>WAAF01002583.1:280353-342056 GCA_013400475.1 Tricholaema leucomelas
GCTTTTCCTTTACCCTTCCCAAAGTGGAGGTGTGGTAGGACAATGTGGTTCCCATGTGGGTGTCTGTGCCTGCTGTGAGCACTGTGGTTGGCACTTCTTTGGGCTCTGGAGGGCCCACAGAGTCTCCTCTGCAGGAGGCGGTGAGCCCATGGCTCTTGGGTGGTTGGGCTCAGTCTTTGTGCCAAGCTCTGAGCTGTTCCTCAGGGTCTGCCTGGCACAGGGGCTGTGAGGCACTGCCTGCCTGTGGGGAGGCTGCTGAGGCAGGTTCAGCTCCCCCAGAGCTGCCATGTGCCAGCCCTTCCTGCTCAGGAGGGGGCTGGCTGCTGGGGCACCCTTGTCCTGCTGCTGCTCCCTGAGCTGTGTGGCTCACCTGCTCCTAAGGCTTGTGTGGGAGTGCCCAGGTGCCTGGCTGGTCCTGCAGGGTGGCAATAGCACAACAGAGGGAGGTGGTGGAACAAAGGGTCCTGGAGAGTCAGGGGTGAGACACAGCTCTGATACCAGAAACTTGTGGCCTTCTGCTGTGAAACCTGAGAAGCTGCTGAGGCAAGGACAGCACCTCAGAGGCCTTTGGGAGGCTGAAGGAGCTCCTCCTGCTCCAGTTCCCTTCCCCAGTCTCACAGGGGCATCTCCACCCAGCTGCTCTCTTTGGGCATGTGGCAGGCTTCTGAATTGCCCATCCTCCAAAAGTGGCACTGCTGCCAGCTGCTGCTGGCCCTGCAGCAAGGCTGAAGAGTTCCTTACAGTGTGCTGGGAGCAGGCAGGGAGCTTGCCAGGGTCAGCAGTCATCTAAGGCTGGAAGCCTTCTGCTGTGGAACAGGATGAGAGGGTTGGGATTGTTCTGTCTGGAGAAGAGAAGGCTCCAGGCAGACCTCAGAGCAGCCTTCCAGTAGCTGAAGGGGCTGCAGGAGAGCTGGGAGGGGGCTTTGAGCTGAGAGAGGGGAGATTTACATAAGACACCTCTGTCATAAGACTTGGGATTGTGCTCAGTCTGAAGAGGAGAAAGCTCCAGAAAGACCTCCTGGTGGCCTTGCAGTGCTTCAAGGGGCCAGAAGAGAGCTGAGGACAGTTTTGAGCAGGGCCTGTTGTGGCAGGCCAGGGGGGGTGGTTTGAACTGCAAGAGGGAGATTGAGAGTGGAGAGAAGGGAGAAAGGTTTGACCCTGAGGGTGGGGAGAGCCTGTCCCAGGCTGCCCAGAGAGGTGGGAGCTGCCCCATGGCTGGCACCGGTGAGATCCAGTGGTGGTAATCTGGCAGCAGTTAACCCAGCAAAGAACTGCTGCGGTAGTCGAGCTGGGAGGACGCGAACACGGGGCGGTAGCGACTGTCCCTCTGCGGCAGCTTCCCTCTCTCTGCCAGGTGCATGCCAGGGCAGAGAGGCAGCCAGGGCAGCCAGGCGCAGGCAGCGGCTCCTCACGGCAGGCAGGTGCGTGACAGGGCAGAGAAGCAGGCAGGGTGGGCAGGCGCAGGCAGCGGCTCCTCACGGCAGCCAGGCAGGCAGGCAGCGGCTCCTCACGGCAGCTAGGCGCAGGCAGCGGCTCCTCACGGCAGGCAGACAGGCAGGCAGGCAGCGGCTATTCACGGCAAATAGGCGCAGGCAGCGGCTCCTCACGGCAGCCAGGCAGGCAGGCAGCGGCTCCTCACGGCAGCTAGGCGCAGGCAGCGGCTCCTCACGGCAGGCAGGTGCATGCCAGGGCTGGTACCAACCGCCCCCTCTCCCGCAGGCAGGTCTCTAAGCAGGTCTCTAAGTAGGTCTCTAGCGACCCCCAGGCAGTCTCCCAAGCGGTTGGGAGCAGGCCTGAGCTGTTCCCGCAGCCTCTCCTCAGCTCTCGGTCCTTCCCAGCCCCCCGCCTTGCCGCCGAGCGGTTCGTTTGCCCTGCCCTGCCTGGCCAGCCGAGCGTGCCCCCAGAGCCCCCTGCAGGGCTCCCAACCTGCCTCTGGCTGCAGGGCTTGCTGCCGCCTTCGCCGCCAGGGAGTGTCCCCAGCTCAGAGCGCCCTACTCGACCCCAGGGGGCCAAGTGCCAAACTCCGCACACCCTACGACTATTCCCACGATTCCGCCAGCGACGCTGAGCCGCATATTTGTTTCCGATCCCTTGTAGCTCCTTCCTTGGACCGGGTGCTTAAAGCCCTTTGAAGCCCCAGCCCCTTGTTGTCTCACCAGCAGCCTTTCTGCATTCAGCAGCTCAGGTTTGCTGTCTCACTCCCTTGCAGCCCCCTGCTTGCACTCAAGCTCGCCCCAGTCGTGACCGAGTTGAGCAGTTCACAGCCGTGCTCTGAGACGCAACATCTGTAACAGCTGGGGGCGGCCCTCCGCAGGTAACCCCTGCTCCCAGAGGGAGTGCTGCTGGCAAAGCAGGGCTGTGCCAGGCAGGGCAAGCTGCATTCCTGGTGCTCCTGGCCTGGGTCATCTCCCTCAGCTTCTGATCCCTGAACAAAGGGGCCCCTGTGCGCTGGGAGCAGACAGTGCCTGCACTGAGGAAGAGATGTGGTCATGAGCTCCGGGGAAGGGCCCCAGGGTGGAAATAGGCAGAGCTTTATTCAGATGCTTCAACTCAGAGTTCTTTGGATTTGGGAAGATGGAAAATCCAGCAGCAGAACCAACACCCAAACCTGGAAGCTGTAACAGAGTTCCTGTTTGCAGGGCCAGCAGCAGCTGGCAGCAGTGCCACTTTTGGAGGATGGGCAATTCAGAAGCCTGCCACATGCCCAAAGAGTGCAGCTGAGTGGAGATGCCCCTGTGGGACTGGGGAAGGGAACTGGAGCAGGAGGAGCTCCTTCAGCCTCCCAAAGGCCTCTGAGGTGCTTCCAGAGGACAGAAGCATGCAGCTGGGGTGGGTGCAGAGTGGGGAGCAGCAGAGCTGGTGGGCAAGGCTGGGCTGCCTTGGGCTGCAGGGGGGCTGCTGCTGCACAGAGCCTGTGTGACAGCAGCAGGCTGCTGCTCGTCGCATCTGGTAGTGGCATCAGCCAGGGGCAGTATCTGTGGGGCTGCAGCAGCCCTGGCAGGGTTTTAGTGGGGCTGTCCTCAGAGCAGTCTGCAGTTTCTCTAGCTGGCATTTTGGATCCTCATATGGTTGGTGTGCTCCTGGTAGCTGAATGCCAATGTGGGAATTTCCTGAAAGGAGAGCAATGTGCAGCCCTCCCCTTGGATGCAGGTTGGGAACAGTGCATCTAACAGCTTACAGCCACAGTGCCAGGGACCTGTGGACATCAGGACCAGCAGCACAGTGCCCAGCTGGCCTTGGAAGCTCTCCACACAAGGACACTCCACAGCCTCTCTGGGCAGCCTGCTCCAGGCCTCCAGCACCCTCACAACAAACAACTTTCTCCTCCTGCTCAGATGCAACCTCTTGGCTGCCACTTTGTGCCCCTTGTCCCTAGTCCTGATTCTGAGTACCACTGACAAGAGTCTGGCCTCAGCCTCTTGCCTCACAGCTCCCCTTGGGGGCTGCTCTTCTGCAGGCTCTCAGCCCCAGGGCTCTCAGCCTTTGCTCCTCCCAGAGCTGCTCCAGGCCCCTCAGCATCTCTGCAGGCTCCCCTGGACTCTCTCCAGCAGTTCTCTGTCTTTCCTGAACTGGGGAGCCTAGAACTGAACTCTGGGCTCCAGCCATGGCCTGCCTAGAACAGAGTAGATGTGGCAGAGAATCTTTATTGCCCTGTTGGCTCCTTTGGCCTCTTCTTGCTGCAGCCCAGGAGAGGGAACTGCAGCTCAGGTGCCCCTTGCCCCTGTGTGGCTCACCCCACATGCAGGCTGTGCTCCTAGCCTGTCTGAGCCACTCTCTGCTCCCGGGGCTGCGCTGCCTGCTGGCGGATCTGGTGGTGCTGAGATGGCACCTCTGAGATCACAGCTCCGGTGTCATCGGCCACTCAGGGCCTGTCTGAGCCTGCTGGGTAGCAGCTGGTGGCTCCCAGCTGATCTCTGGAGGGCCAGGCTGATTGTGCCCTGGTGGCATGGATGGGTGCTGGCTCTATGCTGGGGGCCTGGCTATGCCGGGTGACAGAAACCAGGGATGTGTTTGTCTGGGGTGGGGGGGTTCCCCTTCTGTAGGATCTGCATTGCAGATGGGTTTTGCTGTGCTGAATGAGAGCTTCCCTTGCACAGGGATGATTCCAGAAGCCAGAGCTTGGTTGCTGGCTGGGGAGTGTGTGAGGGGATCCATTCGGGAGGCTGTTTGCACGCACCTGCAGTGGCCTCTCTCCCAGCCTGGTGCTGGGACGCTGGGGCTGTTTGCAACAGGCAGCTGGTGACACCTGAGCACACTTTGCCAGAGCCAGACTCAGGGCATTTGCTTTTTAAAAGGCAGGTCCCTGCCGAAGCTGAGCAGATGGAGGCAGAAGCTCTGTGTGCACGTTTGCCTAAACTCGGGGAGTATCTGGCACTGGTAGGAGCACTTCCTACGTTCTCAGCAGCTCTGCCGATCTCTTTCTCCATGCAGCATTGCTGCAGTGAAGACTTCCCTGCTGCTGCTGCTGCCTCTTCCTAACCCTGGCTTAAGCCCCTCAGCGCTCAGGGAGCCCGCTTCTTGGATGGCTGAAGGTAGGACAGATGCCTCCTTGTGCACAGCTGTCAGCAAGGGAACGGGGGCTGCCCTGAATGGGGAATCAATACTGATTCATGGGCAAGAATAGCAGCAAAATTGCTCTGATTATGTCTTCTGCATTGCATCTTGGCTCAGCTCTGGCAGGGATCCGTGCATGTGCCGGTGGTGGGGATAAGGGGTTTATGAAGATGAGTGTTCATTCAGCCCCTGAAAGCAGGGAGGACTTCAGGATCAATTTAAAATTTAAATAGGCTTGAAAGCAGCTGAGAGATCTGAGGGTGTTGAGCCTGGACAAGAGGAGGCTGAGGGCAGAGCTCATTGCTCTCTATAGCTCCCTGAGAAGAGGCTGCAGCCGGATGGGGGTTGGGCTCTGCTCCCAAGGAACAAGGAATAGAGGGGGTTAGGTTGGATATGAGGAGCAATTTGTTCCCCTTGAAGGTTGTCCAGGCCTTGACCCAGGCTGCCCAGGGCAGTGTTGATGTCTCCATGCCTGGAGGTGTTTCAGAGCTGTGGTGCTAAGGGCCATGGGTCAGTGGTACCCTGGCACTGCTGGGGTAAGGCTTGGACTTGGTGAACTGAAAGGTCTCTTGCAGCCTGAAGGATTCAGTGGTTCTGTGGCTCTGTGCAGGCCTGAGCAGGCAGGGAGCCCTCCCAGAAGCAGGCTGGCAGATGCCAGCCTGCATTGACCTACTTAGGGCAGAGGCACACAAGTGCTGGAGAAGTGGTGTACAGGTGCCCCCCAGCTCTGCACAGGGAGGCACTCAGAGCTGCTGCCTTACAACTGCCACTTGCAGCCTGGGACCCTGGGGGTGGGGGGCAGGAGGCTGGCATGGGCATCACCCCCATGCTGAGAATTGTTTCCTTATGGAAGAAATTGTTTGCAGGGAGGAGAGACTGGCACAGGTTGCCCAGGGAGGTTGTGGATCACAGAATCAAATCACATCTTTGATCACATTCTGTGATTCTGTGATCCACAACCTCCCTGGAGGTGTCAAAGTCCAGGTTGGATGAGGCCCTGAGCACCCTGGGCTAGTGAGAGCTGTCCCTGCCCATGGCCCTCAGCACCACAGCTCCACCCCAGGAAGCCACTCCAGAGATGGAGACTCCACCACTGCCCTGGGCAGCCTGGGCCAGGCGTTGACAGCCCTTTTGGGGATGAAATTGATTGGAAATGGCACAGGCTGCCCAGGGAGATGGTGGACTAACCATGCCTGAAGGTTGTCAGAGTTGTTTGGATGGGGAGTTGAAGTCCTAAGAGCTATATGCATGGAGATGTTCACTTATGGTTGGGCTCAGTGACCTTGAGGTCTTTTCCCAGCCAGGTGATTGTGTGATTCTGTGACATGAGAGGCCTCAATTTGACAGCCAACTGAAAACATAATTTCTCTGTCCAAGGAGAAGCTGAAGCCTTGCAGGGAGCCCTACTTTGGGGCAGCAGCAGAGCAGTGTTTGCTAGAGCCTTGGGGCAGCTGCTGGCATCACTCTGCTCTGGAGGAGATGGCTGAAAAGAAAACTAAGGCAGCTTCTGTTCACACAGAGATATTCCTCACCACCCATCTGCTGTCTCAGTGCTTCTCCACCCCATGTTTTCTGCCCAGTGCTGCGTGGTTCCACACCTGGAAGCTGGGAATGCTGCCGGGAGCCCAGGCTGCGGGTGGGTGCTGGCTCTAGGTTCAGTCCTGCCTGCTTCTCTCCCTCCAGCTTTGGATGTTAGCTCTGTACTGAAGGATTGGTAATGCTCAGCTCAACTCAGCTGGAAAATGTCCTCTCCATCCTTAGCACAGATCAGGCAGGGTTGGCTTCCCAAGCTGAGGAAGAGGAAAGTAGGTAGCACATTATCCTTTGCTGTTCTGAGACCTCACCTGCAGCACTGTGCCCTGGGCTGGTGCCCCCAGCACAAGGGACACATGGAACTGGTGGAGAGGGGCCAGAGGAGGCCACCAGGATGACCAGAGGGCTGGAGAACCTCTGCTAGAGGCCAGGCTGAGGGAGCTGGGGGTGTTCAGCCTGGAGAAGAAAAGGCTCCAGGGAGACCTTGGAGCAGCCTTCCAGTAGCTGAAAGGGTTGCAAGCAGGCTGCAGAGGGACTGTGCCCAAAGGCCTGCAAGGACAGGACCAGGGCAATGGTTTGAAATGAGAGCAGAGCAGATTGAGATTGGATGTGAGAAATAAGTTCTGCAGCAGGAGGCTGCTGGAACACTGCAACAGGTTGCCCAGGGAGGTGGTTGTGGCCCCCTGCCTAGAGGTATTCAAGGTGAGGCTGGACAGGGCTGTGGACAACCTGCTCTAGTGGAGGATGTCCCTGCTGAGTGCAGGAGGTTGGACTGGATGAGCTCTGGAGGTCCCTCCTAAGCCAGACCCTCCTCTGGTCATCCTGCCTGTGCAGCAGCCACTGAGCCAGAGCTGCCATAGCTGCTGGTGAGAAGCACAGGCACTGGGGCTGTTAATGAAGGGCTGTTAATGACTCATCCTCCACTTCACTGCTGCCACAGTCCTGCTCCTGGCTGTGTGCCGAGGGTACCATTGTGACACCTCCACGAACTGCTGTGACAAAAGCTGGTTTCTGCTGAGGCTTGCACCCCTGGGCGGGGAGAGACTGCCTGTGATGGGGCTTTGTTGGGAACTTGTTCCTAACTGGGAGGGCACTGGGTTGGGCTGGGCTGGGCTGGATGAGCAGCAGCAGGGTGGTTCTGCTGGGTATCTCCTGCACCCGAAGAGACCTTTCCTGGTGTGGTGACTCACCAAGGCTCACTCCTCTGCTCTATCAGGCTGCATCAGCTCCTGCTGGGGTGGTGCTTGGTGTCCCTTGGACAAAGGGAGTGCAGGACCTAGAGCTTGGCTGGCTGGGTTAAGAACTGGCTGATGGCCAGGCACAGGCGGTGAGGAGTGGAGTTAGCTCCAGCTGGGGGCTGGGCACCAGTGGTGTTCCCCAGGGCCCGGTGCTGGGCCAGTTCTCTTTGGTGTCTGTAACAAGGACGTTGAAGCACCCTCAGGCAGTTTGCAGGTGACACAAAGTTAGGTGGCAGTGTTGATCTGCAGGAAAGCTCTGCAGAGGGCGCTGGCCAGGCTGGATCCGTGGGATGAGGCCAGTAGGATGAGGTTCAACAAGGCCAAGTGCTGGGTCCTGCCCTTGGGGCACAACAACCCCAGGAGGGCTCCAGGCCTGGGGCAGAGTGGCTGGAAAAGTGCCCAGCAGAGAAAGACCTGGAGATGATGGTGAGCAGATGGCTGCAGGTGATCCAGGCTGTGCCCAACTGGGCAAAAAGGGCACCAGCAGCCTGACCTGGAGCAGCAGTGGTGTGGGCAGCAGGAGCAGGGCAGGGATTGTGCCCTCTGCTGGGCACTGGGGAGGGCACAGCTGGAATTCTGGGGTCAGTTCTAGGGCACTCACTCCCAGAAGGACACTGAGGGGCTGGAGCAGGGCCAGAGAAGGGCAACAGAGCTGGGGAAGGGTCTGGAGAACAGGGCTGGGGAGGAGCAGCTGAGGGAGCTGGTGGTGTGCAGTCTGGAGAAGAGGAGGCTGAGGACAGAGCTCATTGCTCTCTACAGCTCCCTGAGAGGAGGCTGGAGCCAGGTGGAGGTTGGGCTCTGCTCTTTAGGAACGAGTGACAGGAGGAGAGGAAGTGGTCTCAGGTTGCATCAGGTGAGATCAATCTGGACATGAGAAGAGACTTCTTTACTGGAAGGGTTCTGAAGGCCTGTCCCAGGCTGCCCGGGATGGTGGCTGACTGCCCACCCCTGGAGGTGTTTCAGAGAGGCACAGCTGTGGTGCTGAGGGCCATAGCTCAGCCCCATCCTGGGCACAGTTAGAGACTTGGTTGAGCTGGAGGAGCTGAAAGGGCTTTGCCAGTCAAAATGATTATGTGATCATGATTCTATCTTCCTAAACTCCTCTCACTCTTTAACCCCTGCCTGTATCCTGCCACCTTGTTTGCCAGCAGCCTGCCCAGTAAGGGCATTTGGTTTCTTCCACTTGTCCTCTCCTGAGCCAACCACAGCTTTTGGGGCTGCTCTGTGCTGTTCACACAGCTTCCCAGCTTATCCCTGCAGTGCTCCAGCTCACAACTTCCTAGTTTATCCCTGCACTGCTCCAGCCTGCTCTGCCCACAGCTGCCCATCTCATCCCTGCACTGCTCCAGCCTGCTCTGCCCACAGCTGCCCATCTTATCCCTGCACTGCTCCAGCCTGCTCTGCTGGGCTGGCTGTGGCTGGGTGGCTGGCAGCAGGCTGTGAGGGGTGCTGGCAGGTGACTGAAGCCCCCGTGAGGGACTCTGCTTTTCCAGGTCACTGCTCTAGGAAGGTGATGGAAGTGGCTCTGTGTGACCTGGGTGTCACTGCTGTCCCCAGAGCTCTCTCCCCAAGCTGCCTTTTCACTGAAATCCTCTCTCCTGAAGGCAACTTCTAGAATCTAAGATGGGAGCTTCCTGCACCCCAGGACATCTGCTGCTGGGTCTTGATGTGCTGCTGCTGCCCCTCCCAGCCCAGCTGCAGCTCCAGCACAGGACAGCCCAGGGTGCCTCTGTGGCACTGCAAGGGCTCAGCAGACCTTCACCCCCGGGAAGGGCCTGGCCTGATTGTCCTTGAGCTGTGTGCATGCCAGAGGGCCAGCAGTAGCCTCCAGCAGCTGTTGGAAGTGCTGCTGCCAGGAGCTGGTCAGTGGGTCCGTGGGCACTGCAGAGAGGCTGCCCGTGGCTTGCAGCTGGTGTCAGACAGGAGAGTGGTCCCCAAGCCAGCTGTGTGCCCTTCTGGCCAGGAACCCCAGGGGCCTCCTGGAGTGCATCGAGAGGACTGTGCCCAAAAACTCGAGAAAGCTTCTCCTTCCCCTCCAGATAAGGGCATGTCTGGAGCCCTGGGTCAGGCTCTGGGCTCCCCAGTTGGGGAGAGACAGATACCTGATGGAGAGAGTCCAGGGGAGCCTGCAGAGATGCTGAGGGGCCTGGAGCAGCTCTGGGAGGAGCAAAGGCTGAGAGTCCTGGGGCTGAGAGCCTCCAGAAGAGCAGCCCCAAAGAGCATCTGAGCAATGCTCAGCAAGAGCTAAAGGAGCTGTGGGGGGCAAGAGGCTGGGACCAGGCTCTTGTCAGTGGTGTCCAGGGACAAGGGGCACAAAGTGGCACCCAGGAGGTTGCATCTGAGCAGGGGGAGAAAGTAGTTTGTTGTGAGGGTGCTGGAGGCCTGGAGCAGGCTGCCCAGAGAGGCTGTGGAGTGTCCTTGTGTGGAGAGCTTCCAAGGCCAGCTGGGCACTGTGCTCCTGGGCAAGCTGCTGTGGGTGCCCTGCTTTGGCAGGGGTTTGGGCTGGATGATCTCCAGAGGTCCCTTCCCACCCCACCCTGCTGGCATTTGGTGCCTGTGATATTCCATCAGTGTTAGAACATGCAGATGTGTGTGGACAGAGGTGACCCTTCCACAAGCCTTACACAGCAGAATTTGGTCAATGATTTTTCAAAGCCCTGGGAGAAATGAGGACATGTTAAGACTAGAGGGAGCTGCAGGATTTAGTGCAGAGGAATAAGCCAGCAGGGAACAAGACAGGACTGGGAAGAAGAGAGAAGTGAAAGGCTGTGGCTGAATGGTCAAGGCCTCGTCCAGCCTGGCCTGGAACACATCCAGGGAGGTTGTGGATCACAGAATGCATCACGTTCTGTGATTCTGTGATCCACAACCTCCCTGGGCAGCCTGTGCCAGTCTCTCCCCACCCTCACTGCAAGGAATTTCTTCTTCCTCCCCACTCTCAGTCTCCCCTCTCCCAGCTCAAAGCCATCCTTCCTCGTCCTGGCACTCCAAGCCCTTGTCCAAAGTCTCTCCCCAGCTCTCCTGGAGCCCCTTCAGCTACTGGAAGGCTGCTCTGAGGTCTGCCTGAAGCCTCCTCTTCTCCAGGTTGAACAACCCCAGTCCCCACAGCAGAGGTTCTCCAGCCCTCTTGGTGGCCTCATAGCCGTGCTCCAGCAGCTTCACATCCTTGTGCTGGTGACCCTAGGGTGTCCAAGGGCAGAGTGGAGGGAATTTGGCCACTTGCGCTCTCCCTGGATGCTGGAGCTGCTCTGTGTGGCCCACAGCCCTCACAGGGTAGTGAGGCAGGAGCCAGCAGAGCTCTGCATCTTCCACCAGGGACGTTGCTGCTGCTCACGTGGGGGCTTCCAGCTGGGCTGGAAACGTCTCGTGGGGCTTTTTTGGGCTCTTTTGGACAGCAGTTTGGATGCTTGCTGCAGGCCACGGTGCAGGCAGAGCTCTCCATGGCAACTCTGCCTATGCAGGGAGTGCCATATGGCTGCTGCAGGGTGGAGGCAGCCGCAGTGGGGAGCAGGCAGCCTGCGGCTCTGCTGCTGCTTGCCTTTGCTTCTGGCCTGTGGCATGAGGAGGTGGAGGCATGGAGAGCTGTCTCCTGCCCATGGAGAGCTGTCTCGCTTGGGGACCTGAGATGTGTGGAGAGCTGTCTCCTGCCTATGCCTCCTGCCCAGGGAGAGCTGTCCCCTGCCTATGCCTTCTGCTGCCCATGGAGAGCTGTCTCCTGCCTGTGCCTTCTGCTGCCCATGGAGATCTCTCTAATGGCCATGCCTTCTGCTGCCCACTCCACCAGTGAAGGTGCAGCTGACCTCTGAAGTGAGCTTCTCCCTGCTTCCTGCAGTGGACTCCTAAGGAAGGAACGGCTCTCCCTTTGAGGCCAGGCTGAGGGAGCTGGGGCTGCTTGGGGACAGTGGGTCTTGGGCAGGAAAGCTCTGGGATGGGGCAGGAGAGCTCTGGGATGGGGCAGAAGAGCATTGGGTGTGGGTAGGAGAGCACTGGGCGTGGGCAGGAGCCTGGCAGGAGGCAGCTGATGTTGGGGAGCTGTTTGTGCCTGCTCTGCCCACGCCTTCTATCTCTGCTTCTGAAGGGAGCTGGAAGCCTTCCCTTGACTCTAAACGCTCCCTCTGCAAGTCCCTTTGGCAGGAAGCAGAGCAGTAAACATCCCTATGGGTGTCAGTAGAAAGCAGGAGGCTTGGGTGAGTCTGCTCGGAGCGGGAGGAGAAGTGAGACAGGAACAGGCAGGAAGGAGCAGCCCAAGGCTGGCTCCACTGCCTTTGGGATGCTCTGCACACCTTTGGAGGCTGGAGATGGCCTGGCAGGGTGGACACCAGTAAGGCCAGCTGTGTTAGCAGGCCAGGCTGGGCAAAGGCAGCTGGAAGCACTGGCAGGAGCCCAGGACCCAGCTGTGTGGTTGCGCTCCTGCCACTGCGGGCTCCAGGCTTTCAGTTGGGCTGCAGATGTTACCTCTGCTGGGGCATGTGGAGGGCAGAGCTGGCACCAGGGCTCCTGCTGAGTGGGACATGCCACAGGGCAGAGCACTGCCTGGGCGCAGGAGCAGGGCACTGTGCCCACAGGCTGTGTGCCAGTGAGTTGCTCTGGTTCTCTGGCTGGCCCCATGCACATCACTGACTCTGCTCTGGAGGTGGCTGAGGCTGGCAGCTGGCAGGAGATGTGGCTGCCTGTGCCCTCGGGGGATGTGCCATGTGCTGCCTTTCAAGAGGCAAGTGGGCAGAGGCTCCTGTTGTGAGCTTTGCTTTCGGGTGCCCCATGGCTTTGCAGCAAGCAGGTCACTGTCTCCATGCCCTTGGTCCTCCCTGCTGACACAGACTCACAGACTGGGCTGGGCTGGAAGGCACTTTGAAAGCTCATCCAGTCCAGGCCCTTGCATTCAGCAGGCTTGCATTCAGCTGCAGCTGGAGTAGGTTGCTTACAGCCCCAAACAGCCTGATCCTGGCTGGGACTATGCAGGTCAGCAGCCTGGCTTGGATCAGCAATGGTGTGGGCAGCAGGAGCAGGGCAGGGATTGTGACCTTGTGCTGGGCACTGATGAGGCCACAGCTTGAGTGCTGGGTTCAGTTCTGGGCCTCTCACTCCCAGAAGGACATTGAGGGGCTGGAGCAGGGCCAGAAAAGAGCAGCAGAGATGTGGAAGGGTCTGGAGAACAGGACTGGGGAGGAGCAGCTGAGGGAGCTGGAGGTGTTGAGGCTGGAGAAGAGGAGGCTGAGGACAGAGCTCATTGTTCTCTACAGCTCCCTGAGAGGAGGCTGCAGCCAGCTGGGGGTTGGGCTCTGCTCCCTAGGGCAAAAGGAGATGGCCTCAGGTTGCCCCAGAAGAAGTTTAGGTTGGACCTGTTTAATTTTTGCCCTGGAAGAGTTGTCAAGCCCTGGCCCAGGCTGCCCAGGGTAATAGGTTTCAAAGCTATGTGGCTGTGGTGCTGAGGGCCATGGGTCAGCGGTGCCCTGGCACTGCTGGACTAAGAGTACCACTGGATGATGTTAAATGTCTCTTGCAGCCTGATCCGTTCCGGAATTGAAGCTGGAAGAGAGCAGGTTTGGACTGGAAACTGGGAGAGGGTTCTTTGCAGTGAGGTTAGGGAGAGGCTGGCACCCAAACTATCACACACAGGTTGCTCAGGGAGGTCTTGGATCACAGAATCACAGAATGTGATCATAGAATTCCCTGGAATTCCGTGATTCTGTGATCCACAACCTCCCCAAAGGTGTTGAAGGCCAAGCTGGTTGAGAACTTGAGCACCCTGGGCTGGTGGGAGGTGTCCCTGCTTGTGGTAGGGGGTTGGCACTGGATGATCACAGGGCTGTGCTCCATGCCCCTCCCCAGCCTTGCTGCCCTTCTCTGGACACTTTCCAGCACCTCAACATCTTTCTTAAATTGAGAGGCCCAGAACTGGATGCAGCACTCAAGGAGTGGCCTGACCAGTGCTGAGCACAGGGCAGAAGGACTGCCCTGGTCCTGCTGGCCACACTGTTCCTGAAAAAGGCCAGGATGTCCTTGGCCTTCTTGGCCACCTGGGCAGAGTCTGGCTCATGTTCAGCTGCCAGCCACTTCCCCCAGGTCCCTCTCTGCCTGGCTGCTCTCCAGCCACTCTGTCCCCAGTCTGTAGCACTGCATGGGGTTGTTGTGGTCAAAGGGCAGAACCTGGCACTTGGCCTCGTTAAAACTCCTGGCACTGGACTGTGCCCATGTGTCCAGCCTGCCCAGGTCCCTCTGCAGAGCCCTCTTGCCCTCTAACAGATCCACAGCTGCTCCTAGCTTGCTGTCACTGCAAGCTCACTGATGAAGGACTCGATGCCCTGGTCCAGATCATCAGTGAAGATATGAAACAGGACTGGGCCCAGCAGTGATCCCTATGGGACTCCACCAATGCCAGCTGGATGTGGCACCATTCACCACCATTGATCACCAGCAGCTGAGCCCAGTGGTGAAGCATTCCCAGCACCAAGGCTCTGGAGCCTGGTTTTTATTTGGGGACTGCAGCATCTGCTCTTGGTTTGGTGCTTCCAGCCTGGGATCTGGGTCGTGTGCTGCTTGTGGCTGGAGGGGGCAGGGGGAGCTGGCACTGCCACTCTCCCTGCTGGGAGAGATGCCCCTCAGCTCTGCTCTGCTCCACTCCAGGGGCATGCTTGGGGGTGGCAGGAGGCTTCTGTGGGAGTTTTGGAAAACAAGACCCCTGCAGAGCCATTATTTGTCTGTGCCCCTTTGAGGATGGCTGCTGGAGGGGCTGGAGCAGGGGAGGAGGAGAGCCTGGGTGCAGGCTGCTGGCGCTGCGGTTCCCATGGCACTTGGCTGTCACACACAGATCTACTTTGCCTGCCCACAGCAGGATTAGAGCCTGCTGGGAGAAGCAGAGGAGGCTGTAGAAAACAGGGAGAGGGGGGAAAAGCCAGGAAAAGGAAGGGAGGCCATGGTGGGATAGGGAGAAATCCAGGTGCCAGCCCCTTGGGAGCAGCAAGGGGCCCTGTGGGACCTGTGAGGAGGATGCCTTGGAGCAGAGGGACAGAGCTCCCTTCTGACAGCTGAAGGTTATGCAAGAAGAGGTTGTTGTCCTTGTACTGTGTCTCCCAGAGCTGTCCCTCCCTGGGGCTATGCCTTTCCTCCTGCTGATTCTCTCTCTGCTTGCCTTTCTCCCCCCTGCAGACCCCGACAGCCAGCTGTATGATATGGGCTACACCCCCGAGGAGGAGACCTCAGCCTGCCCTGATGAGTTCGATGACTTCGTCACCTTTGAGGTGAGGATGAGCAACATGGAGACCCCTGCCAAGCACCCTGAGACCAGGGCATGGGGAGGGTGCTGGGGTAGCAGAGTGTTTGCTGTGCCAGGGCTCAGGGATGCTTAAGGGAGACACTGCCACAGGTTGCCCAGGGAGGTTGTGGCTCACAGAATGTGATCAAAGATCCACAACCTCCCTGGAGGTGTTGAAGTCCAGGCTGGATGAGGCCTTGAGCACCCTGGGCAGATGGGAGCTGTCCCTGCCCACGCCAGGAGGTTGGCACTGGATGATCTTTGAGGTCCCTTCCAACCCAAGCCACTCTTGTACTAAAGGCAAATCCTTCAGCTTGGGGGTGAGTGGCTGAGAGGATTTGCAGCCAGTATTTGGTGCTGTTATAAGTTAAAACAAGTTTGAAAGTGCAAACCCAAAGCTGGTGCTGGCCTAGCTTGAGAATTGGCAGAGCATGGTGCCTTGGGTGAAAGAGGGACACTGTGGTGGGGGTGAAGCACTTGTGATGCAGGAATGGTGCCTGCTACCCTCGTGTTTGGCATCCTGCTGGAGATTCTGAGTCTGATTTTGAGCTGAAGCATCCAGGAGGCACTGAGGAATGGTTGGACGTTGGCATTCGGGGCTGTTTGGCCAGAAAAAGGAAGAGCAGGAGTCAGGAGTGTGGAGTGTCCTCTCTGTTCTTGGGCTCCAGCAAAGATGCTGATGTGGGCTTTGTCCTTTCAGAATCAGGTTCCCTGCCTGGTGAATGCAGGGTAGGCTGTGGATGGAGTCTACCTGGACTTCAGCAAAGCCTTTGACACCATCTGCCACAAGCAGCTCCTGGCTAAGCTGGCAGCTCGTGGCTTGGGCAGATTCACTCTGATATGGGTCAAGAACTGGCTGGAGGGCCAGGCCCAGAGAGTGGTGGTGAATGGTGCCACATACAGCTGGCAGCTGGTGGTGGGCACCAAGGATAAGTGCTGGGCACAGTCCTGCTCAATGTCTTTATTGATGATCTGGACCAGGGCATTGAGTTCAGCATCAGTGAGCTTGCAGTGACAGCAAGCTAGGAGCAGCTGTGGATCTGTTAGAGGGCAGCAGGGCTCTGCAGAGGGACCTGGGCAGGCTGGACAGATGGGCACAGTCCAGTGCCAGGAGTTTTAACGAGGCCAAGTTCTGTACTTTGGCCACAACAACCCCATGCAGTGCTACAGACTGGGGACAGAGTGGCTGGAGAGCAGCCAGGCAGAGAGGGACCTGGGGGAAGTGGCTGGCAGCTGAACATGAGCCAGACTGTGCCCAGGTGGCCAAGAAGGCCAAGGGCATCCTGGCCTTTTTCAGGAACAGTGTGGCCAGCAGGACCAGGGCAGTCCTTCTGCCCTGTGCTCAGCACTGGTCAGGGCACACCTTGAGTGCTGTGTCCAGTTCTGGGCCCGTCAGTTTAAGAAAGATGTTGAGGTGCTGGGACATATCCAGAGAAGGGCAGCAAGGCTGGTGAGGGGCCTGGAGCACAGCTCTCTGAGGAGAGGCTGAGGGAGCTGGGGGTCTGCAGCCTGCAGAAGTTTCTTCTCATGTCCAGATTTATCTCACCTGATGCAACCTGAGGCCATTTCCTCTTCTCCTGTCACTTGTTCCCTGGGAGCAGAGCCCAACCCCCAGCTGGCTTCAGCCTCCGCTCAGGGAGCTGTAGAGAGCAATGAGCTCTGCCCTCAGCCTCCTCTTCTCCAGCCTCAACACCCCCAGCTCCCTCAGCTGCTCCTCCCCAGCCCTCTTCTCCAGACCCTTCCCCAGCTCTGTTGCCCTTCTCTGGCCCTGTTCCAGCCCTTCAGTGTCCTTCTGGGAGTGAGTGGCACAGAACTGACCCTAGAATTGCAGCTGTGGCCTCATCAGTGCCCAGCACAGGGTCACAATCCCTGCCCTGCTCCTGCTGCCCACACCACTGCTAGCCCAGGCCAGGCTGCTGTTGGCCTTGCTTAGTACCAAATCATCCAGCACAGGAAGAGTGGATCTGGGGAAGCAGAATCACAGAACGGGCTGGGTTGGAAGCACTTCCCAAGCTCATCCAGGCCAAGCACTCAGCAGGGACATCCTCCACTGGAGCAGGTTGCCCGCAGCCCTGTCCAGCCTCACCTTGAATATCTCCAGGCATGGGGCCTCAACCCCCTCCCTGGGCAACCTGCTGCAGTGTTCCAGCAGCCTCCTGCTGCAGAACTTATTCCTAAAATGACGTTTGGTGAGGCCCCACCTCTGCTTTTGTGTGTCTGGGGAGAGGAGGACTGCTCCTGGCTCTCTGCAGTCTGTCTGCCTGCAGGACCTCTTGTCACAGCTGGAATTATCTTGTGGAGCAGCTGAATTGAATGTGTGAAGGGCAAACAATCCAGAGCAAGGCAACATAACTGCAGCTTGCTGGGGCTCTGCAGCTGCTCCGAGTCCCTGCCAAGGGGCCCAGGGACCTGCAGGGTGCCAGCTGTGCGCTGGTGGCACCGGAGCTGGCACTGGCAGTGGGAAGTGTGCCACAGGCTGGCTGTGCAGGTGCCGTTCCCCAGGGCCAGCCACCAGCACTCCTCATGGCTTGTGTTTGACAGCAGCCCTGCCTGAGGTGACTGTGGGAGTCTGCTGTGGGCTTGCTGCCTCTCCTGCCGGTAGCCCTGTGCTCGTTCTGAGCCCTGCTTTCCTCCTCTGGGTCCGCCAGGAAGGTGTTTGCCTTCCCCTGAGGCAGAGCTCTGCCTGCTGAGCACAAACTATTTGCAGTATGTTTGCTGCCCTGCTGGGGACCTGCCTTGCAATCCTCAGCAGTTCTCCTGACTTCCTCCTCCTTCTCCTCCTCATTGTTACCAGCTGCTGAGTGTCTGCTAGAGGCCAATCAGTCTGAAAAGGGAAGGTTAAGCTTTGCAGCCCCCAAAGGCAACCTGCCCCTGAGCTGAGGGTCCAGAGCTAGGGCCCAGCTGGGCTTCAGACCTTTGTGCTCAGCTTTGGGCCCCTCACCCCAAGGACATTGAGGGGCTGGAGCAGGGCCAGAGAAGGGCAACAGAGCTGGAGAAGGGTCTGGAGAAGAGGGCTGGGGAGGAGCAGCTGAGGGAGCTGGTGGTGTGCAGCCTGGAGAAGAGGAGGCTGAGGGCAGAGCTCATTGCTCTCTACAGCTCCCTGAGAGGAGGCTGCAGCCAGGTGGGGGTTGGGCTCTGCTCCCTAGTCTCAGGTGATAGGAGAGGAACTGGCCTGAAATTGTGCCAGGGGAGGGCTAGGTTGGAGAGAAGAAAAATTTTTAGGGACTGGCACAGGCTGCCCAGGGAGGTGTTGGAGTCCCCATGCCTGAAGGTGTTCCAGAAACCCATGGCTATGGCACTTGGGGCCAGGGTTTGGGTTGCTGATTGGACTGGCTGAGCTTGGAGGCTTTTCCCAGCCCAGACAGCTCTGGATTCTGTGGCTCAGCTCCCCAGCCCTGCTGTGGGCTGCTCCCTGGCTGCCCTAACCCAGGCATGCAGATCTGTGCCCTTTGCCAGGCCAGCACTGCTGTGGCAGCAGGAGATGGAGATGAGACAACAGCATATGGAGGCTGCAGCTCTTCTCCCCTTGGCTCAGGCTTTCTTTTCCTGTGCCATTCCCCTGTCTGGGTGGGGGGTGAGGTCAGCCTCCATATGTAGACCCAAAGGTTGTGTCCAGACTAACACAGGTCACACAGCCCTGTCTGAGTGGGCTGCTGGAGCTGGGGTTCATTTGCTCACAGCTGCTCCTAGGTGGCCAGAGCTGCAGGGCTGTGAGGCATTTTGATGTCTGCTCACCTGCCTGTCTCCTGGAGATGCACACAGAGCCCTGACCAATGTCCCCACTGTCCCCAAAGCCTTTCTGCTCCTGTCACAGAGAGGTGAGGGGAGCTCCTGTCCCATTCACATGTGTGGAGCACACCTTGGCAGCTAACAAGAGACCACTCTGGCTTAACTTTGTATTGATTAGGCTGAAGAAAACACCGTGGGGAGTGGCTGAAGCTGCTGGCCTGAGCTCCAGAATCAGTCCCTGGTGGTGACTTGGTTGCAAAAAAGCCTGAAAATCCCAAGGAAATTCATCTGTTGTGTTCATAGAGTCACAGAATGGTGAGGTTGAAAGGGACCTCCTGAGATCATTGAGTCCAACCCCCTTGCTAGAGCAGGATCATCCAGGGCAGGTCACACAGGAACACATCCAGGTGGGTCTGAAAGCTCTCCACACAAGGACACTCCACAGCCTCTCTGGGCAGCCTGCTCCAGGCCTCCAGCACCCTCACAACAAACAACTTTCTCCTCCTGCTCAGATGCAACCTCCTGGATGCCACTTTGTGCCCATTGTCCCTTGGCCTGTCCCTGGGCACCACTGACAAGAGTCTGCCTCTTGCTCCCCACAGCTCCTTTAGCTCTTGCTGAGCATTGCTCAGATGCCCTCTGGGGCTCTTCTGCAGACTCTCAGCCCCAGGGCTCTCAGCCTTTGCTCCTCCCAGAGCTGCTCCAGGCCCCTCAGCAGCTTTGCAGCCTGCCCTGGACTCTCTCCAGCAGTTCTCTGTCACTCCTGAGCTGGGGAACCCAGGACTGGACACAAAGGTGTCTCTGTTCTTGTTTCACTCCTGCACAGAGGAGCTCTGCTCTCCACAGTGGGGTGGTCTCTCCCTGCCTTGCTTTTCCAGGCTGGCAGCCTCAGGTCCCTCAGCCTTTCCTAAAGCACTGTCTCAGTAGTGCTTGGAGGAGAGGGTGGGAGTGTAAATCAGGCACCAATGTCCCTGAAGGCAGCACTCTGGTTCAGGGCCGTGGTGGGAAGTCCCTTTTCTGGTCAGCAAAGGGCCTGGCTTCCAGTGTCGGCCTTGCACAGAACAGCTCGGAAGGAGTTTGCAAAGCAAAGACCTTGAAGCCTTATCTTGAGCTGCAAGCACAGTGTGGAACCAAGAGAAGTGGGAGCTGAGAACATTAGGGGGCTGCTAGCAGCCAGGGAGTGCTGCAGCAGAGATGTCTCGATAAGAGTTGGAGTGGCACAGCTGGCAGCGGTCAGGGTTTCCTCCCTGGCTTTACTCTAGGGGCTCTGGCTTTAGGCTCCTCACAGTGGTGCTGAACCTTCCCAGAGGGAGCAGGAGCAGAGGAACTGGGAGAGCCGAAGAGCTGGGAGCTGCTCTGCTGAGCAGCAGCTCCAGACAGCCAGGAGGAGAGGTTAAAGCATAACTGGAGCAGCAGGACCTGCCCGTGCTGGGCTCAGCAGGAAGGGCAGCAGTTTATCAAGGTACAAACTTCCAGGCAGTGCTGCTGCTGCAGTTCCTGCCCTGAGCCCTGTGCTTCAGGAGGGATGGCCCAGAGGAGACCCAGCGAGGAGAAGCTGGAGGAGATGTGACTGGTGAAGGTAATGGAAGGAAGGAGCCTTGTGTGTGCTGAACGGGCATGGCTGAGGGCTGAGCTTAGTGTGGGAGGTGGCTGCAGGAGAAGCAGCCAAGCAGCCCCAGCCCTGCCGAGCTGGGGGTGTCAAGGGCTGCCGTGGGGCAGGGACAGTGCCGTGGGCTGGGTCACCCTGTGGTGCTGGCTCTGGCAGGGTCCTGTGCCTGCAGGAGGGAGCCGGGGCTGGTGCCTGCCCACTCAGTCAGCAGCCCCAGCCCTTCTCTGCGGGCACCGCGGACCTGAGCCACCCCAGCCGTGGTTGTGGCTCCTGGCTGCCATCTCTGGCGAGCAAGGCAAGCGGAGCTCAGCTTCCTCTTGGTGCCCGTAAGTAAGGGATTTGTCATCTGGTGCTTAAATGCTCACCAGAACTGTCAGGAAGGCTGACAGAAGCCCTGGAAACATCTACAGGTCTTTTCCGTTGACCATGGGAGAAGAAACTTGCACCAGGGAAGGTTCAGGTTGGACATGAGAAGAAACTTCTCCACCGAAAGGGTTCTGAAGCCCTGGCCCAGGCTGCCCAGGGAGGTGGCTGAATGCCCATCCCTGAAGGTGTTCCCGAGAGGCAGAGATGAGATGGCAGAGTTAGAGACTGGTTGGACCTGATTATCCTCGAGGTCTTGTCCCAGCACAGTACGATGGCTCCCTGACTGCCTGTGCCCCTGGAGCAGGGCTGGCACTGGTTGGAACCCGACAGGCGTGCTTTTATTTTGGTAGTGGCCTGGCAGGGAGGGTCATGGGCACAGGTTGGCTCTCCCCTCTCCTTATCGCGGGAACAAAAGGAGCTGTGTTGGGAGCTGGCTCCGAGGAGCCGCACACCGCGCCTGGACTTTGCTTCCCTCCCACCCACAGGAGCCGCCGGCGGCCCCGGGAGCTGCACCGCCCGCGCAGGGGGGAAGATGTGTCCACAGGTGGGTCTGAGGGCACAGCGAGGGTGAGCCAGCGGCACTCCAGGGGCATCGGAGGGCTGCGGCAGCTCTGCTGTGAGCACAGCCTGAGGGAGCTGGGGGAGGTTCAGCCTCGAGAGGAGAAGGCTCCAGGGGGACCTCAGAGCTGCCTGCCAGTGCCTGAAGGGATCCTGCAGGAAGGCTGCAGAGAGACTTTTGCTGAGGGTGTCTGAGCCAGGCCAAGGGGGAATGGAGCTGAGGCAGAGCAGGATTAGAGTGGAGCTGAGGAAGAAGTTGTGTGGTGTGAGGGTGCTGAGAGTCTGGCACAGGCTGCCCAGGGAAGCTGTGGCTGCCTCGAGTCTAGCTGAGAGTTGCCTACTGCAGGGGGTTGCAGTAGATGAGTTCTGGAGTCCCTTCCAGCCTGAGCTGTGCTGTGGTGCTGTGGGTGGCTCTGTGGAGGGTGACAGATCCGTGCCTCCAGGGCTGCTCTCAAGTCCTGGAGGTGTCAGGAGGAGGCAGGATGGGATCCAGCCAACTCAGCCACTCGCTGTTCCTTTGCTGGGCTGTTGTGTGCAGCTTAGGAACAAGCTTTCCTCCCGGCAGTGCGTGGGGTGTTCACACCTGATGGCCACTCTGTATTCCTCTCTGCCTGGCTCTTATGGAGGGAGCTGGGCTGGAAGCAGTGCTGGCTGCAAGCCTTTGGGGTGCTGGGGGCAATCTGCCAGATCTGATGTCTTGTGAGTTGGGTGTTGGTGTGGGGTTTAGGGAGGGAATGGCTGTCTGCAGCACAGTTCTCCTGCCCAGGTGCGAGGGATTTTCATGATCATGGTGGCCTCAGGTTGGACTCGATGGTCTCAGAGGTCTCTTCCAGCCAGAACAACTCTGTGATTGTAACTCAAGGGTAGCATCCTCTAAGCCCAACTTTGGGGGTTGTGTTGCCAAAGTTGCTTTCATCTGAGGCTGAGCACAGGCTCTCTGGCTTCTCTGCAAGATGGGCATTGCCCACATACATGGCGAGAGGCAAACAGTGCAGCTGAGAAGCCAGAGCCTTGTGCTGGTGATGGGCCCCGGGGTGATTGCTGGGTGTCTGCTGGCACCCAGAGGCTAAGCTGCCATGGGGCACTGCTTAGCCTGGAGAATAGCAGGCTAAGGAGAAGGAAAAATGTGAGCATCCTACCCTGAAGCAAAAGGGCTGAGGTGGGGTTTGGTTTAGTTTAGTTTATTATGCCCCAGGGAGGGCACATCTGAAGTCCTGGGTCCAGTTCTGGGCTCCCCAGTTCAGGAGAGACAGAGAACTGCTGGAGAGAGTCCAGGGCAGGCTGCAGAGATGCTGAGGGGCCTGGAGCAGCTCTGGGAGGAGCAAAGGCTGAGAGCCCTGGGGCTGAGAGCCTGCAGAAGAGCAGCCCCAGAGGGCATCTGAGCAATGCTCAGCAAGAGCTAAAGGAGCTGTGGGGAGCAAGAGGCAGACTCTTGTCAGTGGTGCCCAGGGGCAATGGGCACAAAGTGGCATCCAGGAGGTTGCATCTGAGCAGGAGGAGAAAGTTGTTTGTTGTGAGGGTGCTGGAGGCCTGGAGCAGGCTGCCCAGAGAGGCTGTGGAGTGTCCTTGTGTGGAGAGCTTCCAAGGCCAGCTGGGCTGGATGCTCCTGGGTAAGCTGCTGTGGGTGCCCTGCTTTGGCAGGGGGTTGTGCTGGATGATCTCCAGAGGTCCCTTCCCACCCCACCCTGCTGGCACTGTGGGACTGCAGAGCTTTGAGGGTGATTGTATTAAATCAGACTCAGGTGGAAGCAGAACAGAACCCAGCTCCCTTCTCCCAGGCTTCAAACTGGGCTAAAACCACTTTAAGCACAGAGCCTCTTGGGCATGTGTGCCCAGCAGGCTGATGGCACCGAGAGCCACACTGGGCTTGGTGGCACTGGCTGGGCTACCTCTGCCACTGGGATCAGAGAATCTCAGACTGGTTTGGGTTAGAAGGAATCCTCAATATCATCCAGTGCCAACCTCTTGCCGTGGGCAAGGACACCTCCCACCAGTCCAGGTTGCTCAAGGCCTCATCCAACCTGGCCTTGAACACTTCCAGGGAGGTTGTGGATCACAGAATCACAGTCTGTGATTCTGTGATCCACAACCTCCCTGGGCAAATCTGTGCCAGTATCTCCAGGCAGGAAGCATCCACACCCCCAGGCTGTCCTTGGCACGGGGCTGTTGTCACCAGCTCCTGTCCCCTGCCTGTCCTGTGTACACTCCAAGCTGGGCTGTCACAAACATGCTCATGTTTGCTGAGAAAGCAGAGCTGCTCTTCCCTTTCCCTCTCCTCCCACTTCCCTTCCTGAGCTTCCAAGGACAGCAGAGCTCCAGGAAGCTGGGATAGCTCTGGGTACAAGCTGGGGACCAGCCCTGCAGAAAATGCCTGGGAGGAACTTCCCTGGGAGCCAGACTTTGCCCTTCTTGCTAAGGCAACTCCTCTCCAAAGCTCGGACTGAAGAAGCTTCTGACCATCTCAGATCAAAGCTTAACTTGGCCCTGCCTAGACCTTGGAGATGACTCTCAGCAGCTTTGTCTCCTTTCCTCATACTCAAGTGACCAGCAGCATAAGAAGGGGATCCTGCCCCTCTGCTCTGCTCACACCCACCTGCAGCACTGCCTCCAGCTCTGGGGACCCAGCACAAGAAGGACCTGGACCTGCTGGACAGGGTCCAGAGAAGGCCACCAAGATGATCAGAGGCTGGAGAAGTTCTGCTATGGGGACAGGCTGGGAGGGTTGGGGCTGTTCAGCCTGGAGAAGAGAAGGCTCCAGGCAGACCTCAGAGCATCATTCCAGTAGCTGAAGGGGCTCCAGGAAAGCTGGGGAGGGACCTGGGACAAGGGCTGGGAGTGCCAAGATGAGGGACAATGGCTTTGAGCTGGGAGAGGGAGAGCCTTCAGCCACTTGGGGCTGCTTTTCCTTTACCCTTCCCAAAGTGGAGGTGTGGTAGGACAATGTGGTTCCCATGTGGGTGTCTGTGCCTGCTGTGAGCACTGTGGTTGGCACTTCTTTGGGCTCTGGAGGGCCCACAGAGTCTCCTCTGCAGGAGGCGGTGAGCCCATGGCTCTTGGGTGGTTGGGCTCAGTCTTTGTGCCAAGCTCTGAGCTGTTCCTCAGGGTCTGCCTGGCACAGGGGCTGTGAGGCACTGCCTGCCTGTGGGGAGGCTGCTGAGGCAGGTTCAGCTCCCCCAGAGCTGCCATGTGCCAGCCCTTCCTGCTCAGGAGGGGGCTGGCTGCTGGGGCACCCTTGTCCTGCTGCTGCTCCCTGAGCTGTGTGGCTCAAAGTGCAACATCAGAAGTCACATCTGAAGGTGAGGGGGAACTTGTGTAACTGAAGGCTGCTGGAGGCCTGGAGCAGGCTGCCCAGGGAGGTTGTGGAGCCTCTACCTCTGGAGAATTTCCAAACCCACCTGAATATGTCCCTGTGTGCTGTGCCCTGCTCTGGCAGGGGGTTGGACTGGATGCTCTCCAGAAGTCTCTTCCAACCTCTACCAGCCTGTGGCTCTGTTCTTGGCAAGGCCCCTGGGGCACTTGTGGCCAAGCCTGGCTGTCCCTAGTCCACTGATGCCTTCGGGTGTGCCATGGAGGGGTTCCAGCTGGGCAGAGTGCTTTTATTTTCTGCCTGCTCACTGAGCAGCAAACCTGGAGAGAGGTGGCAAAGGGGGTCAAAGGGTCAGAGCACAAACCACCTGCTCCTGAGGCCAGAGGAGAGGAGGGTTTTGGCTGCACCTTTGCCCGGGGCACAGGAGCTTGGCTTTGCTTTGCT
Organism: Tricholaema leucomelas; assembly: GCA_013400475.1. Taxonomy (NCBI): domain Eukaryota; kingdom Metazoa; phylum Chordata; class Aves; order Piciformes; family Lybiidae; genus Tricholaema lacrymosa; species Tricholaema leucomelas. The sequence continues at coordinate 304,944 of WAAF01002583.1, forward strand.
CTCTCAGGCATTTTGCAACCCCTTCCCGTTTTGCCTCTGTCCTCCTTGCATCTTTCCTCAGGGTTTAGCTACTTAACCTGTGCTGAAATGCAGAGCAGAGTTCTCCACGGTGCTGCTCAGGAGGAGGACTTTGTTTACTGCTTCAGCTGCCTCTGCACTCATTGACCACAGAGGTTGAATTTTAATGGGGCTCTTGTGCTGGAGGTCTTAGTTCAGGATACTTTGGCAGGAGGAAATTTTATCTCCTGCTCTAGACAGAAAGAAAGTTTTGAAAACTCCATTACAGACCAGAAATAAATCCCTGACCCTCCAGGGAGTGCCTAAAGGAGGGAGCCTCCTGGGCTTCTCTAGTGCCTGCTTCAGGCTCTGAAGGGCTGATCATAGGGTGCCAGGGTCGAGGGGACCCCAAGGCTCATCTGGTCCAACCTTTCTAGGTGATGGTAGAGCTGAAATGAGCTGGCCCAGCAGCCTGGCAAGCTGAGGCTTCAAACTGGCCAGTGCATGGGCATCCACCACTGCCCTTGGGGGATGATTCTTTTTTGCTGACTGCTGACACAGCTCTCAGAGCCTGGCAGAAGGCAGAGCCCAGCCCAGCCCTGCCTCTGTGGGTCACATTCCCTGCCCATGGACACACAGCAGGGGTCAGTAGGTGCCCATCCTGAGTCAGCACCTACTCTAGTCCAGGGCTGTGGGCCAAGCTGCTTGCAGCCACATCTGGATGGCTCTGAGCTGTGCAGGTGAGCCAAGCCCATGGGCACAGCTGGCTGCAGAGTCACCAGCTGAAGCCTGGTCCTTTGGCTAGAGCCTCGGCACAGCAGCTGCCTCAGGGTCCTCCCGGGGATCTCTCATCCAACCTGTCCACACCTGGTAACTGCCACCAGGGAGATGTTTGGTAAGCATTTGATAGATTAATCATGGAATGGCTCAGGCTGGAAGGGACCTCAGAGCTCATCTGCTCCAACCCCCTGCAGTAGGCACCCCTGCAGGGACACCTCTCAGCTAGATTTGAGGCAGCCACAGCCTCCCTGGGCAGCCTGTGCCAGACTCTCAGCACCTCCTGAGAGCACAATTTCTTCCTCAGCTCCACTCTAATCCTGCTCTGCCTCAACTCCAAACCATTCCCCATTGGCCTGGCTCAGATACCCTCATCAAGAGTCTCTCTACAGCTTTCCTGCAGGATCCCTTCAGGCACTGGCAGGCAGCTCTGAGGTGTTCTTGGAGCCTTCTCCTCTCCAGGCTGCACACCCCCAGCTCCCTCAGGCCGTGCTCACAGCAGAGCTGCCGCAGCCCTTGGAGCATCTTTGTGGCCTTCTCTGGCCTTACTTCAGCAGCTCTGAGTCCTCCTGCTGCTGGGGACAGCAGCATTGGAGGCAGGATTGGAGGTGAGGTCTCAGCAGAGCAGAGCCAGGGCGGTAGAGTCGCCTCTCTTGCCCTGCTGCCCACACTCCTCTGGCTGCAGCCCAGCACACAGCTGCCTCATCCCACTGCTGCCCTGCTCAGCTCTGCCCATGCTTCCTGCCGAGAGGGTCAGCAAAGCAACCCAAGCAGAGAGGGTTCATCAAAGCACTTGTGGGCTGCAGTGGTTTGGGTTTGTCTGTTGGGGTTTTTGGCAGCAGCTGTGTTCACTTTGCCCTCGTTAGAATCCTGGAATAGTTTGGGGTGCAAAGCACCTTTCAGATCACAGTATCCAAGCCTTACCCCAGCACTGCCAGGGCACCACTGAGCCATGGCCCTCAGCACCACAGCTCTGAAACCCTTTCAGGCATGGAGACTCTGACACTGCCCTGGGCAGCCTGGGCCAGAGCATTGTTCATAGATTGATGGAATGGTTTGGGTTGGAAGTGACCTCAAAGGTCATCCAGTGCCAACCCCCTGCCATGGGCAGGGACACCTCCCACCAGCCCAGGGTGCTGAAGGCTTCATCCAGCCTGGACTTCAGCACCTCCAGGGAGGCTGGGGATCACAGAATGATCCACAACCTCCCTGGGCAACCTGTGCCAGTCTCTCCCCACCCTCACTGCAAGGAATTTCTTCCTCCTCTCCACTCTCACTCTCCCCTCTCCCAGCTCAAAGCCATTGTCCCTCATCTTGGCACTCCCAGCCCTTGTCCCAGGTCCCTCCCCAGCTCTTCTGGAGCCCCTTCAGCTACTGGAAGGCTGCTCTGAGGTCTGCCTGGAGCCTTCTCTCCAGGCTGAACAGTCCCAACCCTCCCAGCCTGTCCCCATAGCAGAACTTCTCCAGCCTCTGATCATCTTGGTGGCCTTCTCTGGACCCTGTCCAGCAGGTCCAGGTCCTTCTTGTGCTGGGAGCAGTTGATGAGAGTTCCTGGCAGGAAACAAAGCCAAGGTGTTGACTGCTTGCTCTGCTCCTTGGCGTACATGTAGCTTAGAAACCACTTCTCCTTCCATCCTTTTGAAGCTTTTGGGCCATCAGCCCAAATTCTTCCAGTCTGCTTTTGGTGTCAGGTGTGTGGAGGCAAACTTTGAGTCTGTGGCTTTGCAGCCTCCCCTGGACTCTCTCCAGCAGTTCTCTCTCTCTCTCCTCAACTGGGGAGTCCTTGGATCTATGGACTCAGCAGCACCCAGCTGTGTGCTACAGCTCTCCCTGCCCTGAGGAGGTGGATTTCTGCCCACAGCCCCAAAGCATTTTCTCCTGCCATGAGGGCAGCCCTGGAGCTAACCCCCATGCCATGGAGGTAATGCTGTGCCAAGGAGCCAACTCCATGCCATGGAGGCAATGCTGTGCCAAGGAGCCAACTCCATGCCATGGAGGCAATGCTGTGCCAAGGAGCCAACTCCATGCCATGGAGGCAATGCTGTGCCAAGGAGCCAACTCCATGCCATGGAGGCAATGCTGTGCCAAGGAGCCAACTCCATGCCATGGAGGCAATGCTGTGCCAAGGAGCCAACTCCATGCCATGGAGGCAATGCTGTGCCAAGGAGCCAACTCCATGCCATGGAGGCAATGCTGTGCCAAGGAGCTAACTCCATGCCATGAAGCTAACCCCATGCTATGGAGGTAATGTTGTGCCATGGAGCTAACCCCCATGCCATGGAGGTAATGCTGTGCCATGGAGCTAACCCCATACTATGGAGCTAACCCTGTGCCATGGAGGTAATGCTGTGCCAAGGAGCTAACTCCATGCCATGAAGCTAACCCCCATGCCATGGAGGTAAGGCCGTGCCATGGAGCTAACCCCCATGCCATGGAGGTAATGCTGTGCCATGGAGCTAACCCCATACTATGGAGCTAACCCTGTGCCATGGAGGTAATGCTGTGCCATGGAGTTAACCCTGTGCCATGAAGCTAACCCCGTGCCATGGAGGTAATGCTGTGCCAAGGAGCTAACTCCATGCCATGAAGCTAACCCTGTGCCATGGAGGTAATGCCGTGCCATGGAGCAAACATTGTGCCATGGAGCTAACTCCATGGCATGAGGCTAACCCTGTGCCATGGAGCTGACCCCTATGTCATGGAGCTAACCCTGCCTGCTGTGCCCCTGTGTCCCCAGGCCAATGAGGTGACAGACAGTGCCTACATGGGCTCAGAGAGCACCTACAGTGAGTGCGAGACCTTCACGGACGAGGACAGCAGCACCCTGGTGCCACAGGAGCTGCAGGACGAGGTGGAGACCGACAGTGCCATCGGCAGTGCCATCGACAGTGCCATCGACTCGGCCGTGCCCTCCGAGCTCACCGACCCCAGCGAGGAGCCCGAGCACGGGTGAGTGGGCAGGGGCACACCTACAGCATCGCCCGGCACAGCCACTCTCCACAGCTGCCCAGGCTGCGGCTGAGACATGGCCCTCAGCGCCACAGCTCTGCCTCTGGGAAACACCTCCAGGGGTGGGCACTCAGCCACCTCCCTGCCTTCAGAAGCCTTTCATTTGTTCATTCTCAAGTTCAACCTGAGCCTGCCCTGGGGCGGCTTGAGACCATTTCCTCTTCTCCTGTCACTTGTTCCTAGGGAGCAGAGCCCAACCCCCAGCTGGCTGCAGCCTCCTCTCAGGGAGCTGTAGAGAGCAATGAGCTCTGCCCTCAGCCTCCTCTTCTCCAGGCTGCACACCCCCAGCTCCCTCAGCTGTTCCTCCCCAGCCCTCTTCTCCAGACCCTTCCTCAGCTCTGTTGCCCCTCTCTGGCCCTGCTCCAGCCCCTCAATGTCCTTCTGGGAGTGAGGGGCCCAAAACCTAGTGCTGAATACATGAGGACAATCCCTGCCCTGCTCTTGCTGCCCACACCATTGCTGATCCAGGCCAGGCTGCTGGTGCCTTTCTTGCCCACCTGGGCACCCTCTGGCTCATCTTCAGCTGCTCTCACCCAGCACCCTCAAGGCCTTTTCCAGCAGGCACTTTCCAGCCACTCTGTCCCAGCCTGGAGCCTTCCTGGCGTTGCTGTGCCCTAAGGGCAGAACCCAGCACTTGGCCTTATTGAACCTCATCCCAGTGGCCTCAGCCCATGGCTGCAGCCTGGCCAGAGCCCTCTGTAGACCTTACCCTCAAAATTCAGGGGTAAAACTCAATCTGCTGAGCAGACAGGGAACAAACTGGGAGTGAGGGAGTCACAGGCTGAGGATTTCAGCTGGAGGGGGCTGAGTGTGTCTGGCTGAGCCTGGTTGCTTTGTTCTTTGAGGTTGTAGCTCCAAGCAGGACCAAAATAGCTCCTTTTAAAGCATGGTGATAATAATTAGCCTGCCCCATGCGTGGGCTGCTCCTGGAGCTGGGCCTGGCAATCTCTTTGAGTTAATCTTTCCTTGCCTTGGGAGAAACTTCTGCACCCTCCTCAGAGCTTCTGCACCCTCCTCAGCAGCCCTCACCTCTTGGCTCACTCCTGGGGTGATCCACTCACAGCTGGGCTGCTCCCAGTTATTAATCCAGCACACACCATGCAATTTCCCACCCAGGAGGGCAGCTCCTCCCGTGCTTGTTGTTGCTAAACAAGCCTGCAGCCTTTGATGTGCAGCTACCACCTGTAATAACTGGTTTGAAACTGGTGCCTGAAGCACACAAGTGGGAGCTAAGATCTTTGTCCCCATGTCTGAACCTGCTGCTGGCAAAACTGCTTCTGAACCCACCTCACTTCCTCAAGTGGGATTTTTTTTCCCTCAGGGTGAAACTGGGATGTTAAGAGGCAGGAGAGGGGCTGGGGAAACCCAGCATGGGAAGGACATGGATCTGTTAGAGAGGGTCAGTGGATGTCTACCAAGATGATCAAGCAGGGAGGGTTGGGGCTGTTCAGCCTGGAGAAGAGAAGGCTCCAGGCAGACCTCAGAGCAGCCTTCCAGTAGCTGAAGGAGCTCCAGGAGAGCTGGGGAGGGACTTGGGACAAGGGCTAGGAGTGCCAGGCTGAGGGACAATGGCTTTGAGCTGGGAGAGGGGAGAGTGAGAGTGGAGACAAGGAAGAAGGTGAGGATGGGGAGACACTGTCACAGGTTTGCTCAGGGAGGTTATGGATCACAGGATAACAGAATATGATCTGCGATCACGTTTTGTGGTTCTGTGATCCACAACCTCCCTGGAGGTGTTGAAGTCCAGGTTGGATGATGCCCTGAGCACCCTGGGCTGGTGGGAGGTATCCCTGCCCACGGCAGGGGGTTGAGCTCTTCTCCCTACTATCAGGAGAGGTAATGGCCTGAAATCGTGCCAGGGGAGGGTTAGGTTGGAGAGGAGGAAAAAAATTCTTTGCTTCCAGAGTGGTCAGGGACTGTCCCAGGCTGCCCAGGGGGGTGGTGGAGTCCCCATGCCTGAAGGTGTTCCTAAAACCTGGGGCCATGGTTTGGTGGCCATGGTGGTGCTGGGTTGGTGGCTGGACTGGGTGAGCTTGGAGGCCTTTTCCTGCCCACAGAATTCCATGTTTCTGTGCCTGTGGGAACGCTGCTGGGTGCTCAGCCCCGGGGCTGAAAGGGTGCTGTGGATTAGGGCAGAAAGGAGCTTAGGTGGCTGTGCTGGCCGGGGCGGGCAGCCTGAGCTCGGTGACCCTTCAATCAGAAGCTAATCGGTGCTGAGCTGCCAGGCTGCCACCCGGGGGCCTGCCCAGAGGCCATGGCCGCCTGCCTCCGTGCCCACCTGCTGCCCAGCATGCCCTGCCTCCGACTCACCTGCCTGTAGGTACCAATAGTGCTTGGGGAGGGGGCTCTTGGCATCCCTGCTGCTGCCGCGGCGGACTGGGGAAGGTCCTTTGGGTGCTGTGGCCGAGGGGAGCGGTGCCTGGTGGCTGCCTCTGCTAAGTGCACAGCAGCTCCGGGCAGGGGACACAGGAGGTCAAAATTCATTTGGCCAAAAGATTTGGAGAGTTTGGGATGGAAACATCGAAAATTCTTCTCCCAAGCTACAGAAAGTCAGGGAGAAAAGATTGATTTGGCCTGAAGATTTGGAAAGGTTGGGATTGGAAACCCTGAAAATTCTCTTCCTAAGCTCCAGATAATCAGGGGGAAATGTTCCATGGCTTGAAGATGTGGAAAGGTTGGGGTTGGAAACCCTTAAAATTCTCTTCCCAAGCTGCAAAATAAAAAGAATCAAGAAAAAAAGAGTTGATTTGGCTTAAAGATTTGGAAAGTTTGAGGTGGAAACATTGAGAATTCTCATCCCAAGCTCCAGATCATCAGGGAAAAATATTCCTTTGGCTTAAAGATTTGGAAAGTTTGGGATTGGAAACCCCAAAATTTCTCTTCCCAAGTTGCAAAACAAAATTTAAAAAATCAGGGGAAAAGTTGATTTTGGCCTAAAAATTTGGAAAGTTTGGGATGCAAACCCCTAAAATTCTCTTCCTAAGCTGTGAGATAACCAAGGAAAAAAGTTCATTTGGCTTAAAGATTTGGGAAGTTTGGGATGGAGTTCTGCAGTTCTGCTGCCAAGCTGCTGCTGGCTGGGTTTGGTGCCATCAAAGCCCAAACAGGACAAGGGGTTTGCAGCCCAAGGCTTCAGAGCTCTAGCAGGGGGCAGTGGGTGGCATCCAAGCAGCCTGGCTGGTGGCAGACTAACAGCTTCAAGCCTGCTTCTTAGGTGCTCTTCAAGCTCAACATAGCTTAGGTGCTTGGAGCTTTAGTACTTGGAGCTTCAGTGCCTGAAGCTGCAGTGTTCGGAGTTTCAGTGCCTGGAGCTGCAGTGTTCAGAGTTTCAGTGCCTGAAGCTGCAGTGTTCAGAGTTTCAGTGCCTGAAGCTGCAGTGTTCAGAGTTTCAGTGCCTGAAGCTGCAGTGTTCAGAGCTTCAGTGCCTGAAGCTGCAGTGTTCAGAGCTTCAGTGCCTGAAGCTGCAGTGTTCAGAGCTTCAGTGCCTGGAGCTGCAGTGCTTGGAGCTTCGGTGGTTTTTGAGGCTGTGAAGATCAGGAGAGACTCTGGATGTTGAAACCACAAGAGCCCTACAAGCCCTGGGGCTGTTTAGTCTGCAGAGGAGAAGGCTGAGAGGGGATGTGTTCAGTGTCATAAAGATCTGAGGGCTAGGGGGGCAAGATAAAGGTGGCAGGCATTTTGTGTGGTGCCCAGTGAGAGCACAAGGAGCAGTGGGCAGAAACTGGAGCCCAGGAGTCTCCACCTCAACATGACAAAAGCTTTTTACTGTGAGATGGAGCAGGCTGCCCAGAGAGGTTGTGAAGTCTCCTTCTTTGGAAAGCTTCCAACCCCCCCCGGATGTGTTCCTGGGTGCCCTGCCCTGGGTGTCCCTGCTCTGGAAGAGGAGTTGGGCTGGATGATCTCCAGAGATCTCTTCCAAGCTCCACCACACATTGATTCTCTGAAGTCCTCTCAGTATTTGCTGCCTGAAGCATCCTTGGCTGGAGCTTTCCAGGTGCCTCAGCAGATCTGCTTCTGGCTGCTGCTTGTCAAACCACAGCCCCAAATTTAGAGAGCCGTGGGGTCGGTTTTTGGCTGTGAGCTCCCAGTTCCACCCCCTGCCTTCTATTCCTGGAGAGCTTCCTGCTGCTGCTCTGGGAGAAGTGCTCTGACTCACTGCCACCAGGCTGGGATTCTGCTGGGTCCTGCTCCATTCCTGGAGGACCTGTGGGTGCCCACAGGCTGCAGTGGGCTTGGCTGTGCTGCTGGGAGGGCTGACAGAGTTTGATTAGGGAGATCAGGGCAAATCCTTCAGGTGTTCCAGGTTTTGCTCATAAAAGGCTTATCTGGGAGCTCATTTTCCTCCTGTTTCAAGAGAGCAGCAGGGTGGGGATGGGGCATAGCCTGGAACAGCAGGGCTGGAAGCAGCCTTTAGGTAGGGTGGGGGAGTGGAGATTAAGAGTGAATTTTGGAGAGTGGTGCCAGTCCCCCACCCAAGCCTTGCCAAACATTGGGCTGTGGTTCACAGACACGTGGGCAGCTCCCACAGCCTGCTCCTTGCACATCGCTTTCCAGAGAGCCCCAGGCTGGCTTGGAAGGGACCTTCAACATCATCCAGTGCCAACCTCCTGCCACAGGCAGGAGCACCTCCCACCAGCCCAGGATGCTCAAGGCCTCATCCAGTCTGACCTTCAACACCTCCAGGGAGGTTGTGGATCACAGAATTTGATCACAGATCACATTCTGTGATCCACAACCTCCCTGAGCAAACCTGTGCCAGTCTCTCCCTACACTCACCACCTTCTTCTTCTCCCCTCTCAGTCTCTCCCAGCTCAAAGCCTTGGCCTGGCACTCCCAGCCCTTGTCCAAAGTCTCTCCCCAGCTCTTCTGCAGCCCCTTCAGGTACTGGAAGGCTGCTCTGAGGTCTCCCTGGAGTCTTCTCTTCTCCAGGCTGTTGCAGCTGCCCAGGGGATCTCCTGTGGCAAAACCTTGATGTGTGATGATGAGAACCTGCTGAAAAGTGAGAGAGAGAGGCACTCAGGGCACAGAGTGGGCTGTGCTGGAAGGAGGATCTGCACAGGTGGGAGTCATGACCTGGGCAGTGGTTGTGCTGGGTGCAGCTAGAGTGATTCAGTTGTTTTGCTTGGGAAGGGCTTCTAGGATCTTTGAGTCCAACCATCAACCTAACCCCGTCATGGCCATCAAACCATGCCTGGTGTCACCATAAAGCTGGGGAAGGGTCTGGAGAGCAGGGCTGGGGAGAAGCAGCTGAGGGAGCTGGGGGTGTGCAGCCTGGAGAAGAGCAGGCTGAGGGCAGAGCTCATTGCTCTTTATAGCTCCCTGAGAGGAGGCTGCAGCCAGCTGGGGGTTGTGCTCTGCTCCCTAGGAACAAGGGACAGGATTTTGGAGAAGCCTTTGGCACTGTTCCCCGCAGAATTCTGGCAGCTGATGGCTTGGACAGGCACAGCACTGCTGGGTGAAAGGGCCCAAAGGGTAGTGCTCAATGGAGCTAAATCCAGCTGGCAGCAGTCACAAGTGGTGTTCCCCAGGGCTCAGTGTTGGGACCACTTCTGTTTGACATCTTTATTGATGCCCTGATGCAGACACAGAGTGTGCCAGCAGCGAGTTCACAGACGGCACCAAATTGGGTGGCAGAGTTGATCTGCAGCAGGGTAGGGATGCAGAGGGACTTGGATAGGTTGTATCTATGGCCAATGTCAATGAGATGAGCTTCAACAAGGCCAAGTGCCAGGTCCTGCACTTGGGGCACAACAACCCCAAGCAGCACTACAGGCTTGGGGCAGTGTGGCTGGAGAGCTGCTGGCAGAGGGGGACCTGGGGGCTGTAATGGACAAGCAGCTGAATGTGAACCAGCAGTGCCCAGGTGGCACAGAAAGCCAAAGGCAGCCTGGCTGGCATCAGGAATGCTGTGCCCAGCAGGAGCAGGGAGAACCTTGTCCCCTTGACTCAGCTCTGGTGAGGCCACACCTTGAGTGCTGTGTTCAGTTTTGGGTATTCAGTACAAGAGGGATGTGGAGGTGCTGGAGCCAGTGCAGAGCAGGACAAGGGACCTGGGAAGGGCCTGCAGAGTAAATCTGATGAGGAGAGACTGAAGGAGCTGGGGATGGTTAGTGTGAAACGGAGGAGGCTGAGGGCAGACCTCAGGGCTGTCTGCAGCTACTTGACAGGAGGCTGTGGAGAGGCTGCTGCTGCTCTCAGGTCAACAGTGACAGCACAAGAGGGAATGGCCTCAAGCTGCCACTGGGCAGGTTTAGACTGGACATTGGGAAGCATTTTTCCCAGCAAAAGTGGTCAGGCACTGGGATGTGCTGCCCAGGGAGGTGGTGCAGTCCCCAGCCCTGGCTGTGTTGAGAGGTGGTTTGAATGTGGTGCTTGGGGAATGGTTTAGGCTGCACCTTGCAGAGCAGGGACCTCATCTGGGCCTGGGAGTCCTGAGAGGCTTTTCCAACAGGAATGTTTCTGTGACTTTGATTCTGTGACAAGAGGCAATGGCCTGAAATTGTGCCAGGGGAGCTAAGGAAAAAAATTCTTTGCTGCAAGAGTGGTCAGGGACTGGCACAGACTGCCCAGGGAAGTAGTGGGGTCCCCATCCCTAGAGGTGTTCCAGAGCCATATGGCCATGGCCCCCGGGGACAGGGTTTGGTGGCCATGGTGGGGTGGGGTTGCTGGTTGGACTGGATGCTGGAGAGCTCCTTCAGCCAGTACGGTTCTGTGCTTGTGTGGTGTCCCCATGGCCCGGTTTGCTGTGCTGTTGTCCCTCTAAGCCCTTCCCCTGTGTCCCCACAGGTCCCACCCCCACGAGCTGGCGCTGGGCTCGGAGCTGAGCCCCTCCCTGGTGACGGTGATCAGCGGCGAGGAGCACTTTGAGGATTACGGGGAAGGGCACGAGGCAGAGCTGTTCCCAGATGGCTTGTGCAACGGGCAGAGCAGCTTGGGCACCTCCTTCCTCTCGCCCAGGTAATGCCCACACGCTGCCCCAGCTGCTGCCAGGGCTGAGCCTCCTCACCCATGCTGCAGAGCTCTTGGTGTGGGGGTTGCGCTGGGAAGACTTAGGCTAAGCAGCTCGAAAGTGGAAGAGGAGTTGCCTCTCTCACTCTGTCCTTTCCCAGCACAGTGCCCATCCTCCCTTCCACAGGCACTGATGCCTGGCATCTCGTGGATGAGTCTTCTGGTATGCATCCCTTCCCCGCTCCCCTCCGGGCTGTGGCTGCCCACAGACCCTCTGAGCAGGGGAAGGCAGCATCCGGCGTTACCCTGCTGCGCCTGGGTGGCTGCTCTGGGGTGACCTGTCCCTCCCGTGCTGGGGCTCTGGCTCTGCTGGCGTGCCTGGGTGGGCTCACACGAGCTGTGGAGTCACAGAGCACCCTGGGAAGGGACCTTCAGGATCCTCCAGGCATCACTGCAAGGTCACCACATGGCTGTGGCTCCTCCTCGGGGATCTTTCATCTGCTCCCTGCCCCTGCCCCAGCCCTCTGGTGGGAGAAGTCTTTCTGCAGCACTTGGTGGGAGGCAAATGGCAGCTGGAAAGAAGAGCTCCTCACACCCCCCTGCTTTGGCTGCCAACCTGCTGTGGCAATCAGCTGCCATGGCTTGAGGGTGGACTGGCCACTAGAGGGATGCCAGAGGCTCTCCATGAGCCACTCTGCCTCCCCAAAGGGGAGAAGAGGTTGATGAGAAGCTGAACCAGCTAGGGTGAAACAGCAACAGTCAGAAGAGAAGAGGAAGAGGAGTGAAAGAGTGAAATCTGGAAACTGCCAAAGACTAAACTCTCCCAGGGTCCAGGCTGCCCTCAGCAGCAGACAGGAACTGGGTTTAGGAGCTGGATTATGGAACTGAATTCAGGAACTCATGGATTGGGATCAAAGGCAGAGCATTCGGAGTCCCCCTGGGACAGCAGCCAGTGGAGAAGCCCCTGGTGATCCCTCACCTTGCTCCTGAAGATGCCACCAGTGGGCTGCAGTCCCATGGTGGGCACTTGTGAGTCACCAGTCCTGTCAGCTCCTCCCTGCAGGTGCCACCCCTGCCTTTCTGCACCCCAAGGTGGTGCCCAGGAGCAAGGCTCAGGCAGAGCCTTTCTGCAGCCAGCCCTTGGCAGGAGTTGTGCCCATCAGCTCCTCCCTGCTAGCAGCAGCCCCTGGCTGTGCCAGCCTGCCCTGAGCTGCAGAAGCAGCCTCAGTGAGCAGGGCCTGAGCCGGGCAGTGCCAGCAGAGAGCTGGCTCAGAGCAGCAGGGGATGGCTGCAAGTCTGTCCCTGAGCTGGAGTCAGCAGGCAGGAAGGCAGCAGAGGGTAGCAGCTTGCCGGGGGGGAAGGTGGGGATGCCCCAGGCTGCAGTGTGGTTGGGCTCTCACCCACTCCGTGGGCATCCAACCAACACAGCCAGAGGCCACCTACCTCTGCACACAGCCAGAGCTGCCAGGCTGGCCTGGGGCTTCTCCTCCACGCTTCAGCTGCCATTTGCATTCCTGCTAGGTTGATGTTTGGCTTCATGCCTCACCCAAGGGTGCCCAGGAACAGGGTGAGGTGGTTATGCCTCTGGGCAGGGCTGAGGATCCACCAAACAGGGCTCCTGCTCGGCCAGGCACAGGGACAGAGCCCAGCAAGGAGCACAGCTGACACAAAGCTCCTCTCACCCTGCTCAAAGCCTGAGTGACCAAACTGGCTGCTGGTGGAGGCTGATGGTCCTGGGCCCAAGCCTGCCCCAGAGGGCAGGGAGGATGATCTCCAGCTGGGTTTGTCCTTTCCTGGCATGGGAAGAAGTTACCAGTTCTGGGCATCTCCAGCTGCCTGTCCTGAGGGGGCTCAGAAATGCTGCACAGACAGCACAGCCTCGGGGCCTGGCCCTGGGGCTGCTGGCACCTCACTGCCACCAAAAATACCACCCAGGGCTTCAGCAAAGGCTGGGGCAGGCCTTACCAGTGTGTACTTGTGCCACGGGGCTGGGTGGCCCTGCCACCTGCCTGCTGGGTTCCAGCTTGCTTGTGTTTGCTCACACCTGCCCTGTCTTTCCTGACCTGCTTTGTTTTCTGACTCTGAACCTTTCTTGCACTGCAGTCTGTGGCTTCCAGGAGCCTAAAGTACTCCAGACCCTACTGCTCAGCACCCCTTGGCCAAACTCCATCCTACCCAAGCCCTGTCAGGTGTCTAGGGGAATGCCTCCCTGGTTGGCCAAGCGCTGGGGAGTGCCCCAGGAGCTTCTTTTCCAAGTCAGCAGCCACCAGTGAGGTGTTGCTAGGACCCATGAGGCTGTTGAAAGTCCTGGAGACCCTCCAGGACCCCCTGCTAGATGATGTTCCCTATGAGACAGAGCTACTGCTTCAGCTTCTCTGTGCTCTGCCTTGTAGGAGACAGAGGATGAACCCCAACCAGCTTAGCTTCAGAGCTCTGTGCAGGGAAAATCTGACCCTTTGGCTCCTACACCACCACAGCTGCTCTGTTCCTAAAGCATCCCACCAAAGGACCTGGATCCTGCTCGTGGTGCCCAACCCAGTGCTGTGTGAGCTCTCCAGGGCCATTCCCAGAGCCTCTTGAGACAGGTTGCTTGGGGAGACACTGGCACAGGTTTGCCCAGGGAGGTTGTGGATCACAGAATCACATTGATTCTGAATTGAATCACATGATTCTGTGATCCACAACCTCCCTGGAGGTGTTGAAGGCCAGGCTGGATGAGTCCCTGAGCACCCTGAGCTGATGGGACCTGTCCCTGCCCATATGAGTCTCTGGCAGTGGTGATGCCAAATGAACTTTGCAGCTGTGTAGGTTTGTGGAAAGCCTGCCTTGAGCTTTCAGGGGTCTTCTGCAGGCCTGGAAACATGGACCATGGAAAGGTGAATGAGCTCAGATCCCATCAGCATCTGTTGGCAGGAATGTTTTTATCCTGCATCACAACTAGGGTGAAGTTTCTGTGTGTGGTGTCTGCTTGTCTGGAAAGGAGGCCAGGCTGAGGGAGCTGAGGGTGTTCATCTTGGAGAAGAGAAGGCTCCAGGGAGACCTTGGAGAAGCCTTCCAGTAGCTGAAAGGGCTCCAAGCAGGCTGCAGAGGGACTGTGCCCAAAGGCCTGCAGGGACAGGGCAATGGTTTGAAATGAGAGCAGACTGAGATTGGATGTGAGGAGCAAGTTCTGCACAGGAGGCTGTTAGAACACTGCAACAAGTTGCCCAGGGAGGTAGTTGAGGTCCCATGCCTGGAGATACTCAAGGTGAGACTGGACAGGGCTGTGGGCAACCTGCTCTAGCGGAGGATGTCCCTGCTGAGTGCAGGAGGTTGAGCTGGATGAGCTCTGGAGGTCCTTTCCAAGCCAGCCCATTCTGTGATTCCAGGAGCTGCTGGAGCATGCAGGGAAAGGAGGCAGCAGGAAAGTAGGGAGACAGGCAGGACATAGCAGGAAAACTTCCCAGCTCTGCTCTGGAGCTCCCTTCCAACTCAACCCATTCAGTGATTCTGTGCACACTCCGGTTTTGGCTGCTGCCATAGCAAAGAAGCTCCTGAGGTGTTCATTCAGCAGCACTGGGCAAGCAGGATGCCATTCCCCACTCCTGAGAGGCCTTGGGTGGGATGGGCTTTGGCCAAGGTTCTCTGGGCAGAGGGGGGTGAGTGCTGCTCGTTTCCAGCAGCTCCATCCTGCCTGTGATTTGACTTCCACTATCAAAGCGAGGAGCTCACTCAGACCCCCGAAACTTCCCTCCCCCAGGGGTTCAGCAGCTGTAGGGGGAGCTGGGCTGGATGCTCTCAGAGGGCTTTTCCAAGTAGGATTCTGTGGTTCTGTGCTGAGCTCGTGGAAGCCACGGCTGAGGAGCAGCCCTGCCCTCTTCTGTCCTCTCCAACTGACCCTTCTTGCTCTCTCTAGCAGCACCCCTCTGGCTGCCAAGCTCCGCAGCGTGCTGGCAGATGAAGCTTTTGAGTTTTACTGTAGCCAGTGCCACAAACAGATCAACCGCCTGGAGGACCTCTCTGCTCGCCTGAGTGACCTTGAAATGAATAGGTAATGATGGACAGGGAGCTCCTGGCCTGCCACAGGGAGCTCCTGGCATGGCACAGGGGGCTCCTGGCCTGGCACAAGGTACTCCTGGCCTGCCTGCTTCACTGCTGGACCCACTGCTGCAGGGGAAGGTTCTTCTTGGCTGCCCCGGCTTGGCTTGGTAGCTCCTCAGAGGGCTGCACAGTCTTCCCTATGGAGAGTTGGGGCTGTGCAACCTGGAGAAGAGGAGGCTCCAGGGAGAGCTCAGAGCTGCATTTCAGTGGCTGAAGGCTGGGGAGGGATTTTGACAAAGAGATGGAGACACAGGATGAGGGACGATGGCTTTGAGCTGGGAGAGGGGAGACTGAGAGTGGAGAGGAGGAAGAAAGTGTTTGCAGTGAGAGTGGGGAGAGGCTGGCACAGGTTGCCCAGGGAGGTTGTGGATCACATTCTGTGATTCTGTGATCCACAGCCTCCCTGGAGGTATTCAAGGCCAGGCTGGATGAGGCTGTGGTGATGCTGTGAAGGGTGAGCAGAGATTTCCACAGGGGCTGGCAGACAATGAGAGCCTTCCCTGCTGCTTTGGGCAGCCTCTTTGAGTGTCCTGCTGGGTGCTTCTCCACACTACTGCTCCTGGAAGCCTTCAGCTGACCATGGGCAGTATTTCAGTCACCAAAGAGCAGGCTGCCAGCTCTTCTGAGCAGGCATCCCCAGCACCTCCTTCTCCCGCTTCTCCTTCTCCCTCTTCTCCTTCTCCCTCACTGCTGGGTCAACCTGGAAGGGCAGCTCCATCCTCTCCTCCTGGATGCAGCAGCTTGCTACTCTCTGTGCCTTGAGACCTCTGCTGTAAACTCTCTCACTTTGCAGCAGCAAAAATCGGATTCCACCCAGCTTGGCCAGCTGCCTGCCCACCCAGGTGCCACATAGGTGGAATCAGATGGGTGCCAGGGCCTTGGTGTAGGAGCTGCAGGAGCTTTGGAATGTGGCCTCCGAGAGCCAGCAGCTGGAGCTGTGGATTTGACAAGTGGGGAAGCATTTCCAGCAGCTTGTTTCTCTTTCCAGCCCTCTGCTGATTTTTCTCCTGCCTTGCTGTGCTTCTTCAAGCCCAGTGCAGGTCCTGCTCTTGGTCCCTGTCCTCTACAGGGACATTGTGACCTGGGACTTCTGTCCTCGGCTGTAGAAAGAGAGCTGGAAAGCAAAGAGGGACCTGACCCTGAGTTCTTAACTAGGCAGTTTCAGACTTTCTCCACCAATGCTACCTGCAGAGCTGAGCCAATATCTCAGAGCCTCCTGGGGTGGGTGGGATTGCCAGGGGAGGCTTCCCTGTCCCGTGGTGACATGGTGGGAAGTCCGTGGGTTGTGCTTGGGCTCAGAGTGAGTTCTTCAGGTTCCTTTGTCAGGGGCTGAAGCTTCCCAGGCACAGATGTGCTGGAAATCTCTTCTAAGTGCCCTGGTGGAGAGGGCATCACTGCCCCCACACACCCCTTTGTGTGGTGAGGATGTGAGATGCCCCCAGGCAGCATGGCAGGGCACCAGCAGTGTGAAGCACTCAGTGCCAGGGGCAAGGCCTGGAGTGCAGGTGAAGAGAGCAGCAGAAACTCGACCCAAATCTGGGCCAAGCAGCTTCACACTGTGCCTGAGAAGGGAAGCCTGAAGACAACCACCCCAGAAGAAGCCCATGCAGCCACAGCTTCGCTCCTGGGGGCTGTGGCCATAGATCTGGTGCCCTGTACTTGGAAGAAGGTGGCGAGCCTCGTCCTGGCATCAGGGCACTGCTGCTTGAGCCCACGGCACAGGAAGGCAGGGAGGGAATCCTGCAGCAGCTTGGGATGAGCCCGCCTGGGAACAGCAGGGCTTGTTTGGGTGCCCTTGGAGCAGCAGTGCTGGGTCTCAGCCCCTCCCAGGTCCCTGCAGGTGCCAGCACTGCCCCGCAGCAAGCTGTGTGCACAGGAACAATATTTGCCCAGCCTCAGCTGCTGGGCACCTGCTGACTGCTGGGGATTGCTGCTGAGCCTCAGCCCCGACGTCCTCCTCTCGGCTGGTGCTTGAAGCCTGCTCAGCAGCAACTCCTGGGCTCCTCAGAGGGAGGCTGGAGAGTCAGGCTGCCCTTGGGACACAGGGGCCGGGAGCCCTGCCCACAGCCTCTGGCTGCCATTGTTCTTTGGGTAGGAAAATGACCCTCAGCTGGTTTTGGTTCCTCCTCCTGAGAGCTCCTGCTGGAGCCCGAGGCAGGAGAGGGCTTCTGAGGCGTTTTGTTTGTTGCTTTTCGGTGCAGCCTGAGCTAAGCCCTGGGGAATGCAGCTGCTGCTCCTCGGCTCGGGCTTGAGCTGGGTTTGCTTCCATCCTTCGGGGTAGGTTTGGTGTCAGAGATGTGTCCTCAGGTGGCATCTCTTTGGGTGGAAGGTGAGGAGCAAGGTCTGAGCTCCGCTGGCGTCACTGGCACGCAGTCACCACCCAAAGGGCTGGCAGGAGCAGCTCAGGAGCCCTTCCTGAAGCTGGCAGAGCCTGCAGCCCCCTCACAGGGGACAGGGCAGCTCAGACCTTGGCTGCTGTGCCATGGGTCACGAGCTGAGCCCTGACCGCTGCGGCATGGTGGCAGCTGGGCACACACGGAGCCAGGGGACAGAGCTTGGGGTTAGCTGTACAGAGCAGAGCTCCCAGCCCTGCCCCTGCTCACAGCCAGGCAGGGACAGCAGCAGCAGCTCCCAAAATCTCCGAGGCACAGGTCAGCAGCAGCTCCCTGCCCAGCCAGAGCCGAACAACCCTTGTGAGAAGCATAAAGCAGCGTGCGGAGGGCTGGAGGAGCTGCCACTGCCCCAGCCCCTGGGTAGAGAGGGCTGGAGTAGCTACCAGTGCCCCAGCCCCTGGGCAGGGAGCTCTGGGGGGTTGGCAAGGGAGGGAGGGCTGAGTGCTGTGGGTTGCAGGAGCTGTAGCTCAGCAGTGCCAAGCTGAAGCCCACCAAACTATTCTTAGCACTTCTCCTTGGGGATCATCTTTCAGGCCAGGGAGCAGATCCTGGAGGTGGTGAGCTGGGGGCTTCTTCCTCTGGCTTCATCCTTACTGTGTGGGGCAGGACAGGAGAAGGGTTCCTGGTGGGGCAGGGCAGAGAGGGGGATTCCTGGTGGGGCAGGGCAGGAGAGGGTTCCTCACCCCTGCCTCTCCCCTGAGCTCTGCATGCCACAGGCACTGCCATGGCAGAGGAGCTGGCCCAGGCTACTCCCAGTTTCCTGTTTCCCTCGCTCCACTGTCACCTCTCTCCTAACTCTTTCCTGTTTTCCTTTTTTGCAGCCCCAATAAGAGGCTCTCCAGCAAGAAGGTGGCAAGGTAAGCTCATGCTCTGGGACTGCTTGGGCAGGGGGGTGCCAGTGCCAGCTGCTGTGCCCAGGGCAGAAAGACTGGCAGAAGAAGACCAGAGTTGTTCTGGGTGTGCTGGCAAGAGCAGGTCTCTGCCCCGGGCTGCAGCAGCTGCTGCTGCTCTGCCATGGGAGGGTTCCCACAGGCTCTCAACCTGACTGCTGCTGGGGTAGAAGTGGAGGTGCTTCTGCCCTGCTTCCTGACAATGCCCTGGCAGAGGATATGTGTAGTGGGGAATGAGTCTCCAGAAGGCCATGGCCACCTGGACTGCTTGGCCAGGCTGCCCCCTCCCTGCTGCCACTCTGCTGGGCCTCCAGCTGCTCAGTACAACCACTCAGAGGGGCTCCTGCAGCACCTCAGCAACCTCTCTGGGTTGTGTTTGGCATTGCCCGGTGCCGTCCTCAGCACCTGGCCTCCATCTGGCTTTGGAGAGCTGCTGAGGGCTGGCTGCAGGTGTCCCCATCCTGGGCTTTGATGCTCTGCTGCTTCTGTCCCATGGGATGTTCTTGTGGCTCCAGGCAGCCTTTCCTCGTGGGGTGCGTAGGAAGAGCTGCAGAGTTTGCACTGAGTCGCTGGGCTGAAGGGTCCAGCAGCTTCCCATGGCACTTGGTGCTCATTATTCCATTCCCAGCTTTGCCAGCCCTCCTGTCACCATGCTTTCATGACCCACACTGTACCTAGGTGGGCAAGAAGGGTACCAACAGCCTGGCCTGGATCAGCAATGGTGTGGGCAGCAGAAGCAGGGCAGGGATTGTACTCCTGTGCTGGGCACTGGGGAGGCTACAGCTTGAGTGCTGGGTTCAGTTTTGTGCCTCTCATTCCCAGAAGGACATTGAGGAGCAGGTCCAGAGAAGGGCAACAGACCTGGAGAAAAGAGCTGGGGAGGAGCAGCTGAGAGAGCTGGGGGTGTGCAGCCTGGAGAAGAGGAGGCTGAGGGCAGAGCTCATTGCTCTCTACAGCTCCCTGAGAGGAGGCTGCAGCCAGATGGGGTTGGGCTCTGCTCCCAAGGACAACAGGCAATGGCCTCAGATTACCCCAGGAGAGGTTCAGTTTGGCCATGTTCAATCTGTTCCCCTTGAGGGTTGTTCAGACCTGGCCCAGGCTGCCCAGGGCAGTGTTGGAATCCCCATGCATGGAGGTGTTTCAGAGCTGTGTAGCTGTGGTGCTGAGGGCCATGGCTCAGTGATGCCCTGGCAGGGCTGGGGTAAGGCTTGGACTGGATGAGCTTAAAGGCCTTTTCCTACCTAAACTATTCCCTGACTCCATGTCCAGCTTTGCCTCCACCCTCCTGCCTCTGCCCTCCCAGGGGAGCTGTTGCCCTCTCAGGGGAGCTGTTATGGAGCTATTTCCCTGCAGGGGAACTGCTGCCCTCCCATGGGGGCTGCTGCCCTCCCAGGGGAGCTGCTGCCCTTTGCGGCACTTGGTTTGCTCCTTGCTGGTTGCTGGGCAGGGCAGCAGGCAGATGGCTGTGGCTGATGCTGCCACCCTGTGCCGTGGCACTCTCTCTGCTCCCTGCACTGAGCCCAGCAGCTCCTGGCTCTGCTCTCACACCTTTTCCCTGCTGCCTTTTCCCGCGCTCAGCAAATCTCCCCTGGCAGCACGTCCCCTCCTGGCGAGGAAGCAGCTCCTTGATAGTACGTTTCCTGCTTCCAGGCATCCTCCTTCCAGAGCTGTGTCCAAAACACCAGCAGGAAGGGAGGTTGGAGGCAGCAGCCTGGCCCCAGCTTCCTGTTTCACCACTGAGTTTGGTCCTGTGCCTGGCAAAGCCAATTTCGGGAGTATTTGAGCTCATTGGAGGCTGGAGCTGCCCTGTCCCGTATGGGATTGATCCCCTCTGGCCCCTGGCTTTGAGAAAGTGCTTTTGTGAGAGCAGGATTTGTGAGGTTAAGTAAATATTGGTTGATTTGGGCATAGTCAAGTTCAGTTTGTGATATCAAGAGAGAGGTCTGGTGCAGAGCTATGCCAGGGTAGCCCAAGGGAAGCCCTGAGTGGCTCAGGATTGTTGAGGAGCACCCAAACATTTGCTCTTAGCCAATGGAGCTGATTTTGCTGAGGGCTCTTCCCTCAGATTTCTTTTTGTTGTTGTCCAGGTTCTGCTCCTGCCAAGAAGTCTCAGCTGCTCAGCTGCCCCTGCTGGGCTTGGCACCATTTACATGACAAATGTGCCCAAGACCTGAGTAGCTCAATATAGACTGAGGGTGAGGATGAGAAACCAGGCTGTGTGCCTTTGGAGGAGCCAGGTACAGCCACAGCATGGCTCAGGCTGGCAGGGACCTCAGAGCTCATCTTCTCCAACCCCTGCCATGGCCAGGAACACCTCTCAGCTAGAATCAGCTGCTCAGAGCCTCATTCAGCCTGGCCTGCAGCTCCTCCAGGGAGAGTGTGGGTCACAGGATCACAGAATGTCATCTCCAGGCTGCACACCCTCAGCTCCCTCAGCTGCTTCTCCCCAGCCCTGTTCTCCTAACCCTTCCCCAGCTCTGTTGCCCTTCTCTGGCCCTGCTCCAGCCCTTCAGTGTCCTTGTAGGGAGGAGCCCAAAGCCGAGCACCAGTCCCTCCACGTGGCAGTAGCAGTTTGCTATGGCACAGACAATGGAGCTCAGGAAAGGTGTGGATGCCAGTTCCCTGGAGGTGTTCCAGGCCAGTTTGGAAGAAGGGAGATTGAGAGTGGAGATGAGGAAGAAATTCTTGGCAGTGAGGGTGGGGAGAGACTGGCACAGGTTGCCCAGGGAGGTTGTGGATCACAGAATCACAGAATGTGATCACAGATCACATAAAGCAAATAGATCACAACCTCCCTGGAGGTGCTGAGGACCAGTCTGGATGAGGCCTTGAGCAACCTGTGCTGGTGGGAGGTGTCCCTGCCCATGGCAGGGGGTTGACACTGGATGATCTTGAAGCTGCCTTCCAACCCAACCCATTCCATGCCCTGCAGCCATACCCTCTGGGATTAAACACAGCTCTGCACCAGGCTGTGCACACCAATGTCCTGAGGCTTAGCTAATGATTAGCTCCTCTTTGGCTGGCACAGCAGCGCAGGGAGGTGGCCTGAGCTGCCTCAGCACAGCACCAGGAGTCCTTCCCCCCTCCTAGCCCTTCCCACCAGCTGCCTTCCGGTCCTTAGGGACCTTATCAGGAGCCAGAGCGGAGTCCTCTGTCCTTTGCTGGATAACATCTGGCCTTGGGAGGCTCTTAAAGATGAAAAGTGAGAAGACCAAGCTCTTATCTCTTCCCGTTCCAAAGAGCAAGAACACGATGACCGTGGGATGAAGTCCCGGCAGCCTGTGCCCACGTCTGCGTGACCCTGCCGGGACGCCTGGGCTCAGGCACTGCACAGCCTCAGCCCCGCTGGCTGGGGAGCTCGGTGCAGGACCAGCTGGTGAGGAGAGCTGGGTGCTGAGCCCCTTGCCCATGCTGGCCTTGGCTCTGAGCCTGGCAGCCCAAGAGTGGGCATTGCTGTTCAACCCCTTGGAGGAGGAGGTGGCAGGCGAGGAGGGCAGAGCGGGCGATGGATCCTGCCAGAGCTGTTGCCAGCTGGAGTGGCCTCATGCCGTGATGGTCCCTCTGACCCTGGGCTTGCTGTGGGCCGGGGTGCTTTGTCTGTGTTGTAGACAGCTGCACCAGACCAGCACGCTGGCCGTGGCCGTCATGGAGGAGTCCTACCGGGAGGCCCTGGAATGCACCGAGGAGGACATCACCGACAAGGTGAGAGCGGCGCTGGCCTGCAGCCTGGGCTGCTCCAGAGCCTGCAGCTTCTGGGGTGCCGCGGGTGGGAGTTGAGGAGCCCTCCGCATCGAGGGGGTGCGGAACAAGTCCAGCCGCAGAGGTCTCCTGTGGTGTTGGGTCGGGAGAGAGAGGTGGCTCAGGATGTTGAGTCAGGCTGCAGCTTCTGCGCAGTTCCCGTGGGGTGGGGCAGTGCCTGTGGGAGATGTGAAGCCCTCCACATCAAAGGGGTGCAGAATGAGCCAGACTGCAGAGGTCTGGGGTGGTGCTGGGTCAGGAGGCAGAGTTGGGCCAGGAGATTTGGTCAGGCTGGGTGCTGGGGATGGTTAGTGTGAAACGGGAGGCGGAGGGCAGACCTCAGGGCTGTCTGCAGCTACTTGACAGGAGGCTGTGGAGAGGCTGCTGCTGTTCTCTGCTCACAGGTCAACAGTGACAGCACAAGAGGGAATGGCCTCAAGCTGCCACTGGGCAGGTTTAGACTGGACTTTGGGAAGCATTTTTCCCAGCAAGAGTGGTCAGGCACTGGGATGTGCTGCCCAGGGAGGTGGTGCAGTCCCCAGCCCTGGCTGTGTTGAGAGGTGGTTTGAATGTGGTGCTTGGGGAATGGTTTAGGCTGCACCTTGCAGAGCAGGGACCTCATCTGGGCCTGGGCTTCCTGAGGGGCTTTGCCAACAGGAATGTTTCTGTGACTCTGGGATTCTTCACAGCTCCCACGGGGTAGAGCAGTACAGGTGGACATGCAAAGCCCTCTGCATCAAGGGGGTGCAGAATGAGTCAGACTGCAGAGGTTTGGGATGTTGCTGGGTCAGGAGGGGGCATTGGTGCTGGGCTGGAGGTGGCTGTGCCATGTGCAGGGCTGGTGGCTTCCCTTCATCCCAGCTGCTGCAGGCTTTCCCTTCTGTTCCCTGAGGTGAGATCTCCTCCAGTTCTGCTTGGCTGAGCTGAGCAAAGTCTCAGCAAGGACCCCATTCCCTTGGCACACTCTTGCTGCTGCTCCTTGTGCCACCAGGGCACCAAGCTGGCATTGTGCTGGCCCTGCTGGGTGCTAGGAGAGCAAGATTTTAGGAGGACGTGGGAGCTGGGAGGAAGACCGAGAAGGCTTCCAGTTTCAGTTGGAACCTGGTGCCAGGAGGCACCTCCAGTTCAGCTGCTTGAGGCAGAGAAGGAAAATTAGAGGTGGGTGAGTTGTGCCTTGGGCAAAGTGTCTGCTGCAGCCCTGCTGCCCTGAGGCTGCTTGGCAATGGCTTTGGGATTCTGGAGTCTGCATGGGGAGCAGGATGGTGCTGCACACAACAAACCCTCAAAGCCTCATTACCCCAGCTCTGCAGGGTGCACAGAGCATTCCTCTTCCCTCAGGAATTGGGAAGCCACCTGTGTCCTTCTGGAAGGGGACTTGTGTCTCTGCATGCCTCTGTGCCTTTTTGCCTCTCACTTGCCCATCTCATATGGCTTGGGGTTTGCAGACACACTCCTAATTGCCTCTCTTCCATGATTGTTCTCATAGGGGCGTTAGTGGGAATTTTGGGACCACAAACTCTGGCCTTCTGCAGTGTCCCTGCTTGGCTGGGAAGCAGAGCAGCATTCCAGGCCCTCTTTGCTCTGCTGTCCACCATTTAGGGAAGGCAAACACAGCTGCAGTGACTCCTCTGAACCCAGGGTCCTTCAGTGTGCTCCAGGCACTGGGTGCTTACCCCCAGCCCCAGGGCTGCTCTCAGGTGCAGCAGAGCTCTCCTGATCCAAGTCTTGCCCTCCAGACCTCCAGGTGGGATATGGAATTGTTTGAGTGGGGCCAGAGGACGCCACAGCAGTGCTGGCAGGGTGGAAGCTCTGCTGTCAGGCCAGGCTGGGAGAGTTGGGGGTGTTCAGCCCGGAAAGGAGAAGGCTGCAGGGAGACCTGGTGGCCTTGCAGTGCTTCAAGGGGCCAGAAGAGAGCTGGGGACAGAGTTTTGAGCAAGGCCTGTGGTGGCAGGCCAAGGGGGGGTGGTTTGAGCTGCAAGAGAGAGATTGAGAGTGGAGAGAAGGGAGAAAGGTTTGATAGTGAGGGTGGGGAGAGCCTGTCGCAGGCTGCCCAGAGAGGTGGGAGCTGTCCTATGGCTGGCAGCACTGCAGGTCAGGTTGTGTGGGGCTGTGAGCAGCCTGCTGTGGGTGGGAATGTCCCTGCTGAGTGCAGGGATTGGGCTGGAGGAGCTTGGAAGGTCCCTTCCAGCCCTACCCGGTCTGGGATTCCCTTCTACAACAGCACCATGAAGGATGTGAAGAAAGGAAAGAGTTGGGCCCTGTGTTGGTACCTGGGGCACATGAAAACCTGAGGAACCAAGGAGCAAAAGGACATTTGTGTTGTCCCCACTCCTGGAGGTGTTGAAAGCTGTGTGGATGTGGTGTTGAGGGAGGTGGTGCAGTGGTGGCAGCTCAGCAGTGGTGGAGCTGTGAGCTCCAGGTGAGGAGCTGGGGCTGGCGGACCTCAGAGGGCTCTTTGAGCAGCTGTGTAATGCTGATGCTGCTCTGTGCACCCACACAGCGGTGTCCAAGGGCCCTTACAGCAGCTGTGTGGTGCTGATGCTGCTCTGTGCCCCCCTGCAGGTGGTGTTCCTGGAGAAGAGGGTGACAGAGCTGGAGAAGGACACAGCTGCCAACGGGGAGCAGCACAGCCGCCTGCGGCAGGAGAACCTGCAGCTGGTGCACAGGTCAGCGACCCCACGGCGGCTGGGCACAAAAACCTGCCCCTCACAATGCATTTCTTGCCTCCCTGCTTCCCTGCTCTGCTTCTGCCCCTCCACATCCTACAGCACCTTGCTCCAGGGAGACCTTAGAGCAGCCTTCTAATGCCTGAAGGGGCTGCAAGCAGGCTGCAGAGGGACTGTGCCCAAAGGCCTGCAGCGACAGGGCCAGGGCAATGGTTTGAAATGAGAGCAGAGCAGATTGAGATTGGATGTGAGGAACAAGTTCTGCAGCAGGAGGCTGCTGGAACACTGCAACAGGTTGCCCATGGAGGTGGTTGAGGTCCCATGCCTGGAGATACTCAAGGTGAGACTGGACAGGGCTGTGGGCAACCTGCTCTAGTGGAGGATGTCCCTGCTGAGTGCAGGGGGTTGAGCTGGATGAACTCTGGAGGTCCCTCCCAAGCCAGCCCATTCTGTGATTCCAGGAGCTGCTGGAGCATGCAGGGAAAGGAGGCAGCAGGAAAGTAGGGAGACAGGCAGGACATAGCAGGAAAACTTCCCAGCTCTGCCCTCAGCCATCCCATCCCACCCTGGCAGAGGACAGGCAGGGTGCTGCACCAGGGCTGAGTGTGAGACCAGAGTGTTCCCTTTCTGAGGCTCTGCTGAGCTCCCAGGTGCTGCTCAGATGCAGGAAGCTCCAACAGTGCTCTTTACATCTGTGGGTTTTTATGTGTGCTTCTCAACTCCACATGTCCATCCTGAGGAGCTCTGGAGCTCCTGACATGTCCTTGTCCCTGAGGAGCTTTGGAGATCCAGGGGCTGGCTCAGAGGACTGCAGGGAAAGCTTCCCACTCAGGGAGCATCTGAAACACTGGAACTGAGCACGCAGGGAGGTGACAGCAGCCCCCATCAGTGGCACCATTGCAGGTCAGGCTGTCTGGGGCTCTGAGCAGCCTGCTCTAGTTGCAGCTGTCCCTGCTGGCTGTAGGGGATTGGTCTAGATGAGCTTTAAAAGTCCTTTCCAACCCAAACCAGTCTGGGATTCATAGAAAGGTAGGGGTTGGCAGTGACCTCCAGAGAGCATCCAGCCCAACCCCCTGCCAGAGCAGGGGCACCCAGGAACACATCCAGGTGGGGTTGCAAAGTCTCTGCAGAAGGAGACTGCACAACCTCTCTGGCTGGTAGATCCTTGGTAATGGCTGTAAACATCTGAGGGCTGAGGCTGGGGCCAGGCTCTTCTCGGTGGTGCCCAGTGACAGGACAAGTGGCAGTGGGCACCACCTGGCACCCAGGAGGTTGCAGCTGAGCAGGAGGACAAAGTTGTTTGTTGTGAGAGTGCTGGAGGCCTGGAGCAGGCTGCCCAGAGAGGCTGTGGAGTGTCCTTGTGTTGGGACTTTGAAGTCCCATCCATTAGTGTTCCTGGGTGCCCCTGCTCTGGCAGGGGGTAGGGCTGGATGATCTCCAGAGGTCCCTTCCAACCCCTACCATTATGATTTCATGTTCCTGTGCTATATCTTTCATCCTCCCCCTGCCTGGACTCTTTCTGGCCCTCGTTTCCCCCTTTAGGTCTGGGTGGAAGCTACGGCAGGGTCTCTGCCACCCATCTGTACCCTCCCTGTGACCAAGCTTGCTTTGGGATGGTGACTTGGCTGCAGCCCTTTGGCTCCTGATTGCTGTGCTCAGTGCCTGCACTAATCTGGCAGGCTGCTCCCTGCCAGCAGTGTGTTTGCCCTGCAGATAAAGGCAGCAGGGGTTTATCTTTAGGGCTGTAAGACTGTTAAGTAACAGCCCTGGCAGGGAACTGAGCCTTCCAACAAAGGCTTCCCTAAGCCCTGGTGAACTTAGCATCCAGGGAAGTGGTTTCACTTGAGCAGCTTGGCCCAGAAGCATCAATCAGCTCCTAAGTAGGTAAAGCCCCAAGTATGCTCCTGGCTGGGGGAAAAGGAGTCTCAGCTGCCAACAGCCTCCCTCACCTTCTCTGTAAAGGAAACCCAAGTGGGGGACCTCCAGATCCCAGAGAGGGATCCTGCCCCTTGACTCTGCTCTGCTGAGACCTAACCTCCAGTCCTGCCTCCAGTGCTGCTGTCCCCAGCAGGACACAGAGCTGCTGGAGTGAAGCCAGAGGAGGTCACAAAGATGATCCAAGAGCTGGAGCAGCTCTGCTGTAAGCACAGGCTGAGGGAGCTGGGAGTGTTCAGCCTGGAGAGGAAGAAGGATCCAGGGAGACCTCAGAGCTGCCTGCCAGTGCCTGAAGGGAACCTGCAGGAAGGCTGCAGAGGACTTCTCTTGAGAGTGTCTGAGCCAGGCCAAGGGGGAATGGTTTGGAGCTGAGGCAGAGCAGGGTTAGAGCGGAGCTGAGGAAGTTGTTCTGCAGCGTGAGAGTGCTGAGAGTCTGGCACAGGCTGCCCAGGGAGGCTGTGTGATCATAGATGACATTCTGTGATCCACAGCCTCCCTGGAGGTGTTGCAGGCCAGGCTGGATGAGGCCCTGAGCAACTGAGCCTAGCTGAGAGGTGTCCCTGGCCATAGCAGGGGTTGGAGCAGATGAGCTCTGAGGTCCCTTCCAGCCTGAGCCATGCTGTGGTGCTGTGATGATTTTGTCCAGGACATGAGAGATTGGAAAGGAGGACTGGGGCTGTGAGCTTCCTTTCTCTGAGCAGCAGGTCTGGTTAAGGGCAGAGACAGGAACCCAGAATGCCAGAAGAGGCTGAAGGAGAATTTCCCTGCCATGGCCACTTGCAGTGAAACCACAGCCCTGCTGCTTCTAGTTGGATGCGATTAGCTGCAGAAGCCTTTCCAACCTAGACCATTCCAGGAGGTTCTAATGAAGGATCTTGTTGTGGGTGATGCTGTGGTATCTGCAGTGCTGGGCCCAGCTCTGGGCTCCTCAGCTCAGGAGAGACAGGGACCTGCTGGAGAGAGTCCAGGGCAGGCTGCAAAGCTGCTGAGGGGCCTGGAGCAGCTCTGGGAGGAGCAAAGGCTGAGAGCCCTGGGGCTGAGAGCCTGCAAAGAGCAGCCCCAGAGGGCATCTGAGCAATGCTCAGCAAGAGCTAAAGGAGCTGTGGGGGGCAAGAGGCTGGGACCAGACTCTTGTCAGTAGTGCCCAGGGCCAGGCCAAGGGGCAATGGACACAAAGTGGCATTCAGGAGGTTCCATCTGAGGTGGAGGAGAAAATTGTTTGTTGTGAGGGTGCTGGAGGCCTGGGGCAGGCTGCCCAGAGAGGCTGTGGAGAGTCCTTGTGTGGAGAGCTTCCAAGGCCAGCTGGGCACTGTGCTGCTGGGCAAGCTGCTGTGGGTGCCCTCTTTGGGCAGGGGGTTTGGGCTGGGTGATCTCCAGAGGTCCCTTCCCACCCCACCCTGCTGCCACTCTGGCACTGTGCCCCACAGGCTGTGGTTCACAAAATGATTGCTCCCCATCACTTCACCCCTTGCTGGCCTACCCTTTAGAAAGCAGTTGGATATTGCTTGGAGACTTAAAACTGTACAGGGACAATGCCCTAGAGTCACAGAATGGGTTTGGTGGGAAGGGACCCTCAAGATCATCCAATTCCAAGCACCTGCCATGGACAGGGACACCTCCCACCAGCCCAGGTTGCTCAGTAGGTGCCAGCTGCTCCTATTATCCCTGCCTGTCCTTTTGATCAGCAGTAGTGTCCTGGGGGTTCCATGTTCCTTTCCCACTGGGTCAGAGTGAGCCCCTCCTGCACCTGCTGCTGGAGGCGGTGGTTGGTTGTGATACCCCTCAGAGCTTGCTCTATTGCAGTCTTCTTCTCCCAGTTCTTCTGTGGTGGGAGGAGAACTGAGAAGAGTCTGATCCCTGCCGGGGAGAGCCATCAGGATCTGTTAATCCTCTCTTTCTCCTCTCCCCAGGGCAAATGCTCTCGAGGAACAGCTGAAGGAGCAGGAGCTGAGAGCTGATCAAACGCTCCTGGAGGAGATCAAGAAGCAGAGGGAGCTCCTGAGCAAAATGGAAAGGGAGAAGAGCATCGAGATTGAGAACCTGCAGGCCAGGTGGGGCTGGGGCAGGGCTGGCTGCTGGCAGCTCTGCAGCCACCCACACCAGCTGGGCTGTGGGCACAGGCTGTTGCTTTGGGGGCGCATACTGTGGTGGCTTAAGTTGGCTGAAGGTGTGGCGGAGGTCACGACAAAGCCTGGCTTTGGCTTCATCTCCAACCTGCACCCCAAAACCGAGTCCCTGAGTGAACCTGGGCTCAGACCCTTTGAACTCCTCTGCTGCCCAGGCACCTGCCCCACCACCTGGCACCGAGGAGCTGGCCTGGCAGCACTGGTGCCCAGCAGTGACCCATGCAAGCATGTTTGATGTTCAGATGGTTTCCACCTTCCTGCAAGGTGTCCCTGCCCGTGGCAGGGGGTTGGAACTGGATGATCTTTAAGGTCCCTTCCAACCTGACTCATTCTGTGAAGCTATGTAAGCAGAAGATGCCAGGGGAGGAAGAGCTGTCCCTTGCAGTGTCCCAGGCAGGAAGCTTCCTGTTGACTTCCAAAGGGAAATGTGGGAGAGGTTTCCCTTACCTGACTTTATGTTTTGCCGCCTTTCCAGCCTTGGTTTTGCTTTGCTCAGCCCTGAAGGCTATGCCCTGGCTGTCCTGCAGCAGCTCCTGCTCGGCCCTGCTGGGGGCGCTGCAGGGCTGTGTGCGGAGGGTGGGGGTGAGCTGCTCACGGCTGTGTCTGCCCCTGCAGGCTGCAGCAGCTGGACGATGAGAACAGTGAGCTGAGGTCCTGCGTGCCCTGCCTGAGAGCCAGCATCGAGCGGCTGGAGGAGGTGAGGATCTGCCCTGCTGGGCACTGCCCACCCGCCTGCAGCTCAGCTGGCCAGGGCTGCTGGCACATCTCGGGAATGGAGGGGCAAAGCTGTCTGCCAGGCCCTGCAGACCTCACCTGGCATCAGAGCTGGCTCGTACCCCTGTCTGGGCAGGTTCCTAGTGTCTGGCTTGGGAGCTGGGATTAAGTACTTGAGTGGGGCCAGAGGAGGCCACAGGAGTGCTGGCAGGGTGGAAGCTCTGCCCTCAGGCCAGGCTGAGAGAGTTGGGAGTGTTCAGCCTGGAGAGGAGAAGGCTGCAGGGAGACGTCCTGGTGGCCTTGCAGTGCTTCAAGGGGCCAGGAGAGAGCTGGGGACAGAGTTTTGAGCAGGGCCTGTGGTGGCAGGCCGAGGGGGGATGGTTTGAACTGCAAGAGGGAGATTGAAAGTGGAGAGAAGGGAGAGAGGTTTGGCACTGAGAGTGGGGAGAGCCTGTCCCAGGCTGCCCAGAGAGGTGGGAGCTGCCCCATGGCTGTCAGCACTGCAGGTCAGGTTGTGTGGGGCTGTGAGCAGCCTGCTGTGGGTGGGGATGTCCCTGCTGAGTGCAGGGGTTGGGCTGGAGGAGCTTGGAAGGTCCCTTCCAGCCCACACCTGTTCATGGTTCCACAATTCTCACCAACCCCACATGGATCTTTCTGTGATGGTGCAAGCTGCAGGAAGCCACAGCTGGCATCAGTGCCAGCCCTGCCCTGGCTGCTCAGGAGGGCACTCATGCCCTCTTGTGGAAGCTTGTCCCCATCCCTGCAGGGACACTCCACTGCAGGGGAGGAGGAGCAGCCATGCTTCATCTCCAAGTCCTACCCGGGCAGTTAAGCCCTTTCTGGGATCTGAGAGTCTTCAAAGCACCTTGGAGTCTCCCAGATCCTCTCCCAGCCTTTCCAGCCCTGGTCTCCAGACCCTTCCCCAGCTCTGTTGCCCTTCTGTGGCCCTGCTCCAGGCCCTCAATGTCCTTCTGGGAGTGAGGGATCCAAAGCTGACCCCAGGATTGCAGCTGTAGCCTCAGTAGGCCAAGCTCTTTTGCTCCTAGCTCCTCTAGAACTCAGACCTAAGGAGCCTTCTGCTGAATGCCTGTTCCTGGCCTGGAGCTAAACTGCTGGCTCCTGTCCCACCCTAGCCATGCCCCGTGCCAGCATCACACTGCCCAGGAAGGGGCTGGGCATCTGAGTCCCCTCCTGTCACCCCTCCTAGCAGCACTGTTTTGGTCTGTGGCTCCTCTCACCACTGCCAAAGCTCTGAGGGCTCCAAAGGCCATGCCAGAGGAGCCTTCCCCCTCAAGAGGAGCCTTCCTCCCCACACTCAGCAGAGTCTTCCTCCTTGAGGGGAACCTTCCTCCTCGAGAGGCGCCTTCCTCCCCACACTGAGAATCTTCCCCTTCAAGCCTTCCTCCCCAGGAGCCTTCCCTCCCCACCAAGAGGAACCTTCCCCCCCACCAAGAGGAGTCTTTCTCCTTGAGGGGAACCTTCCTCCTCCCTGGGAGGAGCCTTCCTCCTCACCGTGCCCAGCAGGAGCAGGAAGCCTGGCAGTGTGGGGGGCAAACAGCCCCTGTGAGCCTCCTCCTCACCCTCCCTGCAGGAGAAGCAGAAGCTGCTGGATGAGATCGAGGAGCTGAGTGTGCAGCTGGCAGAGGAGCAGGAGAAGAGGAGGAAGCTGGGGGACAAGCTGAGCCAGGAGAGGCACCACTTCCAGAAGGAGAAGGAGTCAACACAGGAGGTGAGCAGGGGCCTGCCCGGTGTGCCCCAGGCTGGGGCTGTGTGGGCACCTGGCTGCCCCTCCAGGTGCAGGTGGCATGGGGATAAGGGGACTGGGACATGTCTGTGATGGGGAGAGGCTGAGAGCAGCCTGAAGGGGTCTGAGCAATGCTTAGCAATCTTTCAAGGGTGGATGCCAGGAGGGTGGCACCAGACTTTGTCAGTGGTGCCCAGTGCCAGGACAAGGGGCAGTGGGCACAGACTGGAACATCAGAAGTTCCACCTGAGCACAAGCAGGAATTTCTGTAATTGAAGGGTGCTGGAGGCCTGGAGCAGGCTGCCCAGAGAGGTTGTGGAGTCTCCATCTCCGGAGACATTCCAGACCCACCTGGATGTGTCTCTGTGTGCCCCTGCCTTGGCAGAGGGGTTGGACTGCATGCTCCCTGGAGGTCTCTTCCAGCCCCTGCCAGCCTGTGATTGTGTGAGGGTTGCACAGGAGCTTCACTGTGTAACATCTGCATTCAAACTCATCTGAATTCCTCTGCAGCTGCAAACCTCCTGAAGCTGTGCCACCCTGGCCCTACCCACAGGGCTGCTTTCACCTCTGCATCGAGGCAGGGGTGGCAGAAGCCTGGTGAAAATGGCACATGGGGCCAGCAGGCAGGAGGAGAGGGGGCTGAGGTTGCTTGGGTGGGAGCTGCCAGCTCCTGCGTGATGGGGGTAGAAACACAGCCCCCTTCTGGCCCCTTCCACGCACCTGTGGTTGGACATCCCATCTGGAAGCTTGAACGAGGCTCCCTGCTGAGGTGGGAAAGGAGCCTTTGGGGCTGGCAGTGGGAATGGCTGCCCCTGGTGGTGCTGGCAGGACTGGGCTGGGCCAGGCACTCCCAGCGCTGAGGCAGGAGGGAGCTGCCCGAGCAGGTACCTGCCTTGCTCAAGGGGGGTCTGATGCTGCTGCTGCTCCAGAGCCAAAACCTTTGGTGCTCCAACAAAGACCTTCCAGGGCTACTGTGCTGTGTTTGAGCAGCTGCCCCTCTCCTCTTTAGGGGAGGCACAAAGGAGGAAGGGGAAGCTGTGGCACCTCCCTCCCCCCCAAAAAAAATCTGTTAGTGCTGCTGCAGCTGCGACTGCTGCCAGCTGCCAGGGGATGTAGCACTCAGCTGTGCCTTTCCCTGGTGCTGCAGCTCATCGAGGACCTGAGGAAGCAGCTGGAGCACCTGCAGCTCTTCAAGCTGGAGGCTGAGCAGCGGCGGGGCAGGAGCAGCAGCATGGGGCTGCAGGAGTACAACAGCAGGACGCGGGAGACAGAGCTGGAGCAGGAGATCAAACAGCTCAAGCAGGTAGGAAGGGAGGTGGCCTGGCTGCTCCATCTGCCCCCCGGCAGTGGGGGGCTGGGGGCTCAGTCCCAAGGAGCTGCCCATGGAGCCAGCAGCCCAGTGCTTGCTTCTCTCCTGCGCTGGGCTGGGAGAGCTTGGCTCCTCCTGAGGGGCAGCAGGAGCACTCCAGAGCCCTCTCTGCTGTGTCCCTGGGTCTCCCCAGCATGTCCCACCTTTCCAGAGGTTTCCCAGGCTCTGCTGGGGCTGAGTCAGGAGACCCTGGGCAGTTCCCAGCGCTGTGTGTGCTGCTGGTGAGGGTAGAGCACCCTGGATTGCCCCCTCGGATATGCTGTGAGGGCACCACGTGCTCCAGCAGCGCCTGCTTTGCTGCTGCCAACAGGACAACAGGAGCCTGAAGGAGCAAAACGATGAACTCAATGGGCAGATCATCAACCTCAGCATCCAGGGAGCCAAGAACCTCTTCTCAGCCTCCTTCTCTGAATCCCTGGCAGCAGAGATCAGCTCAGTCTCCAGAGATGAGGTACGTGCCCTGGGTACCGCTGCCCTCCCAGCACACCTCCCCAGGGTGCCTGCTGCCTCCCCTCTCCTCTCAGCTAGCTCAGGGCTGGCCCTGGCTGTGGTGCAGCTCTCTCTCCAGAATCATCTGAAGCAAAGAAATGCCCAAACAGCTACCCCAAGGGCTTGCAGGGCTTGCCCTGCTGCCAGCCCCCTCGCTGGGAGCAGGGGAAGGAAGCTGCTCCCCTCCCACCTGCTGCTGCTGGCAGCTCAGCTTTGCCTGCCCTGGGCCAGCTTCCTCTTCCTGGCACAGGCAGCGTGGGGGTGGCTGTCTTCTGTCTGGAGCTGTCTTCAGTGCCCAGGGAGCAGGGACACCAGCCCTGGACATGTTGGCATCTCCCTGCTCTGTGGCTCCACCTGAGCATCAGGATTAAACCTTTCAGAGCCCAAGAAGTGGGGAAGCACCTGGCTGGTTGGGGGCCAAAGGGGGATGTGATGCTCCTGGCTTTCTCCAGGGTCTGAACTGCTTGAGAGCTTGGGGGAGGGCAGGAGTGAACAGGCAGGGCTAGCAGCTGTGGGCGTTTTGCCTTGGCCAGGAACATCCTCGGCCAGAGTGGTAATGGCCTCAGGTTGCACCAGGGGAGGTTCAGATCGGACAGAAGAAACTTCTGCGCTGAAAGGGTTCTCAAAGCCTGGCCCAGGCTGCCCAGGGAGGTGATTGAACTCCCAGCCCTGGAGGAGTTTAAAAGACACAGAGATGTGGTGCTGAGGGACATGCTGGGAAGTGCCTCTAGCACACCCTGAGCTCTCTGCAGCACCCCAAATGATTCCAAACCACTCTACCCTCCTCTGACAAACTGAACCATCCCTGAGGTGCTCTGAAGCACCTCTGGGCTGCTCTTAGCCATCCCTGAGCTGCTCTGAGACCTCTCTGAGCTGCTCTCAACCACTCCTGGGCTGCTCTGAGACCTCTCTGAGCTGCTCTCAACCACCCCTGAGCTGCTCTGAGACATCCCTGAGCTGCTCTGAGACATCCCTGAGCAGCAGCCTGGTTGGAGTGGACTCTATAGTTGGCCTCCATGCCAAAATGCTGCTGTGAAGCAGGAGTGGCAGCCTAGGTGGGGTCAGCCCAGGTAGGGGAATCCTGGGTGGTGGCAGCCCTGCTGGTGCCGTGGGGCAGAGGTCTCTCAGTGCCTTTCTGCCCTCTGCTGCAGCTGATGGAAGCCATCCAGAAGCAGGAGGAGATCAACTTCCGCCTGCAGGACTACATCGACAGGATCATCGTGGCCATCATGGAGACCAACCCCTCCATCCTGGAGGTCAAGTAAGGGCGGCCTGGAGCCGCCCACGCCGCGCGGATTTGGTGCTCTGAGAGGATGAAGAGGGCCTGGAAACGTCTTTGCTCTTGATGAAGGCACAAGGAAGCATCTCGGCGCTCCAGGGGCTGGAGCGGGGCCCCCCGGGGGTGCCTCTGGCAAACCTGCAGCCAGGCTCTGCTGTCTGACTCTGTCGTTTTGAATCCCTCCTGGCTGCGAGGGCTGAAAGGGAAGCTGGAGAGGAGCGCAGGCAGCAGCATCGGCTCCTCTGGCACCTGCTGGGCTGGCAACAGGAGCTTGCCACGCAGAGGGGCTCTGGAGAGAAGTTGGGGGGGGGGGGGGGGTAGGGTCTCCAAACTGCAGGCTAAGGGATGGAGAAGGAAGATGCCCTGCCCTGCCCTGCCCAATATCTGCTTTGCCAAAGTGTCCCTGACACACTCAGCTCGTTGGGGCAGAGCTGGCAGAGAGGGAAAGGCCTTGGCCAGGGGTTGGGTTTGTTTTGTGGTTCGTTGGTTGTTCTTTTTTTTCAAGTCTTAACTTAATGCAGATGTCCTCACTCAGCTGGCACAGCCAGGCCCTGCTCCAGAGGAGCCAGCTGGCTGCCCCAGCTCACCCTGCCTGGCAGCATGGGGCAGGGCAGCAGCTGCTGTGGGAACAGGGCATCAGAGCACTTTGTCACCCACCTCCTTATTTATTTTTGTTGTCTGTGGCTCACTCCCCTTGGCACACTTTGGTGTTTGTAGCTCTGCCACCCTCCTCTCTCTGCTGCCACGGGGGCTGCGTGTGTCTGAACCAGGCTGGCTCTGAGAGGAGAGGTGCCCTGGTCCCCCCCACTGTGGGCACAGAGGGCTGCACAGCCTGCAGGGCTTCTGCCACCTGCACTGGAGTCCCCAATGTGGGGACAAGCAGCAGCAGAGCGGTCTGAGGTGTCCACCTCACATCCTGAGGTCCCTGGGGACAGTGACCTGTGCCACTGCCAGCTGGAGCAGGGCTCTGCCCATGATAGCTGCAGGCCTGGAGGGAGAGCCCACCCCTGCCACCTTCCCCACAGCACCTGGGCCGAACCCTCTGTGCCAGGGGGGAGAGCAGAGCAGGGACCAGCAGAGCAGCACCCTGGGAGCCCACAGCCATGTTGATATCAGACAGCTTCTGGCTTGCTGGCACCAGGGAGCCACCAGGTCACCACCCTGCTCCAGGAGCCCACGGCTGGTGGAGTCCCAAGGATCCAGCTTCAGTTCGTGTGCCAGGCCCCAGGAGCTCTTCTGTTGGCCAGCTTGGGCACATGCCAGAGAGGCCTGAAGCAGAAGCCACAGTGATCCCTTGGGCACTGGGCAGGCAGGGGGGGCCTGCACCTCCCCAGACCACTCCCAGACAGGTGGCACCTCTCTCTTCCCGTGGTGGCACCTCACTCTTCCCATGGTGGCACCTCTCTCTTCCCATGGCACCTCTCCCCACGGGGTCCCAGCAGCCAGCTCCCCCTTTCTCCCCCAGAAGGCAGCTGGCGAGGGGTGGCAGCTGCCACAGCCTTACACCCTGCTTGTTGGGAGGGAGGTCCCTGGTGGCTCATAGGTCCCTGGGCCCAGAGCTGGCCAAGCCTCTTTCATCAGCCTCCCTCTTCCACAGCTCCTCAACCTCCTGTGGCCTCATGCCTGACACGAGGAGGTGGGCAAAGACCCCCAAAAAACAACACCAATTAACAGAGAGCAAAGCAAAGCAACACAAAGCAACACGAAAGGAAGCAAAGCACCACAAAATGAAGCAAAACAACACAAACCAAACCAGAATGAAGCAAAGCAACACAACATGAAGTGAAGCAACACAAAATGAAGCAAAACAACACAAACCAGAATGATGCAAAGCAACACAAAATGAAGCTATGAGTCCAAAATGAAGCAAACCAACACAAAGCAACACAAAATGAAGCAAAGCAACACAAACCAAACCAGAATGAAGCAAAGCACCACAAAGTGAAGCAAAGCACCACAAACCAAACCAGAATGAAGTAAAGCAACACAAAATGAAGCTATGAACCCAAAATGAAGCAAAACAACACAAACCAAACCAGAATGAAGCAAAGCACCACAAAATGAAGCAAAGCAACACAAACCAAACCAGAATGCAGGTGAACAACACAAAATGAAGCAAAACAACACAAACCAAACCAGAATGAAGCAAAACTAAGCAAATCAACACAAACCACACCAGAATGAAGCAGAAGAACACAAACCAAACCAGAATGAGGAAAAATGAAGCAAATCAACACCAACCAAACCAGAATGAAGCTGAACAACACAAACCAAACCAGAATGAAGCAAACCAACACAAACCAAACCAGAATGAAGCAAACCAACACAAACACAAACCAGAATGAAGCTGAACAACAGAAACCAAACCAGAATGAAGCAAACCAACACAAACCAAACCAGAATGAAGCAAACCAACACAAACCAAACCAGAATGAAGCAAACCAACACAAACCAAACCAGAATGAAGCAAACCAACACAAACCAAACCAGAATGAAGCAAACCAACACAAACCAAACCAGAATGAAGCAAACCAACACAAACCAAACCAGAATGAAGCAAACCAACACAAACCAAACCAGAATGAAGCAAACCAACACAAACCAAACCAGAATGAAGCAAACCAACACAAACCAAACCAGAATGAAGCAAACCAACACAAACCAAACCAGAATGAAGCAAACCAACACAAACCAAACCAGAATGAAGCAAACCAACACAAACCAAACCAGAATGAAGCAGAACAACACAAACCAAACCAGAATGAAGCAGAACAACACAAACACAAACCAAACCAGAATGAAGCAGAACACCACAACGCAGAGCAAAGCAAAACAACACCAATCAACACAACCCGACCCAAGACCAACCCAACCCTTGGTGGCTGAGGGGTGTGGGGGGGGCACCCAAGCCCTCTCCCATTGCTGGCACCCCCCTCCCTGCCTCCCCCCACCCACCCCC
>WAAF01002583.1:342590-383606 GCA_013400475.1 Tricholaema leucomelas
CCCCCCCCCCCCCCAAAAAAAAAAAGTTCCTTTTTTCCTCTGGCCTGGTATGTGAAGGAAGTTTCCAACCCCCCACCCCCAAGAGGCAAGCCCAGTGTTGTCTGCAATGATGTATATCAATTCTTGTCGGATTAAAAGTTGTTACTACTGCTGCCTCCAGACCTTCTCTGCAGAGGGATGGAGGATGCCAAGGGTGGGAGCATCCCAACAGGCTTGAGTGGGAGTGGGAATGTTCCTGCCGCTGCTCCAGGAGTGTTCTCATCT
Source organism: Tricholaema leucomelas (assembly GCA_013400475.1). Lineage (NCBI taxonomy): Eukaryota > Metazoa > Chordata > Aves > Piciformes > Lybiidae > Tricholaema lacrymosa > Tricholaema leucomelas. The sequence goes on from WAAF01002583.1 coordinate 342,855, forward strand.
GGGGATGTGGTCTCCCTGTGCTCAGCATAAACTCGGGGAAGGGTCTGGAGAGCAGGGCTGGGGAGGAGCAGCTGAGGGAGCTGGGGGTGTGCAGCCTGGAGAAGAGGAGGCTGAGGGCAGAGCTCATTGCTCTCTACAGCTCCCTGAGAGGAGGCTGCAGACAGCTGGGGGTTGGGCTCGGCTCCCTAGGCTCAGGTGAGAGAAGGAGAGGAACTGGCCTGAAACTGTGCCAGGGGAGGGTTAGGTTGGAGAGGAGAACAAATTTCTTGGCTGCCAGAGTGGTCAGGGACTGTCCCAGGCTGCCCCGGGGGTGGTGGAGTCCCCATGCCTGGAGGTGTTCCAGAGACCTGTAGCCATGGCACTTAGGGGACAGGGTTTGGTGGCCATGGTGGTGCTGGGTTGATGTTGGACTGGCTGAGCTTGGAGGCCTTTTCCAACTCAAACCATTCCAGATGCTTTGATAAGGCTGGGGGAGGCCAGACCCAGCCGGCTGTGGAGGTCAACAGGAACCAAAGGCTCCCCATAGGGTGGCATTTCCCTGGTGACCCCCAGGTGGGCTGAGGGACACTCAGAGCTGGACTTGTCACCCCACCCAGGGTTTGAGCAAGCTGGGGATGGGGCCAAGTTGTGGCTTAGCATGGGCAAGGGCTTGCTTGGGTCTGCTCCAGGTGAGGACATGGAGGCCTCCCCTTGCCTTTGCCACACTCCTCTACTAAAGCCCTGGGAGCCCTGAGCTGCTCTGAACCACTCCAAAAATCCCTTAAATGCTCTGAAGCAGCCTGCTAAGCTGCTCCACACCCCTCTAAGCTCCCCTACGCCTCCTCCCAGCCCCTCTAAGCCACCCCAAAGGGCTCAAACGTGCAAAATAAACTCTCAGGTCTCAAGAGTGCTTTTGGATGACTCCAAAGTGGTGCTCTGAACTCCTTGGAGCAGCCCTGGAGCACCACAAGCTGCTGCAAAGAGCTCAGGGTGCCTCTGCATGCTGGGAAGTGCCTCTAACACACCCTGAGCTCTCTGAGACTCCCCAGATGGTTCTAAACGCCTTGCTCTGGGCTGCTCTGAGCCACCCCTGCGCTGCTCTGAGCCACCCCTGGGCTGTTTTGAGCCGTCCCTGGGCTGCTTTGAGCTAACCCTGAGCTGCTCTCAACCATCCCTGAGTTGCTTTGAGCCATCCCTGGGCTGCTCTGAGCCATTCCTCAGCTGCTCTATGACATCCCTCAGCTTCTCTCAACCATCCCTGGGCTGCTCTACAATATGCCTGAGCTGTTCCAAAACATCCTTGGGCTGCTCTAAGACATCCCTGACCTGTTTTTAACCATCCCTGAGCTCCTCTGAGACATCCCTGAGCTGCTCTCAACCATCCCTGGGCTGTCCTCAACCGTTCCTGCTCTCAATCACCTCTGATCATCTCTAAACCACCTCTGTAGAGCCCCAAGCTGCTTTCCACCCATCTGAGCAGCTCTAGCGTGCACCAAGGTTCCTCACTGCACCTCTCAGTAGCCTCTCTGCAGGTCTGAGCCTCCAACAGCCTGAAGCTGCCCCACAAAGGGGGTAAAGCACCCAGCTCTGGGGGTGCTGGTGCAGTGCTGGGTCGCTTCCAGGAGCTGTGAACCAGCCCTGAACAGGCTGGAGCTCTGGCAGGAGGCACCTTGAGGCAGCACTGGAGCACTTGAATTGCTCAAATAGCTCTCAGGCTCCTCCAAGCAGCTCTAAAAGGCATCCAGATGCTACAACTGCTCGAAGTAGCTCTTTAAAGCCCTCTAAACTCTTCTCAAACTCCTTGAAACAGCTCCAAATGGGTCATAAAAAAAAAGAAAAGAAAGATGATGTAGCAGCTCTGAAGCACTCAAAGCCTCCTCTGCGTGGTTGTGAAATGCCTCAAGTGCTCCAACACCCTCTGCAAGGCCCCTTGGACCTTCCAAATGGACCTCTCCACAGCACTAAAGCTTCTCAGGAATATCTCCAAGCTCCTCCAAACAGTTGAAAGCCCCTCCCTGATACCCCTCTGAGGGGCACCACAGAGGCGTGGGTGACCCCAAGACATCTCCCTGCTGCTCCAGAGCCCATCAAAAAGTATTTGGAGCTGCTCAGAAGGTCTTGAGCTCTTCAGAAGCCCCCACACACACTCTGACATGACCTCTAAGTGTCTTGTGGCCTCTCCCATCTTCTTCAAAGCTACTCCAGAAAAGCTCTGAAGATCTCTGTGTCTTTCAGAAGGTCTCCAGAACAGGAAGCCAAACCTCCCTGGAGCTGCTCCGGGTGGCTCTTCCCCATCACTGCAGTGTCTTGGCACCGTGCTGGCAAGCCTTGGAGCAGCAGGGAGTGCCTGGCAGTTACTGGTCACTGTGCCAAGGTGGGGGGAGATGAAATCCATTTCAATCAATCTGTTTGCAAGAGGTTTGTGGAGCTTGGGTAGCTCCAGAGCTCCCCAGGAAAACTGAGCTGCTGCTGCAAGGCTGCTCTGAAAGCCACCCAAGAGCTTCAGCTTCTGCTCTCGGCACCGCGGGAAGCCCCAGGACGGGGGCAAGCAGCAGGCACAGAGCGAGGGCTGGCTTCTGGCTGCGGTGCTGGCGATTCCAAGCTCCCCATGAGGTGAGGTCGGGTCCCTGCCGCTTCCTGCCAGCCTCGGTGAGAGCTGAGCAGAGCTGCTCTCAGCCTGCTCAGGTCTGGCCCTGCCTCCAAGGGCAGCAGCACTCTCCCGCACCAGGAAAGCAGCTGGTGAGAACCCATCCAGCCCCGCAGCCAGGGGCACCTCTGCATGTCCCCCAGATGCGGGGCCATGGTTCAGCGGTGAGCTGGCAGTGCTGGGTTGAGCTTCAGACTTGATGATCGTGGAGGTCTCCTCCAACCCAAATGATGCCACGACTCTAAACCTGGCCATGGCCAAGGCCACCACGACCACATCTCATAAGGCACCTGGCGGGATCCCGGAGGCTGTGGCCCAGTCGTGCCCCTACCTGGGCCCGGCACAGGAATGTGCTCCAGCTGAGGGTGTTCACTCGCAGGGGGCGGCAGGAGAAGGCAGGGAGCAGAGCTGGGGCTGGGGACCCCTGTTTGGAGAAAGGATTTCCAGCTCCTTCCCTTCCACATCTGCTGCCGGGATGGGGCTGGGGTGAGGTTAACCCTTGGTGGGGGTGTGGGGCTGGGGGTGGATGATGCCCCCCACCCGGAGCATCCCATAGGGCTTAAGAGGAGCAGCCCCTCGGCCCCTCGGTGCTGCCAGCTTTGCCGTGGGCAGGACTACCCGGGATGCTCCGAAGGAGCTCAGTCCCCTGCAGCTGGTCCCCAGAGCTCAGGTGTGGGACAGCAGCCCAGGCAGAGCCGGCAAACACCCCCGCACACCCCCGCGGAGCAGTGAGAGGCAGCCCTGCCTGCACTCCTCTTGCTCCAGGGCGGGAATCCCCGGGGAAAAGCAGAGCCGGTGGTGCTCAGCCTGCCAGGGAACCCCTACTCTGACTGGGACCCCTAGCCTGGACAGGACCCCCCAGTCTGACTGGGACTTCCTACCCGGCCCCTATCCTTCCTGGGATTCCCCAGCCTCACCAGGGCTGCCCAACCCAGTCAAGCTCCCCAGCCTGTCTGGAACCCACACTCCACATCCCTATCCTTACTTCGACTCCCAGCCTGGCCAGGGCCCCCTGTCCTTCCTTCCCTTCCAGGGGCCCCTCAGCCTCACCAGGACCCCCCAGTCTGACCAGGACCTCACAGCCTGGCCAGGACACCCCATCCTGATGGGGCATCCCATCCTGTCCAGCCCCCCTCTGCCTGTCTAGGACCCCCAGCCTGGGCAGGATCCTCCCTAGCCTTGCTGCCCCTACCAGCCACGCTTCCCAGGCAGCTCCCCCGCAGCGAGGAGGACCAAAGCAGTGGCTGGGTGCACCCCTGCAAGGGGGAGCCCCACGGTGGGGGTCAGGCAGGGGAACCTCCCCTTGTCCTACGCAGGGGCCGTGGGGCTCAGTTCGGAGCATCGCTCCCAGCCTCTGCAGGGCTCTAGGGGCTGGGGGCGGTGCCCATCCTCCTCCAGTGCCCTCCCGCGGGGTCCCCGGCCAGGCTGCAGCATCCCAGCACCCGGGGAACACGGGGGCGGACACAGAGCAGCGAGGCCCGTGGGAGGGGGCTGGCGGCCGGGGGCCGGGCCGGGGGNCTCCGCTCCCCGCACCAGCCCCGCTCCATGCGGGAGCCCCGGGTGGGCGGCAGCCGCGCCCCCCCCGCCCCCGCCCGGCATGGCTCGGCTCTCGGTCAAGGAGCACCTGGACGGGATCCTCTCCGACTTCGAAGGTGCGGCCGCGGCTGCGGCAACTCCCTCTGCCTCCCACCCCCCGAGCAGGGCTGAGCCTCAGCCGGCGGCTGCGACCTCCGCTCCAGGCTATCGGGGGTTGAATTCTCCTCCCTGGGGGCCGAGCATCGTGGGGGGCAGAGCTCCATCCCCCGTGGGACGGGTAACTCTGGTGGGGGCTGCGACCTCCGCTCGGGGCTGGGTGTCGGGGTGGGGTCGCTGCTGGAGCTGGGTAGACTGAGGGACTGACATCCCCCCGCGGGGCTCAGCACCGTGGGGGGGCTGCTCTCCACCCCCTGAGGGCTGGGTAACTGAGGGGGAGTTATGCACCCCCCCAGAGGGATGTGACCCCGCTCGGGGCTGGGGGAGTTGTGGGGAGGATGCTGCTGGGGCTGAGCGTCCTGGGGATGGGGTGGGGGCGGGTGTGGGATGCCTCCCGGAAGGGCTTAGTTTCGTGGGGGGCTGCACTACTCCCCCACCTGGATTTCGTCTTAGGGGGGTGATCACTGCCGAGGCAGCATGGCGGGGAGATGGTATGCCCCCCCCAAACCCAGAGTGGACTTCGTGGAGGGGCTGCGCTGTCCCCCACCCGAAGCTGAGTGTCGGGGGCGGGGGGCGATGTCCCCCTCCCGGGGCTAAGCATATTGGGTGGTCGTTTCCCCCACACCCCGGGAGCTGCGCACCGCGGGTTGCGCCCCTCCCCGCGCCAGGACGAGGTGCGCCCACGGGGAGGGGTGAGGGTGCCTCAGGGTGGGGTGCGAACGGAGCGGGGCGGGTGGCCGGGGGGCTGCGAAGTGCTCCAGTGGGGGTGGGGAGGTGCATGTGTAGCCCCCGTGTGTAGCACGCCGCGGCCGTGCCCCTGCTCCCGCCAAGGCTGACNCCGGGGCTGGGCAGGGGCCGGGAAGGGCGGAGAAGGTGGGGGGGGGGCGGCGAAACCCGACCCCGGGGCTGCTGCTGCCCTCGCCGGGGAGGAATGTGTGCATCTACCCCGGGCACCTTAACCCCGCCGCTGCCGGGCTGCCCCCACTGCCTAGAGCCCCCCTTCCATCCCTACCATCTCCCCACACCCCCCCATCATTCCCCCATTCACNCCCGTCTCCCAACCCCTGCCATCCCCCCTAAACCTCCTGCTCTCCTCTCATCCTCTCCCACATTCTTCCCCAAACCCTTCACCACTCTTCCACCCCACACCCCCCTCCCCACAAATCCTCTGGCACCCTCTCACACCCCTTCACCCCCTTTTGCCCTGTGTCCTCCCCTTCCCCGGGTCAGGTCTGGAGATTGGGGGCCAGGGGCAGGTTTGGGGTGAGAAGAGGCATTTTGACCTGAAGCAGTGAGATGGCAGTGGGGAGGGGGACACCAGCCCCACACCCCCCCAATCTTGTGGCCCCCGCCCGGCCACAGAAATACCTGCCCCGGGGAGATCTGCTATTATCAGTACCCACCCCGACCCGACCCCTGACCCCTGCCCAGCCCCGGGCACAGAGCTCAGCTGGAGAGGGGACAGGGATGTGACCCCTACCGCCCCCGGCACTGTGGCTAAGCCACAGCAGCGGTGGGACTGAGGAAGAGGGCAAAGGCAGTTTCATGCCAGTGAATGCCATGCCAGGGCAGGCTGGCACATGTGCTGGCACAGCCGGGATGAAGGGGCACAGTGTGTTCAGCCTCCCTCTAGCTTCCTGCTGGAGGCAGCCACCCGCTGCTTGGCACTGGGGCGAAGAAGGCTGCCTGCGGGGTGGGCATGGGTCCCCCACGCTCACCCTAGGGGCTGAGGAAGTATCTGTGGGCACCAAACTGTGCCACTTTGACAGAGCTGGCAGGAGCATGGCTCCCACGGAGGGGATGGCTTCACAGCAAGAGGCTTTGCAGGCGTGCCCACAGAATGGTGATGGGGGGGTCCTTTTGTGGGGGCAGGTTGGCAGTGCCACCCGCCCCGGGGCTGAAGCCTCCTGCAGGGCCTGTACCCTCCAGGCTGTGTCGCCGTCAGTAAGCTTCAGGGTTAAGGCCATGCAGGGGGGCAGGAAGCCCTCCCGGCAGGGAGGGAGGGAGGCAGGCAGGGGGAGAGGGGTGGGCAGGGGGGATCTGGTTACTCGGGGCCGGATCCCTTACAGGGGGAATAAAGCGGGCACTGTGCGGTGCGGCACCGGCCGGGCACAGATAAAGTGAGGGCAGTGAGGGTGAAACAAAGCAGCAGCACCCCGAGCCGCTGGCACTGAGCTGTGTTCCCATGCAGGGTGACATCACAGCTGTGCAGGGGGCACCTTTGAGTACTGCCATGATGTGGCACAGCTGGGGATCCGTGCCCAGAGCTTCTCACAGAGTCATCTGGGGAAGGGACAGCACCCAGCAGGTGCCTGGCCATGGTGCCATCGGATGCCACTCTCATGCCACCGTCTGTCTCTCTTTGTCCCCAGCACTCAAGAAGTCGTTTGAGGCAGAGGATGGGAATGAGCCTCCTGGCTGCCCACCAGCGTCCCCCCTGGGCACCAACGAGAGCTACCGGTCACTGCAGCCTGGCCACCCGCCACACTCGGGCACTGCCACCAGCCCCAGCCCCACGCTGCGCAGCCTCTCCATTGGCCAAGCCAATGGCACCGCCGGCACCGCCGGCACCACCATCACCCGTGTCGCCTCCTTCCAGTCTCGCCGTGGCTTCACCACGGGGCCTGGCAGCGACGGCGAGAGCCTGCGCAGCTCATCCTCCAGCCTGGAGAGCCCAGCCCCCGCTGGGCCCCCTCAGCTTCCAGGCACCCCCCCAGGCACCAGCCCTGGTCTGGAGCAGGTCCCGTGCCCTGGCAGCGTCTTCCCGGCAGAGCTGGAGCATGCCCTCCACGGGGCCACCACCAGCCACAGCTCACTGCCCCTGCTGGACCTGCACATCGCCGAGGAGATGGGCACAGGGATGCCTTCACTGAACCCCTCGCCCTGGGGCACACAGAGCCCTGTGACCTTCCCTCGAACCCATCAGTCCTCCTCCTCCTTCTCCCGGTGCGATGGCACCGAGACATCCCCAGGGCTGCCCATGCTCCCCGAGGGGCCACAGGGGTGGGATGCAGCCCCCCAAGTGCTGCCCCAGCCACAAGTGAGGGTCAGCCTCGATGTCAGCCTCAATGCCAGCCCTACCCTGTCTCACCGGGGCCCGGGAGAGGCAGTCCTAGTCCCCTCGGTCCCTTCCTCCGGGAGGGCCATGAGGCTGCCACTGCCCCCAGCCCCCCAGGCAGCCCCTTTCAAGCTGGTGTCCCAGCCACAGACAGTGCAAGTCAGCTCCCAGCCTGCCTTCCTCGGGGGTCTGGTGCTGGTGCCAGCCCTGGGAACCCTGACAATGCCCCGTGGAGCTGGAATGAACCCCCACAGTGTGAGGCTGGTGGGGCCACAAGGACCGTGCGTGGAGGCAGCATCTTCCAACAAGGCCGTGGATGGTGACTGGGCTGCAGTGGCACCAGAGCACGGTAGGACTCGATCCTATGCCCTCTCCCCATCCTGCAGGACTCCCTTGCTGGGCACGGTGTTGTAATCCCACTCCGAGGTTACCTCCAGCCACCCTGGCACTGCCTATGCTGAGGTGATCATTGTTGCAGGGTGACGGTGACACTGGGGGCAGCGTGAGCCGCACCAGCTCTCTGCTCCCCACTGGGGCTGGGGGGCACGGTGGATGCCGCCCGGCGCAGCTTGGCGCATGGCAGGGGGCCCGCACGGCGCGGTGCTGAGCACGGTGCTGGCAGCACTCCAGGCCCACCCAGCCCTGGGGTGCCTGGCGAGCCTCCCGCGCCGCCCCAGCTCTGCCGACTGTCCCGGGGCAGGGGCACAGGCGGGCAGGTCGGGACCCATGTGCCCCACCGGCGGCCGTGCCAAGCGCCGGGGCGCCGCGCGTGCCGCCTATCGCCGCGATCTTGTCCCGCGTCCAGGGACTGCTTCCCCCCCACAGCCCTCCTCGCCTTGGCACGGCGACGGATCCTGTTCCTCCCTTCCCGCAGGGGCGCACAGGAGGTGGCAGGGTGCCAAGGTGCGCTCGGGCGTGCGCCTTGTACCTGGGGGAACGACGCGGGGCTCCTCCGGCACAGCGGTGCCCTCGGCTCCCGCTGTGCCGGTGCCCGCACCGCCGAGCCCATGCCCACCCCTAGGCACGGGGTGGGGCCTTGCCAGTGTCTCCTTTCCCGGGCAGGCTGGCGGGGGTTGGGGCGGCCCGGAGCCGGCTGCCGCTGCCGGTGCTCCCTGTTTCGGTGCTTGGGGCTTCTCGCTGCCTGTCCCCAGAGCCGCGGCGCCGGGCCCTAAGCGTCGACGCCAAGCAGGCATCCATACATCTGCGGTGAATCATGCCCCAGCAATGCCCCCGACCTGCTGCCCGGCTGGCCTGGCTGCCCTGCTGACCCTGGGCTGGGTGCTAGGGCCGTAGGGACACTGCTCAGGGCCAAGTTGGAGTGATGGGGATATGGGGACAAGTGCTCGGGGCTGAGCTGGGTTATGGGGACATGGGTACAGTGCTCAGGGCCAGATTAGGCTGATGGGGACAGTGGTTGGGGTGATCTAGGGTGATGCAGACATGGGAACAGTGCTCAGGGCCAAGCTGGGCTGACGGAGACAGCATTTGCGGCTGAGCTGGGTGATGGGGACATGGGGACAGAGCCCAGGGATGAGCTGGGTCATGGAGACATGGGGACATGAGGACAGTGTTTGGGGCTGAGCTGGATAATGTGGATATGGGGACACAGCCCAAAGCTGAGCTGGGTGATGGGGACAGTGCTCAGGGCTGAGCGAGTGATAGGGACATGGGGACAGTGCCCAAAGGTGAGCTGGGTGATGGGCACAGTGCTTGAGGTAGAGCCAAGGTGGTGAGGGCAGTGTGGGGTGGTGGTGCTCAGGGTGTCGCCAGGGTGACAGGGACATGGGCACGGTGGTCAGGAGCAGGCTGGGGCAACGGCAGAGCAGCTGAACACGGCATGGCCAGAGCGAGGCATGAGCCAGCGGGCAGCCTGCGGGCACCGCCTGCTCTGCAGATGGCACGGGACTGGCAGACCCTGCTCAGGCACAGTGGATTCTCTGTCAGGAAGAGGTGGGGATGTGCCATTTCCTCTCCCGGGAGGCCACCGTGGCCCTCATTCAGTGACACCCGTGGGTGGCCGTGCCGTGCCCCGTGGGAGGAAGCGCCAAGGAGCCCTCGGCTGATGCCTTTCACTTCCACACTGCCTCTCACTTCCACGCCTGAGTCGCCCACGCAGGCCCCCGGGCGAGGAGGAGGAGGAGGAGGAGCAGGAGCAGAGGAGGAGCCGTGGGCTGCAGCCACCCTCCCCGCCCTTGCACCTCAGGAGCCATTTGGCCCCAGTGACCAACTCTCGGCGACAGCAGCCCCGGCTCCGGCCACACGCCCAGGTAGGGGTGGCCACAGGGGTGGCAGGGGGCAAGGCGGTGGGTGGGCAGGGGGGTGCTGCCAGCAGGGCAGGGGCTGACCTCTCTGTACCCTGCAGGCAGCCCCAGGGTTTCACCCACTGGCTCACTTCTGCTTCTGCTTCTGCTCAGCGCCAGCGCTCGGCATCCCCCAGCCCTATGCCGCGGCTTCTGCCTGTGCCACAGCCAGCCAGGCAGGGTGGCACCGGGTCTGGCCAGGGATGGGAATTGTCACCGCTGCCCCCTTGGGTGGCACTGGGTGCTCAGAGACGTGCCAGCGTTTCTGGGTCAGGGTTGGCCAGGGAGACGGAGCTGTGGTGAGCTCCTCAGCACCACCAGGAATGCCTCTCCCTCTGCAGCCCCCAAACCCTCTATCCCTTGGGCACAGCTCAGCTCCAACCTGCCCACCTGATCCAGGGCCACTCTATCCAGAGCCCATCTCAGCAGCCAGGCTGGGAACTCCTGTCCTGGTCCACCCTCCCTGCCAGAAGCCTCATTAGAGGCGTCCCCAGGGAGCCTGCCAATTAGTCCCGCAGCAGTAATTACCCCCCTGGAGGAGCCGATGGGTCGCTGGTCCCTGCCTGGCAAACAAGAGCATCTCTGCTGGAACAGGTCTGGCCGCAGGAGCCATTAGCCCTGGAGATGCCATGGGGATGTCCAAGAGCTTCCGCGTGGCTGCCCAGCTGCCAGCCCTTGCCAACAGGGCTTTTCAGCAGTGAGGGCAAGAACACCGTGGGGTGTTCTGGCCCCAGGTGTGTGGGTGAAGCACCCAGAGCTGGCACATGCCCCATGGCTCCACCCATCATCCATCCAGCTGTTTATGTCTGCTTGCCAGTGCTGCTGGCACAGCATGGCACAGTGTGGCATGGTAGGAGGCCATGGGCGATGGTTGAGCCCCTGTGCAGGTGCTGCACCCCAGAGAGCTAGGGGGTGTGGGTGGGTGGGTAAGGGGCGGGGGGGATGTGAGCACCGCATCCTGCCTGCACCCTGCCTGTCGTGATAGGCACCCTGGGTGGCAGCAGCTGCATCGCTTGGCTCTGGATCCATCCTAGTAGCCAGCTGCTGGGGTGGCAGAGACTGGGGCAGGGGTGTAGCAGTGTGTGGGGAGTGAGGCATGGCCAGGTGGGCATCAAGAGGATCCCATCTCCCTGTCTGCCCGCAGGGTGGATGGGTGCCTTATCTGCCCCCAGTCCTTCCAGCTGTGTGTCACTGCCATCACCAGGAAGTGCCCATCTGGTTCGCTACTTCCAAGGAACACCCTGCCCTGGAGGGTGTGAGGGGAGCTGGCACACATGGCCCTGTTGTTGCCAACCCCACCACTTCGCTGGGCATCCCACTGTCACCCTGCTGACGCACTCACCAGCGGGCATAGGGTGCTGGGTGCCCATACTCAGGATGCTGTTGCCATGGTGGTGGGCGTGTTCAGCTCCATCCTCTCCTGGCACCCCAGGGCTAGCTCGGGCTGGACCATGCCCACATGTCCCTTGTCCCCAGGCTTCGTGGCACATGGCACATGGCAGGGTGGCTCAGCTCCCTCAGCCATCAGCAAGCTGCTGCTCACGGCTCGCCAACGCCAAGAGCCAGCTGGCACATATGTGGCAGATGGGGAGACTGCAGCGTGGGGGGACGCAGGCGCCGTGGGGCACTGCGGCAGTGGGGTGGATGGCAGGGCCAGCACCCTTCATCTCACCCTGCTCTGCCCATGCCACCCATGTGGGGGGCGTGGTGCCAGGTGACCTCCGGTGCCAAGGATCTGGTGAGTGCCAGCCGGGTTGGTGCCCACAGCTAAGCACTCCTGCTCCTCTTCGGTGCCACCACAGCCACCCATGGGGGAGATGGGTGCTATGGGGTGGGAGGGCAGCCCTGTGATGTGATCGCCCTCCGCATCAGCCTGGCTGGACGTTGAGCAGTGCCATGTGCTGGGCTGGCATAGCTGGGTGGGTACCTTCCCCATCCCAGCGGGCTTGTGGCAAACACTTGCCGCTTGTGGCGGCGTGTTGGCTGTGGCGGGGAGGGGGCTGCATGAGGGGCAGGGCCATTGCCATGCCGGTCATGCGTGGGAGCGGCAGCCTCGCCGGAGCTGGGACCGGTGCCAGCCAGGGGCTGGCAGGAGGAGAGGCAGTCGGGCACCGGCGCTGATGGGGACGGGGATGCTGGTGGGGCTCAGAGCACCACCCCCGGCTGAAGCTGGGTGCTGAGTGTGGGCATCGCTGAGGTAGGAGCTGAACAATGGCGGTGGTGGGCAGGAGGAGGAGGAAGAAAGGGCTCAGGGGCTCCCTGAGCTGTGCACAAAGGGCTGGGGCGGGCACGGGGCTCCGCTGGCCCCCGAGCTGGGGCACACTGCTGGCAAAGCCCCCAGGCAAACCCTGCGTGTCCCCTGCGGCTGGGGGCTCCTGCCCCTCCTCAGTGGATGCCTCTCACCTTGGCAGGGGCTGGTGCCCGGTTATGAAGCAGAGTGGCATGTCCTGTCCCATGCCTAGGTGCTGTAGGAGGTGGCCTTGGTGTGAGTGGCAGCTGGGCGCAGAGTGCTGGCAGCGGCTGTGGTGCCCTGTACAGCCACCTCACAGAGCAACCGGTGGCTTTGCAGGGGATGAGCAGGGCTTCCCGGTGGCGTGGCCACCACTATGGCACCTTCTCATCCCCCTCTGCCTGTGGGGTGCCAGGGGAATGGCGTGCCACGTTGCCATGCCAAGCCTCACCGGCTGCCAGGAATGTACTGGGGCTGAGTGCCTGCCAGGATGGCTGCTGCCGGGGCAACGGTGCTGGCAGAGGAGTGGGCACTGGTGAGGGGGGTCGAGGCTCACCCATCTCCACCATGCAGGGAGCAGCCTGGAGCCCGAGGAGCAGAGCATGGAGCCACCAACTGTGCCCGAGGAGGAGATGCCCCTTGCCACGGTGCCTGGCCCGGCGGGATGCCAGATGTTCGGTTATGTGGGCATCGAAGCTGTGCTCGACCAGATGAAAGTCAAAACCATGAAGATGGGCTTCGAATTCAACATCATGGTCGTGGGTGAGCACTTGGCACAGGGTCTGCTGCCAGTCAGTATGGGAATCCTGGCTCTGGTGCCACCATGCCAGGGGAAATCATGATTTGAAGGGATACTGAGATTGATATTGGGGCGCAACATCCTGAGCCTCATCAACTGGTGATGGTGGTGGTGGGTGAGCTGGTGCCAGCCACTGGGCTGCTGCCAGGTGGGCACCATGGGGTTGGCACCCTAGGTTGATGAATGTATTTGGGTGTAGATCAAAAATGTGCCAGCCTCTGGGATGCGCCCAATGGACATTAAGCTGTAATCTCCATGAGGGAATTCATTAGAGGGCACAAACTGGACCTATCCCAACCTCTGGAATGCTCCCAATCGATACTCAGGAATAAATGCATCAGGGGGATAACCTGGAGCTATCCCAGCCTCTGGAATGCTCCCAGATGGGTACCACGGGGTCAGCACCCTGGGGAGAGAAACTTATCGTTGTGGAAATCAGAGCTGTGCCAGCCTCTGGGATGCTCCCAATGGATACTGAACTGTTGCCACCTTGGGAAAATTAACTAGAGGTCATGAACTGAAGTTATCCCAACCTCTGTGATGCTCCCAATGGATACTGAGCTGTAATCCCCTTGGGGGAATTATTAGAGGGAACAAAGTGGAGCTATCTCATCCTCTGGGATGCTCCCAAATGGATGCTCAGGAATAAATTCATCAGGGGGATAAACTGGAGTTTTCCCAACTGCTGGGATGCTCCCAATGGATACTGAGATGTAGTCCCCTTGGAAGAATTAATTAGAGGGCACAAATGGGAGTTCTCTCAGCCTCTGGAATGCTCCCAATGGATACTAAAATGTAATCCCCTTGGAAGAATTAATTAGAGGAAACAAAATGGAGCTATCTCAGCCTCTGGGATGCTCCCAGATGGATACTGAGCTGTTGGATTAATTAATCTGAGGGAATAAACTCTAATTATCACAAGATCTGGGATGCTCCCAAATGGATGCTGAGCTGACACCACCTTGGGAAATAAATTTATCAGAGGGATAACCTGGAGCTATCCCAACCTAATGGATACTCAAGTGTTATTGCCCTGAGAGAATCAATCAGTGGGTTAAATTGGAGCTATTCCAGCCTCTGGGGTGCTTCTAGGTGGGCACTGAGGAGGATACATTTATTGAGGGGAGTATAAACTGGAGCCATTCCAGCCTCTGGGATGTTTCCAGGTGGGTACTGAGGAGGATACATTTATTGGAGGGGATATACTGGAGCTATGCCAGTCTTTGGGCTGCTCCCAAATGGATCCGGAGGTGGTGCTGTCCTTGCTGGGGGCACCAAGCAGGGCTGCTATGTGCCCACAGGGCAGAGTGGGCTGGGCAAGTCAACGATGGTGAACACCCTCTTCAAGTCCAAGGTGAGCCGCAAGGCCTCCCAGCCCGGCCAGCAGGAGCGCATCCCCAGGACCGTGCAGCTGCAGTCCATCACCCACGGTAAGGTCACCCCCGCGGGCTCCCGTCCCAGCAGCCTGGGGGAGACCCCAGGGAGCTGTGAGGCTGCAGGTGTTTGGCCTCCACTGCTCCACGTCTCTGCCTCTTAGTCATCGAGGAGAAGGGGGTGAAGATGAAGCTGACGGTGACGGACACCCCGGGCTTTGGGGACCAGATCAACAACGACAACTGGTAGGGCACTAAGGAGGTGTGGCAGCCCAGTTTGGTGGGTGGCAGTTCGGGGCAGGGGGAGCTCTGATTGAGCTCAGATGGCATCCCCCAACTCCTCCTCTTCAGCTGGGACCCCATCATCAAATACATCAATGAGCAGTATGAGAGGTACCTGCGGGAAGAGATCCTCATCACCCGCAAGAGGAAGATCCCAGACACCAGGGTCCATGGATGTGTCTACTTTGTGCCACCCACGGGTCACTGGTGAGTCCCCACTCACATCACCCATGGGTGCTCCATGCTTGGTGGTGTGGGTCATCCTGGGATGATGGTGCTGGGGTCACCTTGGAGTGGTTAGGTCACCCTGGGGTGATGGTGGTGAGGTCACCTTGGAGTGGCTGGATCACTGTGGGGTGACGGTGGTAGGGTCACTCCAAGATGATGGTGTCACACTGGTGGGTGGCAATGGTGCAGGATATCTCCACAGGGATAGGGGTGGAGGTCACTCCACGGTGATGATGTGGGGTGGTCACTCTGGGCTACTGGTGGGGGGGTCACCCCATAGTGATGGTGGTGGGGTCACCCTGGGCTGTTAGTGCTGCAGGTCACCCCACAGTAATGGTGGTGTGGGTTGTCCTGAGGTGATGTAGGTCACTGTGAAGTGATGTTGGTGGGGGTCACTGCACACCGATGGTGGCACAGGTCACCCCAGGTCGGTGGCAGTATCGCCCTGAGGTGACTTCGGCATGAGTCACCCCAAGGCGGTGGTGCTGTGAGTCACCCCAAGGCGGTGATGGTGTGGTTAGCTCAGGCGTGGTGGTCGGTGGGGGGGTGCCTCAGGGTGGTGGTGGGTGGGGGGGTGCCTCAGGGTGGTGGTCAGTGGGGGGAGCCTCAGGGTGGTGGTCGGTGGGGGAGAGCCTCAGCGTGGTGGTCGGTGGGGGGTGCCTCAGGGTGGTGGTCAGTGGGGTTGCCATGGGGCGGTGGTGCCCGGCAGGCTGCGCCCGCTGGACCTGGAGTTCATGCGGCGGCTCAGTAAGATCGTCAACGTGGTGCCGGTGATCGCCAAGGCCGACACGCTCACCCTGGAGGAGCGGGCAGAGTTCAAGCAACGGGTGAGGGCGAGTCCCCAAGGGGCTCCTGGGGTGCCCTGTGTGCCCCTCGGAGCCCCTCTGAAGCCCCACCTCCCGCAGATCCAGGAGGACCTGAAGGCCCACGCCATCAGCGTGTACCCACAGCAGGACTTCGACCAGGACCCAGAGGACCGGGCGCTGAACGACAGGATCCGGGTAGGTGCTGGGATGCTGGCGTTGGGGATGCCATCTGCTGAGGACTCTGCCAGGGGAGAGGTGGCCCTAGTGGGGTGCCTGGGTGAGCACATTCCTCTGCACCCACAGGAGAAGATCCCCTTTGCCGTGGTGGGGGCGGACCAGGAGCACCAGGTGAATGGCAAGAGGGTGCTGGGCCGCAAGACCAAGTGGGGCATCATCGAAGGTGAGAGGAACCCCTAGGGTCCTCGACCCTCCCCAGGTACAGGGCACCTGATGAGGCTGCGGGTAAGAGCACCCACAGGTGCATTCCTGCCTGGGGGGTGGTGCTGGGGGGAGCAGGTGGTGACGTGGAGCCACGTTGCTCTGGTGGTCCCCGGGCATCCTGCTGCCCACCCACTGCTTGCTGGCCCTTGCCTTGCAGTGGAGAACGCAGCGCACTGCGAGTTCCCCCTCCTGAGGGACCTGCTGATCCGGTGAGCAGGGGACAGGGCTGGGGGCACAGCACCCTACCGGGGGCAGTGGTGAGGACAGGAAAACAGTGACTCGATGCCCTTCCTCTCTGGCAGCTCCCACCTGCAGGACCTGAAGGACATCACCCACAACGTCCACTACGAGAGCTACCGCGTGCGGCGGCTCAACGAGAGCAACTACCTGGCACTGAGCCCCCTCAATGGGCTGCCCAGCAAGGGTGAGGCTGATGGTGACCTCTGAGCAGCCACAGCCACCCCTGAGCCAACACTGGAGGCCTGTGGCCATGCCTGGGGTGAGGAACCCATGCCAGTCTGGGGCAAGGAGCTCCCAAAGTGTTGCCTGGGTTGGGTTCCCCCCTCAGGGTCCCTCATCCCCAAGTTCTGCCGTGAGCACAGACCTCTTGGACCTTGCACTGCATTAAAGGTCAGCTTGGAGCCTTCAGCCTCCACCACCATCATCCTCTGCTGGACCCCTTCTGTCCTGCCACCACCCTCCTGCTTGCTCTGGTCACTGGGGCCATGGGGATGCTACATCCCCACCCTGGTGCTGCCAGGGTGCCTGGTGTCAGTGCTGCTGTTGGTGGTGAGATGCTGCTGGTGCCATGGGTGGCTGAGGCGGGCAGGGTGCAGGTCCCCTCCCTGTGGTCACCCCACCAGCCCTGCCTCTTGACAGCAGCTGGCACAGCCGGACTTTGAGCTGCTTATCAGTGGCGGAGGTGCCAGGAGAGGCGTGGAGATGCCAGAGGTGCTACCCGAAGGGGTGTGGGGAGGGTACAATCAGCTGCTTTACCGCAGTGGGTGCAGGCCCCCAAACCCCTCAGGTGGACTCATGGGTGCTGCTCCGTTGGCTGCTAGCCTTGGCACTGTGTGGGGATGGGGAAGTCAGGGCAGCCCCTCCGGTGCTTCTGGGGGTGCCTGAAAATGCCCCTTTGCGCCACCTGCCACAGGCGGGGCCAGGGCGCAGTGCCAGGACGGTGGCACGTGGTGTAGCTCCCAGCCCGCCCCGGCCCCACGGCAGGGCTCGGCGTCACCACCGGCACCCTTCGGCCGGCCCCACATTAATGATCCACCCGCCCGTGCCGCTGCCACCGCCGCCAGCCCCCAGCAGCCGCCCCGGCGAGCCCCGCCTGCAACCAGCAGTGGTGGCAGTCAGCGGTGGTGGCGGCGCCGGCGCTGGTGGCGGAGCCGGGGGTCCTCGGCGCGGGCGGCTCAGGAGGCCGGCGGCTCCCTGCCCCGTGCCCCACCCCTCGGTGCCAGCACCCGAGATAAGAGCGGCTGCGGGCAGCACCCATCCGGGTGGGAGAGCTGGGCCATGGCGGTGGCCACGGTGAACCTCCGTGCCCTCACCTCCTGGGTGGGCATCGCCCGGCTCTTGGCCGTCCTGCTGTCCTGCCTCGCCTTCAGTTTGGTGGCCTCCACCGGGGACTTCGGGGGTCCCTACGGGACGTGGTGCATGTTCACCTGGTGCCTCTGCTTCGCCGTGACGCTGCTGGTGCTGCTGCTGGAGCTGCTGGAGCTCTACCCCGCGCTGCCGCTCTCCTGGGACGACTTCACCTCGGCCTTCTCCATGCTGGCAGCCCTGATGATCTTCACCACCTCGGTGGTCTTCCCCTCCACCTTCATCAGCAGCCCCTGCAGCGGCAGCAAATGTGCCCGGCAGGCCGTGGCCACCGCCGCCTCCTGCCTCTGCTTCCTGGCCTACGCCCTCGAGGTGGGCCTCACCCGTGCCAAGCCAGGAGACATCAGCAGCTTCCTCTCCACTGTGCCCGGGCTCCTCAAGGTCTTCGAAGCCTACGTGGCTTGTCTTATCTTCTCCCTGCTGGATGGATATGGTTCCAAAGCAGGCCTGCAGTGGTGCGTGGCTGTCTACTCCATCTGCTTCATCGTCACCTTCCTCATCATCATCTTCACCATCGGCCGCTGCCTGAGCTACATGCCCTTCCCCCTGGAGAAGATGCTGGTGGGCTACAATGCCCTGGCCTTCCTGATGTACCTCACAGCCACCGTCCTCTGGCCCCTCTACAGCTTCAAGGACTACCAGCGCCCCAATTCCTGCGGCAAGGACTGCAGGTGGAACAAGTTCCTGGGGGTTACCTTCCTCACCATCTTCAACCTCATCGCCTACCTGGTGGACCTGGTCTACTCCAGCAGGATGGTCTTCATCAGGACACATACCTAAGGCTCCTGGGTGGCCCCGGTGGGGTGAAGGGTGGTGGGATGAAGCTGGCTGCTGGCATGGGGCTGCCAGGGGAGCTGAGGAAGAGGCTAGGTGCCTCGGAAAGCTCCTCTTGCCCACGTCGTGGGGTGCTCTCAGGGGTGCTCCTGGCCACGGGGGCCCAGGGAGCCAGCTTGGAGGGCCCAGGGTCTTCCCTGGAGCTGGGTGGAATCTGGGATTAAATTGGGTCATTTTTCACATGCTTCTGCCTCCTCCTTCTTTCCCTCCCTGGCTTTCTGGGAGATCCTCCCCAGTGGCATGGGGAGAGTCTCAGGGGTGGGCAGATGGGAAGCACTGGTGGCACTGGCAGCAGTGGGGAGGCAGCAGCAGCACGGGAGGGTGGGTACTGGATGGGCTTCAGCAAAGCCTCTTTCTCCCTGTCAGCTTGCACCAGAGTGAAGCAGGGCATGACCAGGAGGAAGCCAACCTGGATGCCTTCGTCTTGGCACCAGCACAGGACTGGCCAAACGGGTTCCAGAGGAATGTGGCTGCTGGTGGAGAGGCTGAGAACCTGCCATGTCCTAATCCACCAGGTCCTTGTCATCACCGCTGCCAGCCTAGTGGGAGCCCAGCTGGATTTGGTCACGCTGGCAGGAGCCCTGGGCCTGCTGCTTTGCCCTGTGGCAGCTGCTGGTGGATCCCCTTGCTTTGGGGGGGACGAGGAGGGGATGGTTGTCACCCAGTGCCACCAGAGCTGGGGGTTTGAGACATGTCATTGGGAGGAATCACGGGCTGGTATACCAGGAAGAAGGTGGCAGAATGGTGCAGGCAGGTTAAGGTGTGCCCAGCGGGCAGAGATTCTGGCACAGTGCTTCTGGATGTGGGATGGGTGTCTCATGGGGCACCTCAGCTGGTTTTGAGGCTGCCTTCTCTAGCCCCTGCTGGTCCTTCTGCTGCTGCTTGCCCTGGCTCTAGCCACAGCCTGGGGCTATCTCCACCACTTCAGGGCTGCTGGTGCCATGGGGCATGCCATCTCGGGAGCACTGGGGCCATGCCAAGGTCCAACCTTGCTGCCTCAGGGGCTTTTAGGAGTATGCCAAGGCCCATCTCCACTACCTCGGGGCTATGGACCATTCAGGGGTCCATTCCCACTGCCTGAGGGCTGTTGGGACCATGCCAAGGCCCATCTCCTCCACCTTGGAGCTGCTGAGGCCATGAGCCATTCAGGGGTTCATCACCATTGCCTTGGGGCTACTGGGGCCATGCCAAGGTCCATCCCTGCTGCCTCAAGGCTGTTGGGACAGTGCCAGGACCCATCTCCACCACCTGGAGGCTGCTGGGGCCATGGGGCATTGAGGGCCCCCATCCCTGCTGCCTCAGGCCCACTGGGTCTATGCCAAGGACTATGCCTGCTGCCAGGACTGCCGGGACTGTGCCAGGGCCCACCTCCACCACCTTGGGGCTGCTTAGGCCGTGGGGCATACTGGGGTCCATCCCCACTGCCTTGAGGCTGCCAGAGGCCAGAGAGCAGTGTCCTTCACAAGAAGGCACAGACCAGCTGCACCAGGAGAAGTCAGCAAAAGAGCTTGGACCCACCCATGGATGCCACAGTGCCCAAGTAAGTAGGACCTCCACACCAAGTTCCAGGGCTGCTGTATTCGCAGGTCCCAGCACCGCCAGTGATGCCAATGCCAGAGGCTGCACCAGGTGGCCTGGTGGGTGTTCTGTTCACCCTGTCCATGTCCCCACAGTGCCCAACACTTTGGCACCCATGTGCTGCTCTCCTGCACCCAGGGGACACTGCTGTGCCACGCTCACAGAGAGCAGCACAGCTCAGCCTTCTTCATCCTTGGCAGTGCTCGGAGCTGCTGGCTGCAGAATTCCTGGGAAGAATTTTGGGAGCAAATAAAGGGAAAACCGCAGTGGCCGGGCACAGCCCTGCCCAGCGCCCGAGCCTGGCTATTTTTAGTGCACAGGTTGATTGAAATTCCCGGAGGAAAGGGGCAGGGGACGCGCGGTGACGCCGCTTGGTGCCGGTAACGCGTTCGGCTCTGGATGGCACACGGGCGGTGCTGGCACATGGGGTGCGGTGAGGCTGGGGTGCGGGGCTGGTTGGTGGGGTGCAGGTGAGTGGGGGGGAAATGGGGTGCAGAGGAAGGTTGTGGGGGGAGGGTCCCAGCTCCTTGCATCCGGTTGGGGGGAGAAGCCCAGCGGGAGAACCTGGGTCAAGGCGGGGCTCTGGGGCTGGGTGAGATCCCCTCGGGCATCTCCCGGTGCTGGGGCTCCCCAGGAGCAACTGAAACTCCGGTGGGTGTGGGGAGTCCCGGTGGGGGTCTGTGCAGTGCCGGAGGGACTCGCGGTGTCATGCCGTGCTTGTCGGCCTCGGTGCCGGTGCAGGTCCGGTGCCAGCACGGTGGTGGCACTGTCAGTGTGGTGCCGGTGCGATCCCGACACCGATGCAGTCTGGTGCGGTGCTAGTGCAGTGTAATGCCGATGTGGTGTGGTGCTAGTGTGGTGCAGTGCCAGGGCGGTGCCAGTCTCGGACTTGGTTCTGGTACAGGTGCTGGTCCCCAACCCCAACGCTGGTGCGGTGCCAGTCGCGGTGCTGGTGCCGGTCCCAGTGTGGAGCCGATTCGATACCGACGCGGGTGATACTGGTCCCGGTCCAGCGCTGTGGTAGGGCAACGCCGGCGCCGTGCAGTTTCCGTCCCGCTGCCGGTGCAATGCCGGTCCCGTTGCATTGCCGGTCCTGGTCGCGGTGCAGTTCCGGTCCTGGTGGGGTCTCGGCTCCTTTACATTGCCGTTGCTGGTGCCGGTCCTGGCGCAGTCCCGGTGCTGGTCCCAGTTCCGGTGCGACGCCGTTATGTTCCCGGTGCTGGTTCCGTTAGGCTGCCCTTCTCAGTACCGGTACCGTTCCCGGTGTCGGTGCATTCCTCCCCCTAGGGGTCGGTGTGCCGCGGCACGGGAGGTGGCGCGGGAGGCGGTGCGCTCGTGCGCACGGCCCGGGGCGGCCGGGGCACGGCGGCGGGGAGCGGGCACCGCCGCGGGCCCGGGTGAGTGCTGCCGGGGCGGGGGGTGGCTGCGGGGAGCCCCGATCCCACGGGAGATGAGGGGGAACAGGCCGGGCCCGGCGGGAAGGGAGACGTGGGTGGGGAGGGGACGGGGACACCGGGGCTCGGGCTGGGGGGCAGAGGTGCCCGTGCCGGCGGTCCTGGCCCCGCGGTGCTCGGACATCGCCCGCTTGTCCTGGCGGCACCGCCGGCTGGAGCTCCCTGGCAGCTCCAGAGCACTTCCCTGCGCCGGACGGAATGTCCGCCCCCGTCGGGGCAGTCCTGGACCCCCGGGGCTGGTTTGAGCTCCCCCGGTGCCGGGCTGGGGCAGGGGACCCGGTTCCCCTGTGGCGGAGGCGTTTCAGGGTGCTCCCGGGGGTGTCCATGGGTTGTCCCCTCCCTCACCGCGCCCTGTCTCGTGCTGGGGGCTGCCGCGGGGCCCCGGGACCGGCTGAGAAGCACCGCGGGGCTGCCGCGGGGGCTTAAGGCTTCCCGCAGCCTGGCACCAGCACCCAGCCCTCTTTCTTCGCTGTCAGTAGGGTGCCTCCGTGTCCCTAAGGATGACCGTGTCTCCCTCTGTGCCTCTGGGGATGCCGTTGTGTCCTCAGCAGGACAGGCTGCCCTGGGGCCCCAAACCCCTGTGAGCTCCCCTCTGCCCCCTCCCAGGCCTGGTCTCCAGATCAGGGTGACTGCCTAAGGGGTGGGGTCGTGTCCACTCCCTGATCCCTTGGGTCTAGTTCTCACGGCCAGGGGTCCCGTGAGCTGCTCCCTTAGCCAGCCCGAGCACCCCTAGTCCGGGCTGGAGCCAGAGCGAGGGTGGGGGGCGAGTGGGGCAGCCTGGAAGTGCCGCGGGCCGGGCTGGACGCAGCACTGCAGTGGGTGCTGGCCAAGATGAGTGCTGAGAGGCACATCTGGAGTGGGTGTTGACCATGATGGGTGCTGGGAGGTAAGCCTGGGGCAGGTACTGGTTGAGACAGGTGCTGCGATGAAGCTACGGGGTGGGTCCCGGCCGCGATGGGCGCTGCTCAGCAGCCCTGGTGCAGGTGCTAGTTGAGACAGGTGCTTGTAGGGGCAGCCCTGGTGTGGGTGCTGGCCGGGACGGGGGTTGGGGGGAAACTCTGGAGTGGTGCTTCAGTTCCTGTCCAGGGAAAGGATGTCCCATGCCGGTGACATGACTTGGGTGCTCCTTGAGGCGAGACCAGAGTGTGGGTGGCCAGGGGTGCATCCCTGTGGGCATCAGCAGGTCTGATGCCATCCTGGTGTCCCTGCAACCCTTTGTGCTGGCCACCGCGGCTGGGTGTGGATGTAGCACCCGAAAGGGATGGCAACGGTTTTTTTTGGGGGGGGGACACGACGACAAGGCAGCTGCCTGGGGGAGTATGTCTGTGCCTGCCTGACAGGGAAGGGGTTAACAACACGGAGGGCTTGGAGGGTACCAGGGTGTCCCCCGGTACCCTGTCCCCGGGCAGGGTACACCCAGGCTGCTGCTCGCCCCAGTGACCTCACGCCAGTGCCATAGCAACGGCTCATGAAGTCACCGGTGCCGGGAACGGGGCGGCCGCAGCAGCATGGGTGATGGGCTGGGAGCGTGGAGGCTGCTGGGCACCGCCCCCTCAAACCTCACCAAAGCTCTCACCCTCGGGTCCCCCCAGAATGAGCTGTGCCCCCGCCTCGGCCTGACCCTCGCCCTGCCCGTGCCACCATGCTCATCAAGGAGTACCGCATCTGCATGCCACTCACCACTGAGGAGGTGAGTGAGTGGGAGGCACTGAGGAGCTGCCTGTGCCCCCAGGATTGGGCTGGGTAGGTTGAGGAGTGCAGAGGTGAAGGGACCCCCAAGCTTCCAGCCATGGGTGCCAGGAACAGCTTGTCTGCAGGGACCTGCTGATGGAGGGGGTGGTGGGTGGGGATCCTGTACCCACAGCAGTAGGGTGCCAGGGTGTTGGGTGCCTGCCTGAGCAAGGGACTGGGTGACATGGTGGTTCCCATTGCTGTCCCTTTGTGGGGACCTTGGCCAAGTCACCAAGGTATCCTTTGACTGCAGTCATTGGACTCAGGGTGCTCCACCCAAGTGCTGAGCTAGGTACTGGGGGGCAGGCAGAGGGCACATCCCCTTCCTGGGCACCATGACCTTGGTCCACAGAGGCCAAAGGCAGCGCTGGGGATTGCTGGGGGGGTTAATCAGTCCTGGAAACACAGGATGAACCAGTGGGCAAACAGCACAAAGGGTATGGGTGCCCAGGGCACCACAGCACTCAGAATGGTTCCTCTGATGGGTGGCACAGGCTCAATCCCTGCTCTGGCAGGGAGCCCGAGTCTCGGCTGGCAAACCACGATGATAGCTGGTGGCTGACAGCATCCCTGATTAAAGGTCACTTGTGAGCACCTGATGCCAATGGGGCCATTATGGGAAGTGGGGAGCTGTTCCGGGTAATGCCCACACTGGGCAGTGCCAGCCTTTCCTCGGCACTGGCTTGGTGCTTGCCCCCAGGGTAGGTTTTTGGGCACTCTGCAAGGCCCTGGGGAAGAGCAGGAAGGGCAGGCTCTGTCCCTCATCCAGCTACTGCAGCAATCCTGGGGAAGGGGGGATTGGAACAGGGTGCCCCAAGAGACCTCCGCACCGATGCACAGCTCAGGGTCTGCTACTCTGCCTCAGTTTCCCCTCTCAGCGGTGCGGCTGGTGGCGAGCCCAGCGGCGGGGAGGGCGGTGGAGAGGGCAGCCGGGAGGGCAGCGGGGCAGGGGCTGCTGGCGGTGCTGAGGCCCCGGTGCTGCGGTGGCAGTACCGCGTGGGGCAGCTCTACACCATCAGCAAGCACAGCCACCAGGAGAGCGAGAAGGGCGAGGGGGTGGAGGTGGTGAAGAACGAGCCCCACGAGGACCCCGTCCACGGCCCCGGGCAGTTCACCGAGAAGCGAGTTCACCTCTCCAGGTCAGCTGCGCCGCCGGGTGGGCAAGGGCTGCCAGCGCCCACAGGCAGCGCTGTGCTAGGGGGGTGGGTGGGCAGGCAGGGGGTGGCTCCATCCATGCTCCCCCAAAGTCCTGAGGAACAGCAGTTCAGGGGCCTTGACGCCCTGCAGGATGGCTGCACCCAGGGTGCCTCCAGCTCTTAAGGGTGCCCCCATGGTGCTGCACCCATCTCCCAGGGGTGCACCCATCTTTGAAGGCTGCCCCCATCTTCCAGGGCTGCTCTCATCTTCAGGGCCTTCATCTGTCTGCCAGGGATGCACCCGAGCCCTGGAGTGCACCTATCTTTGGGAGCTGCACCCAGGTGTGAGCCCTGCACCTCAGGGTGCCCTCAAATGGGATGTGCTTATCCTGAGGGTCTGCACCAGTCTCCTGGGCTGCACTCACCTGCAGGGGCTGCTCCTATCTCTGGGGTGCCAGGGTACACCCTTCTCTGGGGGCTTCACCCATCTCCTGGGGTGCATTCATCCTGCAGGGGTGCAGCCTGGGCTGCAGATCAAGGTCCTGAGGAGGTGGCAGAGTTTCCTGGTGAAGTCCTGGGCTGCAGATGAGAGTCCTGGGGAGGTGGCAGAGGTCCCTGGTGGGGTGCTGGGGTGCAGATGAGGGTCCCTGGGAAGGTGGCAGAGGTCCTTGAGGATGTCCTGGGTTGCAGATGAGAGTTCTGGGGAAGTGGCAAGGGTCCCTATGGGATCTGAGGGTTCATGGTAGGGGGATGCTGGGGTGGAGGTGAGGGTCCTGGGGAGCAAGTGGGATCCCTGGGAAGGGGATGGGGGTCCCAGAGCCGGGACTGTGCTCAGTGGGGCAGGATCGGGTGGCATAGTGGGCACCCATCTCTGGGTACCGGTGGCTCTCAGCCGGGATGCCTGGGCTGTGCTCGCCCCATCCCTGGGAACGCCCCTGCATGCAGCCCCAGGTGTCTGTTGGGCACACGCTGGCGCCCAGCAGAGCTGTCCCCAGCTGTGGCACGTCGTGGCGTGGGCACGGGCTGCTGGCGTCGCTGGAGTGAGCTGGGCTATTTTTAGCGGCACGGCTCACGATCCCCTCTCGGGGCTGGTATTCAGAACGCTGCCGATTCATCGCCCCCCGCCCCCACGGGGCACAAGCCCGCGCTGCCAGCCTGGGCAGCCGCGGGGGGCTGCCCAGGGCTGCCTAGGGGCACCATGGGGTCATGATACTGAGGAGTCTGGGGGAGGTCCCCTGGGGAAGGGGTGAGGGGCCCTGGGGAGGTGGCAGGAATACCTGAGGTGGAGGTGAGGGTCCTGGATAGAGGATGGGGGGCACTGGGTTGGAGACGAGGGTCCTGGGGAGGTGGCATGGAGGCACTGGGGTGGAGGTGAGAGTTCTGGGGAGAGGATGAGGTCACTGGGGTGGAGATGAGGATCCTGGGAAGGTGGCATGGGTCCCTGGAGCAGGGTGTGGTGAGATGCAGGTGGTGGTCTTGTGGAGCAGATGACAGTTATGGAGAGGTGCAAGGATCCTTGGTGCTGGTGAGCATCCTGGGGAGGTGACAGAGGTCCCTGTGGGGGGGTCCTGGTGTGCAGATGAGGGTCCTGGGGAGGTGCCAGTGGTACTTGGGGGAAGGCCTTGGGCTGACAGTGATGGTTCTGAGGGGCAGAAGAGAGACCTGGCAAGGTGGCATGGGTTCTTTGAAGGGTTCTAGAGTGTAAATGAGGTTCCTGGGGAGGTGCCAGAGGTCTGTGGGGGCATAGTGGGGTGCAGATGAGGGTTCTAGAAAGGTGCAGAGATCCTTAGGGGAGTCTCTGGGGTGGAAATGAGGCTCCTGGGGAAGGGCTGGGGGTCTCAGAGCTAGGGCTGTGCTGTGGCAGGGGGGGCTGCATTCAGTGGTGCAGGGCTGGGTGGCACTGGGCAGGGCTGAGCCCTCTGGCCATATCCTGCCCTGAGCATCGTTCCCCACAGCAAGCTGCCAAGCTGGGCACGGGCAGTGACCCCTCGCATCTTCTACATCACGGAGAAGGCCTGGAACTACTACCCCTACACCATCACTGGTGAGGGCACAGCCACGGGCACCTGGGCACTGCTGGGCACCCTGCCCCTCCCCTGTGGTGGCAGTGGTGGGCTGCAGGGGAGAGTCCAACCATGGCCACTTCCCAGTCTCACCTGTCTCTCTTTTCCCTGTGGTGCCACCCGGCGGTGCCATCCCATGTTGTAACATGTCATGGTGTCACTGCAGAGTACACGGTAAGGAGGCGGTGGCATGAGGGCAGCTGGCGTGACTGCAGTGGGTGTTCCACGGGTTGGGTGTCCCTTGGGGGTCATCACCTTTAGGGGTGGATGTGTGCTGGGTCTGAGCATCCCTTGGGGTGGATGTGCTGTGGTTGGGTGCCTCTTGGGGTGGTTGTCCCTTGGGGCTGGACATCTCTTGGGAATGAGTGACCTTGGAGTTGGGCATCCCTTGGGGCTCGGTGCCTTTTAGGGTGGGCATACCTTAGAGCAGGTGTCCTTGGGGGTGGACAACGTGCAGGGGTGGGCATCCCTGTAGGTGGGGGTAGTCATTCCCGTAGGTGGAGGTGGGCATCCGTGTAGGTGGGAGTGGACAACCTGTGGGGGTATGCATCCCTGTAGGTGGGGGTGGGCATCCCTGCAGGTGGGTGTGACCCGGGCTGGGTGTCCCTCGGGAAGAGCACCCCTCGGGGCCAGCTGATGGCCCCTTCCTGCAGTGCTCCTTCCTGCCCAAATTCTCCATCTACATCGAGACCAAGTACGAGGACAACTGCGGGGACAGCGAGAACGTGAGTCTGTGCCAGAGCAGCTCCTCCCCGTGGCGCTGGGAGGGACACACCACACCCGCGGCCAGCACCTCTCACCCTCCTTCCCCTCCCCAGATCTTCCACAGCGAGAAGATCTTGGGTGACCATGAAGTCTCCTTCCTGGACATAGCCTTCGACGAGATCCCTGAGCGCTACTACCGCAGCCTGGAGGTAGCAGGGCGGGGGCTGCTGGGGAGCAACCTGGCGCCGCTGTATCCCCTCGGGGGGAGGGAGGTGCTCACGGCCCCTCTGCCCCCTCCTCTGCAGGACCCCCGTTTCTTCAGCTCGGCCAAGACGGGCCGGGGCCCGCTGCGGGAGGGCTGGCGCCAGCACACCAAGCCCATCATGTGCTCCTACAAACTGGTGAGCGTCAAGTTCGAGGTGTGGGGGCTGCAGACCCGCGTGGAGCAGTTCGTGCACAAGGTGAGGGGGTGGACCGGGGCGGAGAGACTTGGCAGGGAGGGGGCAAGAACAGGCTGCTGACATCTCCCTCCCCGCCCCGGCATGTGGTGAAGGTGATCCGGGACATCCTGTTGATCGGGCACCGGCAAGCGTTCGCCTGGGTGGATGAGTGGTGTGGTGAGTCCCTTGGGGGGACACAGAGCCTGGGGTGGCCCTGGATCCCCAAAATAGGGGTGGAGGGGTCACGACTTGGGTTTAACTGCTGATGTTACTAACCCCACGGGCAGATCCTGCTCTTCCTGGGGCTCCCTGCAACCTGCTGCTCGCTCTGCTCCACTTGCCCTGCCCTCACACCTGACTGTGCCTGCATGCTGCCCCACTCTGCTGCCCACCTGGGCAAGGCTTGGCCAAAGCATGGCTGGGGGAGCAGGGGGAGGATGAACCCCAACGTCCCTGCCTGAGCTGCCTGCACCCCGGGGCTGGCAAGGAGGCATGCCGCGGGTGGCTGCCCCATGTGGGCACAGGGACGGGTGCCCAGGGTTCGGTGATGGCTGGCAGCTGGGGCTGGAAGTGGGCACTGGGTGGTCCCGGCGAGCAGCTCTCTGCCTTCCAGACATGTCCCTGGAAGAGGTCCGGGCCTTCGAGACTCAGATGCAAGTGGCCACAAACCAAAAGCTGGGGAGCCAGCCCCCCTAGCCCCCCCTGCGTGGGCATCGCTGCCTGCTTGGGATGGGGACCTCAGACCCCAGCATGGTCCCTGTCCCCCAGCATGCTGCCTGTGAGGGACGGGGAGCCTGGACCCTGGCATGCTGCCTGTGGGGGACAGAGACCCTGGACCCCGGTACGGTGCCTGCAGTGGGTGCAGGCAGGGGGGCTTGTGCATGATGCCTGCTGAGCCTCCCCTGCACCCCGCAGCAGAGTGTCCCCCCCTGCCCTCTGCCCTTCCCATGTATCCCCTGCCTGCGCTGCCTCTCTGGCCACTCCTCTCGTCCCTCTCCCTGCCTGTCCCTCTGCCCATGTCCCCTCGCTGTCCCCCAGCTCGGGGGGAGCTGGTTGGCGGGGCAGTGACAGCCCCCACCCCGAGCCCCGGGATGTGGTGGTGCGGGCGGCGGCCGTGCGGAGCGGCCCCCAGCTCGGCTGTGCTCGGCAGGGATGACGATGGAGGACGTGCGGCGCTTTGAGCGGGAGACGCAGGAGGCCACCAACGAGCTCGTCGGCCTGGTGGCACCAACCATCTCGGTCAGCGAGGTGGCACAGCCCACGGCCACGCACTCGGCCCCCGCCAGCGCCCCCTCCACCCCGCTCAGCGACGACCCCCCCGACTTCCTCGCCCCCCCCAAGGCTCGCCCGCGCAAGAAGTCGGCGCCGGAGACGCTGACGCTGCCCGCGCTGCGAGACCATGCCAGCGCCGAGTGATGCTGGCAGTGCCACGCTGTGCCGCTGCCCCAGCTGGGCCGGGCCAGCCCTGCCGCCCACCGCGGCCCCTCCGGCAGACGCTAAGCCCAGGCATGGACCCGCTGCTGGGGCGTGCAGAGTCTTGCCGTGGTCCTGGCCTTCCTGAACCCTTGTGGGTGCCCACAAGGGATGTTGCCACCGTCGCTATGCTGGACCCACTGGCCGCGCAGGGAGAGGACATCAGGTCGGTTCGAGGGGTCCCTGGCAGCATCCAGTGATGCCACAGGAGCCTGATCACCAGTGCCCGTGGCTGGGCTGGGCACCGGCGCCTGTCTGAGGAGCTGAAGGTCTCAGTGAGCACTGCTGGAGCACCGCTTTGCAGGGTAGGCACTGGCACAGGGGCACAGCACATGTGACAGTGACAGCCAAGTCCTGGGATGGGGCTCCCCACGGGACCCTGGCACGGCAGGTCCCGCAGTCAGGGTCCCCTTTACTGTCCCTCCAGAGGCCGTGGCTGCCCGAAGGGGGCTGGGGCAGCCTCCCGTTTGGGGGAAAACAAAGACCTTTTAGGAAATAAAGCTCCAGATACAGTGGCCAGATGGCAGTGGTGGTTTATTTAGTGCCACCAAAGGTGCCAGGCTGCTATGACCCACTCTGGGACTAGATGTGTGCCACAAGGGAGGGTTGGATCCTGGGGTGCAGGTTGCGTGGGCATTGCTGGCTGCATGAGGTCAGCCCAACCCTGACGTGGTGCCCCCAGCCACACCGGTGGCACTGGCATCCCCTCCCTGCCAACCATCATCTTCCTCCAGCTCCTCAGTGCCTGGCACAGCTGATGCTGCCAGCCCAAGCAGGGCAATGAAGTGGGAGCTGCAGTAGACCGGGGCCTTGTTGGGGCTGGAGTAGACCTGCTCGGGCCGCAGCGAGGCAAAGGGGTTGGCGGAAAAGCCCACGATGTGCATCTCGAGCTCCACCAGGATCTGCAGGGAGGCCTTCAGCTCCTGCTCGCTGCCAGGAGAAGGAGAGGACAGGCCCTGGTTACCAGCAGGCAGTGCCGTGTGCCGCGGGCAGTGGGGCTGAGCTCACCTGTAGACGGTGAAGAGGACGGGCAGGCGGTAGTCCCGCAGCAGCAGCAGGGTGGGCAGCCAGCCTGCCAGCAGGTCCGGGCAGGCGTGGAAACCTGTGGGGACATGATGGTGAGGGTGCCACCACCCTCCTGTGCCACCCCAGCAGTGAGGAAAGCCAGTTCCGATAGAACCTCCTCCATACCAGAGACCTCCGGGGTGCATGGTGATGCTGGCACTAGGGCTTGGCAGCCCTTAGGAAGGTAGGTCCCATGTCCCACCAGAGTGCCACCACCCACTGGTGCCACTCAGCTCTGCATTCTGGGCTGAGCCATCACACCAAGGCCTGAAAGCAAGGACCCCTTCAGGTGTTGCTTGTGGCCACTGACCAGCAGGTAAGTGACATTGGCAGGACACTGAGTACCTGGGGATGGACAAGGTGGGTGGCACAGGCAGGATACTGAGTGCCTGGGGTGGGGGACAAGCCCTAGAGGGGCACTCTGTTTTGACTGCTTGTCCTGGTTTGCTGCAAAGCCTTGGGCACATCCAAGGCCACCACAGGCTCAGCTCCTGACATTGTTTGGGGGTGCTCAACGTCTGCCAAGGATGTCCTGTGCCAGGCAGTGAGGTGAGAAGGGTCTGGGCCCCTCCCTGGTGCAGGCACTCACCTGGGTGAAAGCCCACCACCAGGTCAGGGCGGGGAGCCAGCTTGGTCTCCACGTGGCTTTCCCAGAAATCATGGTAGAGCCCCTTGTAGCTGCTGAGGTAGACCTCTCCCGGGGGTGCTGGCACAGCCAGGGGTGGCCTCATGATGGGTCCATCCACCACATCCACTCCCACCATCACCACCTCCACCCCCCGGTGCCCCGGGAACATCCTTGTCAGCTCGTCGTAGTCTGTCAGGCGGGTGTTGAGGGTCTCCACGTGGGACGCCCCCACCACGTGCACGGTGAGGGCCTTGGCGAAGGGGCTGACGCCGAAGAGGCGCAGCGCCAGGCCGAGGGTGAGAGGCCGCGAGTGGAAGTCGGTGACCAGGCGGCGGACGGAGTCGCGCAGCTCCCGCTCCTCCGGCCGCGGCTTGCCGGCGTTGGCCCACAGCAGGTTCATGTAGCGCCCGCCCACGATGCTGCCCAGCTTCTCCTCCAGCTGCCCCTGCATGCAGAACCAGTCCTGCCAGCCCTTCACCTCCCCGGCGGGCTTTGTCCAGGGCTCCGTGGGGAAGGGGATGTCTCCTAGAGATAGGGGGAAGCGCTGGAGGCCATAGCGATGGCTTCACAGCCCAGGATGCTCATCCTGCTTGGGCTGTGGAGATGCTGGAGTAGGGCAGAGCAGGTAGAGCTAGGAGGAGGGACCCCACATCCCTGCACAGGACCCTTGTAGTCCCACCTGGGGTGTCCCCCCTCACCTGTGAAGACGAGCCACTCCACCAGCCGATCCAGGGCCACCAGCTTCAGCTTCTTGCAGAACTTCTTGTGCAGCGGCCAGTTGGCACGCTGGCACACCACACTGCAGTAGTACACGTTCTGGCACCTGGGGGGACAGGCAGTGTGCCCAGCCACGGTTGGGGGTGGGGGCTGGGTCAGGATCCAGTCTATTGAGCCTGGCTCCCTGCCAGCCTCTCCCAGAGCTGTGTCACTGTTCTGGAGGTGCCCCACGGAGGCAGGCACGGGGCCAGGTTGCCCTGATCACTGGGTTGGAAGGGCCAGGAGAGATCCAGCCTCATGCCCTCAGATCAACCTCAGCCCCCCAACACCTCCATACCTCTTGCATCGCCGGAGGCTTTTGGGGTCAGGGAGGGCATCAGGGAGCTTCTTGCACTCAGCGCAGAACTTGAAGGTGTCTTCCATCTTCTGGAACATGTCGAAGTACGTCCGAATGCCAAAATCACTGCCTCTCTTCCTCCCGTCCATGGCAGACCTGCAGGGGTCACAGGGTAGTGAGCAGAGTCGAGCCCACCCTGCTCTGCCAGCACAACGGAGCTGATGAGAGAGCATCCTGGCCCGAGATGTGGAGCTGTGCTCCCCAAAGTAATGAGGGGAATAGGTGGTGGAGAAGTGTACCCAGGAGGCACGGCAGAGCAGTCTGTGTGTGGGCTGAGCCAGAAGGCTGGGACAAGCCAAGGAAGGGCCATGTGTAGACACAGAGGGGATGCTCTGGCTGGGGAAGGGGAGAAGCATGCACCCGTGGGTGCTCACTCACTTGTAGTCCTCGTAGCTCTTCATATTGAGCTTCTGGAGGATGACGTGGGACAGCCCTGGCACGTTGCGGTCCATTGCCTGGAAACCCAGCGAGTCCACGTCGGGTGCCCTGGCCGCTGGTTCCTCCGTGGGCTTCTTGGGGTGGCTGATTTTTGGAGGAGCTCCTGCCTTTTGCTGGGCCACAGCGGCTGGGGGAGAGAGGGATGCAGGCGAGGGAGCGGGTTCACGGTTCTTTAGCTGCTGCTGGCGTCCCCCACGCCGCCCACCACCACCACGCCGCCGCCCGCCTGCCATCCTACTGCCTGTCCCCGGCCGTGCCGGAGGGAAGGACGCAGGAGTCGGGTGATGGAGGGTGGCCCCAGCACATCAGGGAGGGCTGGGCTCAAATGTCAGCCCCGAAAAGATAGCGACAGAGGAGCGCGGCCGCGGCCCCTGCGGCAGGCATCGGATAGCGGAGCTATTCCTGTCCTCTCCTCCCAGGAAAGCGGCCAACCCGCGCCGGGGGTCCGGCACCCGCCCCGGGAGCCCACGGTCACGTAACGGCTGAGACAGGTCCTGCCTCGGGCTCGCAACAACCCCAGGCTTGGGGAAGAGCCTACCCAGAGGAAAGGGACCTGGGGGTGTTGGTTGACAGTGGCTGCAGGTGAGCCAGCAGTGCCCAGGTGGCCAAGGTCACCAGCAGCCTGGCTTGGATCAGCGGCAATGTGGGCAGCAAGAGCAGGGGCAGGGATTCTGGGGAGGCCACAGCTCAAATGTTGGGGTCAGCTCTGGGCTATTTGCTCCAAGAACGACGCTGAGGGGCTGGAGCAGAGCCAGAGAAGGACAACAGACCTGGGGCAGCGTCTGGAAAACAAGGCTGGGGAGGAGCAGTGGAGGGAGCTGGAGGTGTGAAGTCTGGAGAAGAGAAGGCTGGGGGTAGAGCTCTTTGCTCTCTACAGCTCCCTGAGAGGAGACTGCAGCCAGCTGCGGGTTGGGCTCTGCTCCCAGTGAACAAGTGACAGGAGGGGAAATTATCTCAAGTAGCCCCAGGGGAGCTTTAGCTTGGCCATGAGGAATAATTTGTTCCCCTTGAGGGTTGTCCAGGCCTGGCCCAGGCTGCTCAGGACAGTGTTGGGAGCCTCCATGCCTGCAGGTGTTTCAAAGGTGTGTAGCTGTGGTGCTGAGGGCCATGGCTCAGTGGTGCCCTGGCAGGGCTGGGTTAAGGCTCAGACTGGCTGACCTTAAAGGTTTCTTCCAAACAAACCAATTCTAAGACTCCATCCTGCCGCCGGCATCTTCCAGACCCCCTTTCTGACGTTCATCTCCCGCCCCGGAGGACAACTGAGGTGAGCCTTCCAGCCCCCTCCCCACTGCGGGAACCAACTGAGGGCTGCCCACACCCATCATGGCGGCGGTATCCTCAGAGCCACCTCCGCTTAAATCCCGTCCGATGTCGCGAGATCTCGCCGCGAACAGGAAGCGTCGCCGAGGTTACGCGACGCAGAAATTCACCTGGGGCCTGCGGGTTCGAATCCACCTCCCGCGCCGCCCTCTCAGGCCTCACTCCGAGGCCTGAAGGTTTATTTTCCACAGAACCATGGAGGTCCATGCCAGAAAGGGCTCTTCTGCCTCTCCTGCTGCCCTTGCCAGCGACTCACAGCCGCCACCAGTGACTCCAGTCCAGCTGACAGTTGTGAAGGCACAGGGTCTGGTAAAGTTCACCTGACAAATGTCTCAGTCGGTTGAAGAAGGGAGGTCAGGGAGGGGAACTCTGCGGGATGTGATCCCATTCAAGACTGGCTGGGAGGGTGTGGTGAAGAGACCTGGGGTTCAATGGTGTCCCCTCTCTGCTGGGGGCTTAGAGTTGGGTCGAGGTTGGGGAAAGCATCAAAGCAGCAGCCCAGAGATGGTAGAGTCATGGACTCATGGCCTGGTTTGGATTGGAAGGGACCTTCCAAGCTCATCCAGCCCAACCCCTGCACTCAGCAGGGACATCCCCACCCACAGCAGGCTGCTCACAGTCCACACAATCTGAATTGCAGTGCTGCCAGCCATGGGGCAGCTCCCACCTCTCTGGGCAGCCTGGGACAGGCTCTCCCCACCCTCACTATTAAACCTTTCTCCCTTCTCTCCACTCTCAATCTCCCTCTCGCAGTTCAAACCATCCCCCCTCGGCCTGCCACCGCAGGCCCTGCTCAGAACTCTGTCCCCAGCTCTCTTCTGGCCCCTTGAAGCACTGCAAGGCCACCAGGAGGTCTCCCTGCAGCCTTCTCCTCTCCAGGCTGAACACCCCCAACGCTCCTAGGCTGGCCTCACAGCAGAGCTTCTTCCACCCTGCCAGCACTGCTGTGGCCTTTTCTAGCCCTGCTGCAACAGGTCCAGGATCAGCCCAGGACAGGCTGGGGCTTGGCTGGGAGCACTCAGTGCCAGCTCCTGGTCAGCTTTGCACCCCCAAGTCTTTCTCTACAATAAGGTCTCCCTTATGGTGCTGTGTTGGAAGTTATTTTCTCTGCCTCACTGAAAGCTTTTTATAGCAACACCATGTTCTCAGAGAGACAAAGACCCTTTCAAAGATCTCACTTGGCCTCTAAAGTCAGATTTTCATCCCAGCTGTGGCAATTTAAGTCACAGGCTCTGCTTTGAAAAGCACAGTCCCAGGGTACAGCCAGGATGAGCTGCTTCAGATCAAACTGTGTCTGCTTCCATGTTCTGCATGACCCATCCAGAGTCTTCTGGAGGGAATGGCATTTAGGAGAAGCTCAGCTAGTGCTGCAAGCAGAAAAAGAATTTGCAAATCTATGCTTTTTTTTTTGTTTGTTTGTTTGTTTGTTGCTGAAACAGCCAAAGGGAAAAAAAAATCAAAGCAACAAACCAAACAGAAGCATCTGCCTGGGTTTGGGTTTCTGAGGTTTTCACTGTGTTTTAAGTGCCTCTCATGCTGAGAGTCAGCAAACAGCATCTCAGGCGAGCAGTAGAAGGTGAGAAGAGGGGAAACAATGGGAGGCGAGATTGCCTGTGGAATGTTGTGGGGTTGAAGCTGCTTGGAAAAGGCTTTGGCTGGAGGACAGTGAGAGGTACAGGAGTGCAATAATCCTAACAACAACATAAGACACAATTCCAGCTGTAAGAGGTGTGGAATCTGCTTAATTAGAAGTGATGGAGAGAAGGATGAGAGAGGAGACTGGGATGATTAATGGCATAAGGAAAAGTTAATTGGAGTCTTCTGTTTAGCTACTCTTTAGCCACTGGTAGCTCAATGAGAGTCAGGAGGTCCGAGGGGGAAATTGATGGGGACAGAGTTTTGAGCAGGACCTGTTGTGGCAGGCCAAAGGGGGGATGGTTTGAACTGCAAGAGAGAGATTGAGAGTGGAGAGAAGGGAGAAGTGTTTGACCCTGAGGGTGGGGAAAGCCTGTCCCACCAGAGAGGTGGGAGCTGCCCCATGGCTGGCAGCACTGCAGGTCAGGTTGTGTGGGGCTGTGAGGAGCCTGCTGTGGGTGGCTTTGTCCCTGCTGAGTGCAGGGGGTTGGGCTGGATGAGCTTGGAAGGTTCCTTGAAGCCAGTCTGGGATTCCAGTCTGTGATATCATCATGGAGGGTATGAAGAGAGGAAAGAGTGGAGTACCTGGCCCCATGGCGGTACCTGGCAGACATGAGACCCCCAGGCCCCTTTCTCTGATTCTGTGCAAATTCAACCCAAGTGAATGAAATCTCTTCTTGTGCAAGAGCCACCCTGGAACCAGTGACATGGAGAGAAGCAGGTGGAGGGGAGGCCCTTGGAGGTCAGGTGTGCCCTTGGCTCAGGGTGAAAGACAAACTGGGTTTGGTTACAGCAGCCCTGTGCTCTGGGTGGTCTCTGCTCTTCCCTGCATGGAGAAGCAAACTGTGTTCCTGCTGCCAGGAAGCTCTTTGGTGTCTTCCTGGCTCAGCACTTCTTATGCTGCCATGGAGGTGTCCAGTGCTGCCTGCTGGTGCTGCCTGCTGGTGCTGCCTGCTGGTGCTGCCTGCTGGTGCTGCCTGCTGGTGCTGCCTGGGCACATAGACGCCTGCTGCCATGCTCTCAGCACTCACCCTCCCTGTTTGCCTATCACAGGCTCACAGAATGTTGGGGGCTGGAGGGCACCTCTTGAGATCTTCCAGTCCAACCCCTGCCAGAGCAGGACCATAGAATCCACCGCAGGTTACACAGGAACACATCCAGACAGGGCTGGAAATGCTCCAGAGAAAGAGACTCCACAGCCTCTCTGGGCAGCCTGTGCCAGTGGTCTGTCTGTCACCCTTACAGCAAAGAAGTTCTTCCTCATGCTGAAGTAGAACTTCCTGTGCTGTAGTTTATATGCCCTTGTCCTATCCCAGGGTGCAATTGAGAAGAGTTTGTCCCCTTTCTTGACCCCCAGCCCTCAGGTATTTATAAACATTGATTAGAGCTCCTCTAAGTCTTCTCTTCACCAGACAAACAGCCTCAGGTCCCTCAGCCTCTCCTCACAGGGCAGTGTCCATGTTTAATCCCCTCTGTGGAGGCATTTTAAAATGCAAACCTCCTCTCTGCGCTCAGAGCAGGAGGTGTGAGGCTGGGGGGGTAACGAATGGCAGAGCTCCCTGAAGAGCTGGCTGGAGCCCCTGCTGGACTTCAAGGCATTCTGCAGCCAGGTGATAGACACAAGTGTCCTGAAGGCTCAACCATGCAGCCCAGGAGCTGCTTTCTTGGGAGGTGACAAGTCTCAAGCTTCCTGGAAGCACAAGAATGTCAGTGGAAGGGGGTTGGAGATTTGCTTTAGGTGTAGGGAAAGGAAAATAAGGAAAAACTTGTATGTTGTGAGGGTGCTGGAGGTCTGGAGCAGGCTGCCCAGAGAGGCTGTGGAGCGTCCTTGTGTGGAGAGCTTCCAAGGCCAGCTGGGCACTGTGCTGCTGGGCAAGCTGCTGTGGGTGCCCTGCTTAGGCAGCGGGTTTGGGCTGGGTGATCTCCAGAGGTCCCTTCCAGGTCCACCCTGCTGGCACTCTGGGATTCTGTGTCTTTCATTGCCTTTCCCTGGGGTGAAGCTTGGAACTCTCCATCTCTCCTGCTGCATCTCTTGATGGTATCCCTGAGGCATCACAGGGTGGTGAGCAGGAAGTTTCCCTTGGAAAGACAGGGAAGGGTGAGGTCTCTGCTCATCTTCACTACTGATCGACCTCCTGCTGGGGTTGGGCTGAGCTGCCTGCCAGAGGTTAGCTTTCATCCTAGGTCCATTGCTGTGGAGCCAGCTGCTGAAGGTGTTGTTTTTTGGACAGAGAGACATCAAAAGTGACATCTCAGCCACTCTGGTGCGTGTGGAGTTCAAGGGGAGCATCCTGGGGGACTCCCCCAAGGCTGATGTCTCCCCGAACGGGACAGCAAACTATAACTTCCTGAGCAGCTTCGAGTGCAGCTCTGCTGGCCCCATCTCCTTGGCTGACCTTGTGCAACAACCTGTGCTCTGTAAGTACCTGAGCCTGCCAGCAGCTCCCCTCTGCCTGCCTGCCTGCTCTGGGACTCAGTGCTTCAAGAATAGCTCTTTGCTGAGGGATCTCAGCCCTGCTCTTCCTATCCCTGCCAGCTGGAAGAGTTTCCTTTCAGCTTGGCCTGTGTTCCTGTCAGCCTTGGGAGGTGAAGTAGGAGAGCATGTGCCAGAGCTTGCATAGATCCTTTGCAGCCCCTGACCTGCTGGGCTGAGGAACTCTTCCAGCTCCTCTCTCTTTTGGTCTCTCTAGTGACAGTGATAGAAGTAGTGCAAAAGGAGAAGAAACAGAAGGAGAAGACAATTCCTCTTGGACAGGCTGTGGTGGACCTTCTGCCTCTGCTGCAGGGTATGGCATTGACTTCCACAGCCTCCACAAGCACTTCTTGCTCCCTGATTTACTCCACTTGTCCCTTCTGTGATTTTGTGAACCTTAAAGATGGTCTAGTTCCAATGCCCCTGCCATGTGCAGGGACACCTCCCACTAGCTCAGGTTGCTCAAGGCCTCATGCAGCCTGGCCTGGAATACCTCCATTCTGTGATTCAGTGATCCACAACCTCCCTGGGCAAACCTGTTCCAGTCTCTCCCCACCCTTTCTGCACTTTCTGACCTTTGCTTGTGCCCCTCTGACTCTGCCTTCCCTCCCTTGGCCAAGATGCCCTTCATAGCACCTGAGGCTGGGTGAAGAGAGCAAGAGCTCAGCCTTAGGGCATGAGTTCTCTCCAGATGGTCTCATTTTTGCTGTCCTCATTCCTGTTTCTTCCCAGGACAGTGCTCCTTGGAGGTCTCAGCTCCTTTGTATGCAGTGCCCACCTCACCCTCAGAGAGCCTTCACCCTGAGACCAAGGTATGTGGGGTTTGGAACTGTTCCTCTGCTCCTCACTGGGAAGGTGAGGGTGACTCGGCCACCTCACTCAGCACAGGTGTCCTAGGAGCTTGGAAGCCTTTCCTACTCCCCACCACATCTGTCTCTGCTCACCTAGGATAGGGGAGGTGGTACTAGGACCTGTTCAGCTTCCAAATAGCCCTGGGGGAAAAAAAAAAATCAAACCACCAAATCTTGGAGAGGTAAAGCATCGTGATGGAAACACAGCAAGAGGCAGAGGCATCACTGCCTGCCCAGCTTCATCTGGCTGCTGTGGAGCAAACCTCTCCCAGTCCATTACTGTGCAAGCTCTGATAGCCTCTCCTGCCAGGTCCTCATTTACTCACCCTCCTGAGGAATCCCCAGGGAATAAAGGAGGGGAGTGAAGGATGAGGCTAGGAACTGTGTCTGGGTTTGCTGCTGGCTTGCCTGTGGTTAGGACTGGGAGGGAACTGGAGGGCTGGATGTGGCAGTGACTGCTCTGTGTTTAAGAGGTGTTGCAGGGTAAGCAGGGCAAGGAGGGGGTTCATTAGGGAGGAGAGGTGATAAATGCTGAGAGCTGCTTTTTCATCTTGCCCCAGGCAGCCAGGGCTGGGACAGGGAATTAAAGAGTGTGTGAAGCTGGGGCCTGAGCTTGGCACGCTCTGAATCACCCTTGGAAAATCATTGTTTGCTGTCCCTGATGCTTGTTTTGGGAGCCCCTGACTCTTCCTTTCTGGCTCCCTTGGGGCACATCCCATGCCTCAAGCAGGCACAAATTGATCATGAATATTCCGTTCCTGTGCTGCTCTCTTCTTTTCCACCTGAAGTGAGGAAGAAGCTAACATGATACATTCTGACCTTGGCCTCTCAGCTTCTCCCTCAGAGCAGGAGAGTTTTAATTGACTCCTTACTGGCTCTGCTTTATCCTTCTCTCACAGGGTGGCCTCGAAGTGACAGTGTGCACCCCAGAGCCCCTGCTCTCTGAAGCCTGTTTTGCCCGTGGCAGCCTCCTGAGCATCACCCTGGAGGCAGCTTACTCTGTGCCTGAAGCCTTTGCCCCCGCAGGGCCCCAGCAGAGCTATGTGGCCTGTCTGCAAGTACCAGGAGCTGGGGAGGTGAGGCCTGCTCCGGGCACCCTGAGAGGGGTTTAGCTGCTGTAGGATTTATCCTTCTCCTACCTTCCTCACTGTGCAACAAAGTGTCCAGGCACAGAGTGGGTACAGCTCCTGAACTTGTGCAGCAGCAGCCTTTAGAACTGCAGAGTAATGGAATGGTTTAGGTTGGGAGAGACTTTCAGGTCATCCAGCCCAGCCCTTATCCCAGTCATGCCAGGGCACCACTGAGCCATGACCTTCAGCACAGCTACCCAGCTCTGAAACCCTTCCAGGCATGGGGACTCCAACACTGCCCTGGGCAGCCTGGGCCAGGCCTGGACAACCCTCAAGGGGCAGAAATTGTTCATCATATCCAACCCGAACCTCCTGTGGGACAACTTGAGGCCATTTCCTCCTGTCCTGTCACTTTTCCCTTGAGAGCAGAGCCCAACCCCCACCTGGCTGCAGTCTCCTCTCAGAGAGCTGTAGAGAGCAATAAGATCTCCCCTCCAGACTGAACACTCCCAGCTCCCTCAGCTGCTCCTCCCCAGCTCTGTTCTCTGTACCCTTCCCCAGCTTTATTGCCCTTCTCTGGCCCCTTGTCCTTCTTGGACTCAGGGGCTGACTTAGTTGTGGGAATTAACGAGGCAGGAATCATCAGATAAGTAGTTATTTTATTTCCCCAAATCCCCACCCACAAACTCCATACAAAGCAGTTCAGTTTGGGCTCTAATTCTGTCAGGGAAATCTTCACAAGGGTGTTTATGGGCAATTTAGTAATTTAGGAGAATCAGAATAGGGCTTTGCCCCACTTACAAACAGGCAGCCTGGAGCCCTAGGGAAAGTCTGTGCTACTCACAGTGGTGAAGGAGAAGTTAGCCATAGTCCTTTGGTTCCTATGTGGCAGTGGTGGAACTGCTCAGTGTCCTGATAGCTGCTGAGAGGCTTCTAGACCTTCCTAGGCTCTATCAGGGTGCTGGGAAAGAGGCAGACAATGTCTGGCTTGATCATGGTTCCTCTTGGCGTGGAGGTTTGCAGAGGTGCAGGCAGGATCTCTTTCAGATGTGCAGAGAGCACCGTATGGGTAGCACTTCTCACCACATTGTGAGGCACTTAATGCCTTCTCCTAGGAAACCTGAGGCACTTCAGTTTCCAGGTAGTTCAAACCTCAAACATCAGGACTAAGCTGGTCTGAATCACAAGGCAGAGCAGAACACGCTGTACATGCTGAGAGCAGTGAGGCAGAGCAGAGCACGTAGGGCAGAGCAGCACACACTGAGGAAGGGCAGAGCAGGGCACATGGAGCAGAGCAGCACACA
>WAAF01002583.1:383677-483624 GCA_013400475.1 Tricholaema leucomelas
TAGAGCAGAGCAGCACACACTGAGGCAGGGCAGAGCAGGTAGAGCAGAGCAGCACACACTGAGGCAGGGCAGAGCAGGTAGAGCAGAGCAGCACACACTGAGGCAGGGCAGAGCAGGTAGAGCAGAGCAGCACACACTGAGGCAGGGCAGAGCAGGTAGAGCAGAGCAGCACACACTGAGGCAGGGCAGAGCAGGTAGAGCAGAGCAGCACACACTGAGGCAGGGCAGAGCAGGTAGAGCAGAGCAGCACACACTGAGGCAGGGCAGAGCAGGTAGAGCAGAGCAGCACACACTGAGGCAGGGCAGAGCAGGTAGAGCAGAGCAGCACACACTGAGGCAGGGCAGAGCAGGTAGAGCAGAGCAGCACACACTGAGGCAGGGCAGAGCAGGTAGAGCAGAGCAGCACACACTGAGGCAGAGCAGGGCACCCAGAGCAGAGCAGGTAGAGCAGAGCAGGGCACCTAGAACAGAGCAGCACACACTGAGGCAGTGCAGCACAACTGCTTGCAGCTTAGCTCCATTTGTATTACTTGCCCAAGTGCAGTGGCTCCTTTGGCCACAGAGATTCACCAATCAGAATGGCATTTGCCAAACTGACCATATTAGGTGACCCCAGGGCTTGCTTACCTTTACTTGGGCAAGACACTAACAAGTACCTAAACCCCTGTGGGTACCTGTTTATCACTTTGGCAGGGGATGTAATGACCCAAGCCTTTGTTTTCCTCCCACCCTTGCTTCCCCCATCAGCAGAAGGCTGGGGCAAGCCAGAACATGTTTTAGGCCTATTAGCTTTCCACAACAGGGGCCCAAACCTGACCTCAGTACTCGAGGTGTGGCCTCTGAAGTGCTGAGCACAGGGAGTGTGAGTGCTCAGGGTCTGGATGGCATGATCTTTGACCCAAGAGAAGCTCTGCTTTGGAGCTGCCAGAGTTTTTTTTCCCCCACATAGCTATTTATTTCCTCTCCATTCTTTGTGTGTGCTGGAACAGCTTTTCCAGGCCAGGTGCCTGTGCTGCTGCTTCACTTTGCTAGGTGCAGCTTAGACCAGCTGGTGCTTGCTGCTTGCTGCTGCTCCTGCTGGAGGTGGAAGAGCCTTCTCTTGTCTCTCTAGCAGGATTTCCCCTTGCTCTTCAAGAATGGCATCCTGAAGCTGGGTGATGAAAAGGAGCCCTTACCCCGCCCCAAGAAGTGGCCTCTTGATAACATCCTGGCACCCGGCGCTCTGAGCATCCCCAACTCCTTCATCCTTGGTGGTCCCTTTGAGGATGAGGATGGAGAGCTCAACAGACCAGAGGTAAGGGAGGTGGCTGGTGGGGTGCTGGCTGGGAGAGAACCAGCAGGTCTCTCTGAAGGGGCTGAGAAGGACCTGCAGAGACTTGTGAGGGCAGGAAGAGGTGGCTGGTGTTGTTCTCTGCAGAGTGTTCAGACAAGGAGATGGTTTCCCTGGAAGAACAGGCCCAGGAGACTGTCTTGGGGTGCTTCTGGTCCCCAGAAAGCTGCCTGCTGCTGGGATTGGAGTTGTGTTATCTCCTTGTGAGCCAAGCTCTGGTGACTGCAGGGAGGGCTGCTAATGTACCTGGCTAAGATGGCCTGGACATAGTGGGTTGGACACCTCTGTCTGACTCAGTTCTCCCCCAAGCACCTTCTGGGGGATGATCTGGTGATGATGCAGGCTCTGGATTCTAACCATCTGCTGTTTCTCACAGGACAAGGAATTTAGGACCCAAGCAGAAAGCAAGAAGAGAGTGGTGTGGGACGTGGAAAGGCGTTGGTTCCTGCAGCCTGCTGCTGTGCTGCTGTAAGGGACCAGAGAAGCTCCCTTCCAGCCCGGGGGGGAGAAATCACTGCCATGGCATTAGCTCTCAATTGCTTTGTAGCTGCTTGTGCCATAACTGCACTCAGTGGTGTGGATGGAGAGCAGAGTGTCTAGTCGTGGGCTCCCCAGTTCAGGAGAGACAGAGAACTGCTGGAGAGAGTCCAGAGCAGGCCCTGGGGCTGAGAGCCTGCAGAAGAGCAGCCCCAGGGGGCATCTGAGCAATGCTCAGCAAGAGCTAAAGGAGCTGTGGGGAGCAAGAGGCTGGGGTCAGGCTCTTGTCAGTGGTGCCCAGGGACAACGGGCAATGGGCAAAAAGTGGCATCCAGGAGGTTGCATCTGAGCAGGAGGAGAAAGTTGTTTGTTGTGAGGGTGCTGGAGGCCTGGAGCAGACTGCTCAGAGAGG
Organism: Tricholaema leucomelas; assembly: GCA_013400475.1. Classification (NCBI taxonomy): domain Eukaryota; kingdom Metazoa; phylum Chordata; class Aves; order Piciformes; family Lybiidae; genus Tricholaema lacrymosa; species Tricholaema leucomelas. The sequence continues at coordinate 385,897 of WAAF01002583.1, forward strand.
CTGTGGAGTGTCCTTGTGTGGAAAGCTTCCAAGGGCAGCTGGGCACTGTTCTGCTGGGCAAGCTGCTGTGGGTGCCCTGCTTAGGCAGGGGTTTGGGCTGGGTGATCTCCAATTTCTGTCATGTTTCCCAAGCCTGCCCCAAAGCACACATGTCCCTGTGGCCTGGAGGTGTTTGCTGTGGGGCTGGATGGGAGAAAACCCAAGTTGGGGGTATGCTCTGAGGCAGAAAGGAGAGTGGGGTGGCTCTTAAGTTTGGTTCATGCCTCTTCTCAGTGCCCTTCTTGTGCCCTCAGCCTGCAGCAGCAGATCTTGGAGCATAGGTTGTGGCCTGTGGAGCTATGCAGGGTGCTCCAGGCTCCAGCCAGCAAAGGGAAGGCCAACAGAGCTGACAAGGTAAGAGCAAGGGGGACTGTATTGGCTTGCCCTGTCCAGTCACTAAGTGTGTTCCTTTCAATGCCTTTCTGATACCAACCCCAGTCTTGAAGCTGCCAAAGCCAGTTGGACAGCTGGAGGCTTTGTAAAGAGATTCCTTAGCCTCACAGAGCTGCTGAATAGACAAAGGATCAGATTTTTTCCTTCCTGGTGGGCTGTGGGAGCTGGGTGGGCAGGGGCTGGGGAGAGGCTGCTGCTGAGAGCGAAGGGAACTCACTGAGCTGCTGGGATTTTGAAGCATCTAGAAGGAGTTCTATGCCTTCTTGCTTGAGGTGTGAATGAGTACTGCTTTGGTGCATGAGCTGAGGTCATCTGACAAAGAAACATGCTCTTGGTGCTGCTCCTGGTTGTGAGAGCTCCTAAGCTGTTCCAGGGTGAAGTCATAGACTCATAGACTGGGCTGGAAGGGACCTTCCAAGCTCCTCCAGCCCAACCCCTGCACTCAGCAGGGACATCCCCACCCACAGCAGGCTGCTCACAGCCCACACAACCTAACCTGCAGTGCTGCCAGCCATAGGGCAGCTCCCACCTCTCTGGGCAGCCTGGGACAGGCTCACTATCAAACCTTTCTCCCTTCTCTTCACTCTCAACCTCCCTGTTGCAGTTCAAACCATCCCCCCTTGGTCTGCCACCACAGGCCCTGCTCAGAACTCTGACCCCAGCCCTCTTCTGACCCCTTGAAGCACTGCAAGGCCGCCAGGAGGTCTCCCTGGAGCCTTCTCCTCTCCAGGCTGAACACCCCCAACTCTCTCAGGCTGGCCTGACAGCAGAGCTTCCACCCTGCCAGCACTGCTGTGGCCTCTTCAGGCCCCACTCAAACAATTCCATATCCCACCTGGAGGTCTGGAGGGCAAGACTTGGATCAGGAGAGCTCTGCTGCACCTGAGAGCAGCCCTGGGGCTGGGGGTAAGCACCCAGTGCCTGGAGCCCACTGAAGGACCCTGGGTTCAGAGCAGTCACTGCAGCTGTGTTTGCCTTCCCTAAATGGTGGACAGCAGAGCAAAGAGGGCCTGGAATGCTGCTCTGCTTCCCAGCCAAGCAGGGACACTGCAGAAGGCCAGAGTTTGTGGTCTTCTCCAGACTGAGCAACCCTAAGTCTCACAGCAGAGATATCTCATGTAAATCTCCCCTCTCCCACCTCAAAGCCATTATCCCTCATCCTGGCACTCCCAGCCCTTGTCCAAAGTCCCTCCTCAGCTCCCCTGCAACCCCTTCAACTGGAAGGGTGTGCTGGGGTCTCTCTGGAGCCTTCTCTTCTCCAGGCTGACCAGCCCAAACTTTCCCAACCTGACCTTACAGCAGAGGACTTCTACCCTGCCAGCACTGCTGTGGCCTTTGTGCCGAACCCTGCATCCCCAGTGAAGCTGTGTCCCAGATCATCCCAGTTTCTCCCTGCCTGGTTCAGGAAAACCTGCATCTGCTGCAGGAGCCACAGGCAGAGCTCACTGAGAAATGTTTCCCCAGAGCCTTAATCCAAGTTGGGGTAAATCCCTTCCAGCACTCCCTGGTGCCAGGGTTTTGCAGTTCTGATGGAGATCCTTGTTCCCTGCACCCAGTGTGCTGCTGGCCTGGGCTTCAGACCTCCTTAGGTCCCTTAGTGCAACCCCCAAGCTGCACAGCCTTGGTGGGGGAGGCACTTGGATTTCTAATCACCTAGCTAGCAGTTCTGCAGCACTGGCTCCAGAAGAACACCCTGAGGGCTGGCAGAGTGTGGGCACTGGAAAAGCTGCCCTGCAGGCTTTGGGGTGCAATGAGTGCCCTCCATAGCAGCTCCAGGCTTCTCAGCTAGGTTGTCTCAGCTGTGTGCCAGGCAGCCACTGGCTGGTCAGGTGTGCTGTGTGGCCTCCTCCTGCTGGGCCCAGTGACTTTGTTTCCTCTGAGGCAGCAGCAGGCTGCTTGGTGTCTCAGGCCCTTGCTCTGTGTTTCCAGGGAGAGGAGGACAAGCAGATTTCCTTCCATGGGGTGGCCTGTGTCAACCTGGTGCCTTTGCTCTGCCCTGGCGTGAGCTGCATCCGAGGGGCTTTCCGTGTCTTCAGCTACCAGGACAGTGAGGTGCTGGAGAAGGTGAGAGCAGAATCAGAGAGCCAGGCCCTGCTCCAGCTCTGTGCTTGTGCACAGTGGGGCTGGGAGCAGGCACCGTGGGGGTTGGGAGCAGGAAATACGGCGTTTGGGAGCAGGCAGCATGAGCAGTGTGGCCCATGTGGGATTTGGGAGAGGGCAGTGTGGGCCTGGGAGCAAGCAGTGTGGGCAGTGTGGGTTTGGGAGCAGGCAGTGTGGGTTGGGAGCAGGCAGTATGGGCAGTGTGGGTTTGGGAGCAGGCAGTGTGGGTTGGGAGCAGGCAGTGTGGGCAGTGTGGGTTTGGGAGCAGGCAGTGTGGGGCTGGGAGCAGGCAGTGTGGGTTGGGAGCAGGCAGTGTGGGCAGTGTGGGTTTGGGAGCAAGCAGTGTGGGGCTGGGAGCAGGCAGTGTGGGTTGGGAGCAGGCAGTGTGGGCAGTGTGGGTTTGGGAGCAGGCAGCGTGGATTGGGAGCAAGCAGTGTGGGCAGTGTGGGTTTGGGAGCAGGCAGTGTGGGCAGTGTGGGTTTGGGAGCAGGCAGTGTGGTTTGGGAGCAGGCAGTGTGGGTTTGGGAGCAGGCAGTGTGGGACTATCCTCTGTCTCTGCCCCGCCGTGCTGCTGCAGACAAGCAGAGAAGCTTTCAGGTGCAGACTTCCCAGGGGCAGAGGATTTTGAGTGCGCAGAAGTAGCTCTGGGGGCCGAGGGAGGCTCCGAATCTCACTGCTCTGCCTCCCGCGGCAGCCGCGGAGCAGGGAGGGCAGCCTGGAGCAGAAGCGGAGGAGCTGCGGCGCTGGGAAGAGCAAACAGTGGCGCTGAGGGGGGAGCGTTACCCCAGGCAACCACCAGAGTAGCTGCCGCTGGAGCTCTTGCAGCTCCTGGGGGTTTGTTTGGCTCGGTGCTTCCCCTCCTCCCTGTTCCCACCAGCGACACTTAAAAGCTCCTTTTCCCCACACTGCTCCCAAAACAGACCTGAGCTTCTTTCAGCAGGGCACACACACACAGCCTGCATTCTCTGCCTACTGCCCACAGAGTGCCAGGCTGCAGGAGCTCAGTGGATCACAGCTCTGATCCCTGGCCCGGACTGCAGGAGTTCAGTGAAGGTTCAGGTTGGAGATTAGGAACAGTTTCTTTGCTACAAGAGTGGTTGATACCTGGGAAAGGCTGCTCAGGGAAGTGGCTGAATCGTCCCTCCTGGAGGCATTTCAGATCCATGAAGATCACAGAACCTTAGAGGTTGGAAGGGTCCTCCAGAGATCATCCAGTCCAAACTCCTTGCCAAGCAGGATCCCCCATGGTAGTCTGCACAGGAATATATCCAGGTGGGTTTGGGAAGCCTCCAGAGGAGACTCCAGAGCCTCTGTGGGCAGCCTGCTGCAGGGCTCCATGCTGGTGGTGCTGAGGAATGTTGTTCAGCAGCACATTTGGTAGTGTTGGACTTGATGATCTTAAAGGTCTCTTCCAGCCTGCTCTGGTCAGACATTGGCAGAGGCTGCCCAAGGAAGTGTAAAGTCACCACCCCTGGAGGTGTGCCAGGAACCTGGGGCCATGGTTTGGGGGCCATGGTGGTGTTGGGTTGCTGGTTGGACTGGATGAGCTTAGAGGACTTTTCCAACCCAAACAGTCCTGGGATTTTGTGGTAGCCAAAGCTGAGGCTTCGTAGCTCTGTGGTATCAGAGCTGGCCTCAAGCAGCAGCAGCTGAAGTGTTGGGAAGGCAGGATGAGGCTGCACAGCTTCTTTGTGTGGGACCTGGAATCACAGAACCACAAAATTAACCAGGTTGGGAAAGACATCTGAGATTATCCAGTCCAACCTATCACTTAACCCTTCTAATTAACTAAACCCTGGCACTAAGTGCCTCATCCAGCCTCCTTTAAACACCTCCAGGGCTGGGGACTCCACCACCTCCCCAGGCAGCCCATTCCACATCTAATCATCACTCTCTCTGTGAAGAACTTCCTCCTAACATCCGTCCTGAACCTGCCCTGGCACAGCTTGAGGCTGTGTCCTCTTTTCTCTCCCTGGTCGCCTGGGAGAAGAGTCCAACCCCACCTGGCTACAGCCTCCTTTCAGGTAGTTGTAGACAGCAATGAGCTCTGCCCTGAGCCTCCTCTTCTGCAGGCTGCACACCCCCAGCTCCCTCAGCCTCTCCTCACAGGGCTGTGCTCCAGACCCCTCCCCAGCCCTGCTGCCCTTCTCTGGATACGTTCAGCACCTCAACATCTTTCTTAAACTGAGTGGCCTAGGACTGGACACAACAGTTAAAGTGTGGCCTAACCAGCACTGACTACAGGGGCAGAAGGACTGCCCTGGTCCTGCTGGCCACACTGTTCCTGATGCAGGCATAGTCCTGAGAATGTGTTTACCCATGGAAGAGGTTAAGGCAGAGGGATGGGGGAGCCCAGCTGGCCCCTCCATTGACTCTGTCCCCTCTGGGTTGTTTTTCCAGACCAAAAGGCAGCACAGTGTTCTCCGGGATCTCAGGACACAGCTCAGGCTGAGTAAGGAAGGGTCATGGACCCCAGGGATTGGCAGTCCCAGACCTGCTCCCAGCAAGGCTCAGAAGGAAGACAAAGAGAAGCCCAACAGAGATAAGGACTCCATCCGCAGGGTAAGGCCTGGAGAGGTCCATCACAACGTGGCTGCTCCATTCCCACCCCCAGGAACTGCTGTGAACTGGTGGAAGCCTCATCCCTGGATGTTTTTAAGGCCAGGCTGGATGTGGCTCTGGGCAACCTGACCTAGTGTGAGGTGTCATGGCCCATGACAGGGGTTAGAACTGGGTGATCCAGGCTGCCAGATGCCAGGACAAGGGATAATGGTTTTGAGCTGTGACAGGGGAGATTGAGTGGAGATGAAGAAGAGATTGTTTGCAGTGAGGGTGGTGAGACACTAGCACAGGGAGAATCTGTGATTCTGTGATCCACAACCTCCCTGGAGGTGTTCAAGGCCAGGCTGGATGTGGCTCTGGGCAACGTGATCCAGTTTGAGGTGTCCCTGCCCATGGCAGGGTTGGAGCTGGCTGATCCTTGGGGTCCCTTCCAGCCCTGCCACTTGAGTGATTTGTGTGGTCCTGTGAAGTTGTCTCAGCCATCTGAGAGATCCTCATTAGCTTCAGGCTGCCCAACTCACATCCTCAACCTGGAATCATGGAATCACTTGGGCTGCAAAAGACCTTTGAGATCATTGAGTCCAGCCCCTGCTTGTGGAGGTGTGAGGGTTTTGAAGCTGAAACAAGAGATATCTTTGCTTTTGCTCTAACAGATGTCCAATGTGACCAAAATCCAGCTGCCAGATGCTGCTGAGGAAGCTGACAGCGTGGCTAGTCCCAGCCTTGATGGGCAGGTAATGATGGCTCTGGGAAGGGAGGGGGAGAGGAGAAGCTAGAGCAGCACTGTGCTGCTGTCTCACACCTTGCATACAATGGAACCCCTCAGGAGTGAGCCAACAGCTGATGCTTTATGGAGGTGCTGACCTGGGGTTGTACCAGTGATGCTCAGCTGGAGGGCAGCCTGCCAGGGGGCTGGAAGGTCTCTGAATAACCAAAGGCTTAGTTACAAGAGTTCCTTCTAATGGAAGGAGAAGAGAAGGTTCCAGGGAGACCTTAGAACAGCTTTCCAGTGCCTGAAGGGGCTCCAGGAGAGCCGGGAAGGGACTTTGGACAAGGGCTAGGAGGGACAGGACGAGGCACAGTGGCTTTGAGCTGGAAGAGAGGAGACTGAGAGTGGAGAGGAGGAAGAAATTGTTTACACTGAGGGTGGGGAGAGACTGGAACAGAGAAGTTGTGGATCAGAGAATCACAGAATGTGATCTATGAGGAGATTTATGATCACATTCTGTGATTCTGTGATCCACAACCTCCCTGGAGGTGTTGAAGGCCAGACTGGATGAGGCCTTGAGCAACCTGGGCTGGTGGGAGCTGTCCCTACCCATGGATGATCTCAAAGGTCCCTTCCAACCCAACCCATTCTTTGAATCTCTGATTTTATGTTATTTTGGCTCAAACCAAGATTCTTTCTGTGAGCAGATTGAGCCTCTGAGCCAGACTGGTTTCTCTGAGCTGAATTCTGCTGCTGTAAATCATTCTGAGGGCAGCTGCTAAAACCAGCTCCTTCTCTGCAGCTTGAAAGGGGATTTGCTGCAGATCTCTATCTCCATTGCTCAGTCTTTCATCCTGCCAGGAATGGCTCTGGCCAGCAGAGCACTGAGGAAGCAATGTTTGTCTTCACAGCAATATGCTGAGGCAGGAACCTTCCTGCTGCTGGAGATAAAGCTGGACAAGGCCCTGGTACCCAAGCGGTCACGGGAGGAGCTCAGCAGACGGTAGGTAAAGCCCAGCTGGAGCTCAAGAGCTGACAGCTCAGCTCTGCAGCAAGGCCAGACTGCTTTGGAAGGAGAGCTGAGGGTCTCAGCCAGAGTCCACTGCAGTCAGGAGGAGGATTTGGCCAGACTGGCTTATGAGATGGCATCTGGTGTGTTGGGCAGACAACTGAGCTGGCACCTCCCTGCCAGCCCTCCCAAACAGGAGACACCAGAGCAGCACAGCAGTGTCTGCTTTCCTGGCTGGGCTTTGTTTCCCCTTAAGCTCTGTGGCTTTGCCTCTGGCATGTGATGCCCAGCTTGCTTGGTCAGGACTGGCAATCAGCACAGAGTGTCCTGGGCAGCCCTGCCGTGGCTGCACCACAGCATTGGGCTCTTTTTTCTTCAACTTTTCAGATTTTTTTCTCACAATCTTAGGATCACAGAACCATAAAATAGGTTTAGTTGGAAGAGACTTTCAGATTTATTCAGTCCAGCTCTCGACCCAGCCCTGACAGGGCAGCACTGAGCCATGGCCCTCAGCAGAAACCCCTCCAGCCATGGGGACTTCACTACTGCCCTGGACAACCTGGGCCAGGCCTGGACAACCCTTAAGGGGAAGAAAATGTTCCTCATGGTCAAGCTAACCCTCCCCTGGGACAATCTGAGTTCATTTCCTCTCATTCTGTGACTTGTTTCTTGGGAGCAGAGCCCAACCCCCACCTGGCTGCAGCCTCCTCTCAGGGAGCTGTAGAGAGCAATGAGCTCTGCCCTCAGCCTCCTCTTCTCCAGACTCAACACCCCCAGCTTCCTCAGATGCTCCTCCCCAGCCCTGCTCTCCAGACCCTTCCCCAGCTCTGTTGCCCTTCTCTGGACCTGCTCCAGCCCTTCAGTGTCCTTCTGGGAGTGAGGAGTCCAAATCTGAAGCCAGTACTCCAGGTGTAGCCTCCTCAGTGCTGAGCACAGGATAACAATCCCTACCCTACTCTTGCTGGCCTCAGGTTAGTTTTGCAGGTTAGTTAGAAGCTGTAGGGCTGCTCTCTGTGCTGCTTGGAGCCTTCAAGCTGTCTGATCTCTGTCACTTTCTCCCTGTCCCTGCTGTGTTGCAGCCTAGGAAAGGCCTTTTTTTGGTCTAATTGAGTGCTTTAAAAAGAGAAAATGCAGCAAATGGGTGAAGGGTGACAAGTGGCTCTGTGCATGGGTCAGGAGGCTCTCAGCCTAAACCCACCCTGGTGTGGCGTGTTGCAGCCTGGGGCCTTCAAAATTCTCTGGTAGGGAGAGGAGCAGGAAGACCTCAGACTGTTGTGGAAAGAATCCAAGCAAAGCAACCCTTCCACTGTGAAGGTTGTCAAGACCTGAGAAAGGCTGCTCAGGGAAGTGGCTGAGTCATCCCTCCTGGAGGCATTTCAGATCCATGGAGATCACAGAACCTTAGAGGTTGGAAGGGTCCTCCAGAGATCATCCAGTCCAAACTCCTTGCCAAGCAGGATCCCCCATGGTAGTCTGCACAGGAATATATCCAGGTGGGTTTGGGAAGCCTCCAGAGGAGACTCCAGAGCCTCTGTGGGCAGCCTGCTGCAGGGCTCCATGCTGGTGGTGCTGAGGAATGTTGTTCAGCAGCACATTTGGTAGTGTTGGACTTGATGATCTTAAAGGTCTCTTCCAGCCTGCTCTGGTCAGACATTGGCAGAGGCTGCCCAAGGAAGTGTAAAGTCACCACCCCTGGAGGTGTGCCAGGAACCTGTGGTCGTGGTGGTGTTGGGTTGCTGGTTGGACTGGATGAGCTTAGAGCCCTCTTCCAAGCCAACAATGCTCTGATGCTCCAGGGGCAGTTGCTCTCTCTTGGCCAGAAGCATGAGCAGGTGCCCTGCTTTGAGGGGAAGCTTTGGGTGTGTCCTGCTGGCTTCTTGCTGTCTTCTAGGAAGAAGAGGCTGAGGAGGGTGAACCCTGCTTAGAACAGATCTTCTCCTGCCCCTTTTTACACCATCTCCACTTGCCCACAACTTGCATAAGTTCAGAACTCCTCCTTCCCCTGGCAGCTGCAGATGCCAGGCCTGACAAATAAGCTCTCCTGGGTGGTGGACAGAGCTCTGTCACATACATGTGTCACAGCAGCTTGGGCTTCACAGTTCCTTCTGGCTTTGGCACTTCCTTTGCCCCTTGCCCAGGTTCGTGGAGGTGTCTCAGGGACATGATGACAGGCTGGAGCCCTCTCCCTGCCAGCTGCCAGCCCCTAACACAAGCCAGCACTGCTGGCACAGTTCCTGGCTGAGCTCTTCTGTCCTCTCTGTGACAGGGTCAAGGAGATGATTCCTGCTCGCCCTCCCCTGCCTCCTCGGACTTCAGGAGCCAAGAAGGTAGGTGCAGGAACCTGTGCCCTTGCCACCACTCTGCCACCTCCCCCTGCCTTCATCCCCCTCACACAGGAGAGTCCTCCTGCTCAGCTGCAGCTCCACAGCAACACTTAGATGATGTCTGAAGAGAAAATAGAGAGAAAATAAGACTTCAGGAGGTGTTATCTGCACATCCACCTTGGGAAATCATTCCTGGGCTGTATGACTCATGTTGGCAGTCCCTGTGAAGGGGACAGATGTAGCAAAGGCAGAGAAGGCAGCAGTGTGGGGGTGCCTGGAAGGAAACAGGATGCTAGAGAAGAAGGTTCAGGTAGCCTTTACATTTATCTGGTGCAGCCTCAACAGGTTTTTGTTCCAGACTTACTGAGGGGCTTCATCAGGCCCAGACAAACATGGACAGAATCAGTCCTAACCAGAGTTTTTCAGGACTTGTGTGTGTGACATCCACAAAAAAGAGTCTGGGAACTTGCTTGCCTTCTGTGGGTACAGCCATGGAAGGAGAATGGTCTTGGATGGTCCTTGGCTGATGGGAAACTCAAAGCAACAGTGAGGGGAAAAAACAGCACTTCAGTAACTGCTCCTCTGCTGCTGCAGGAGGGCTTTGTGCTGCACTGTCTGCAGTGCACAGTGTGGGGAAGCTTCTGCCACGCAGGAGCAGCTCTGGGAGGAGCAAAGGCTGAGAGCCCTGGGGCTGAGAGCCTGCAGAAGAGCAGCCCCAGAGGGCATCTGAGCAGTGCTCAGCAAGAGCTAAAGGAGCTGTCGGGGGCAAGAGGCTGGGGTCAGGCTCTTGTCAGTGGTGCCCAGGGCCAGGCCAAGGGGCACAAAGTGGCAGCCAGGAGGTTCCGTCTGAGATGGAGGAGAGAGTTGTTTGTTGTGAGGGTGCTGGAGGCCTGGAGCAGGCTGCCCAGAGAGGCTGTGGAGTGTCCTTGGGTGGAGAGCTTCCAAGGCCATCTGGGCACTGTGCTGCTGGGCAAGCTGCTGTGGGTGCCCTGCTTTGGCAGGGGGTAGGGCTGGATGATCTCCAGAGGTCCCTTCTAGCCCCACCCTGCTGGCACTGTGAGACTGCAGCCTGCTGAGTTTACAAAGCTCTCAGCAAGTGAGGTCTGTTTGAGTGCCAAGGAGTTCCACTGCTATAGGCCAGAGGATGAGGACTGAGATTCTGACTCGTGAGTGTAAAATCCAGCAGGAGCAGCCTCTGATTCTGAAGATACTGTACTTACCCGTGGAGATGATGAAGATCTTTTGTATTTCCATGTGGGTATTTTGTCAGCCCTCAGGCATGGCAGGACAGCTGAGTGCCAGCCTAGCTGGGACTGAGTCAGGTGGAATTTATGGCAGCTGTGGCCCCTGGCATATCAAACAGATCCCAAGGCCAGTGGCACAAAGGTTGAGTTGGAGTTCTTTATTTCCTAGGCTGTGGAAGATTATCACAAGCATGTCAGCAGCATTGCAGTGTCCATCCTAAAGGAATACCATAAGCTGTTTGGGAAGCAGCTACCTGAGCAGGCAGCCCTTGACCACCAAAGCCTGGAGGAGCAGAAGTGTCAGCTCAATTTTGAACTCAACACCTCTGGGCACTACTTTGCTTTCAAGGAGCAGCTGAAGGTGAAGACTCCTTCTGTGCTTCTCACTTTCTTTACTTGCTTTGTAACTGGCAGCTTCTCCAGGTCTCCAGCAGGGACACCTGCCACCAGCCCAGGGTGCTCAAGGCCTCATCCAGCCTGACCTTTGACACCTCCAGGGAGGTTGGGGATCACAGAATGTGATTGCATTCTGTGATTCTGTGATCCCCATCCTCCCTGGGCAACCTGTGCCAGTCTGTCCCCACCTTCCCTTTCTTCCTCCTCTCCATTCTCAGCCTCCCCTCTCCCAACTCAAAGCCATTGTCCCACTCCTGGCACTCCCAGTCCTTGTCCAAAGTCCCTCCCCAGTTCTCCTGCAGCCTCTTCAGGCACTGGAAGGCTGCTCTGAGGTCTGCCTGGAGCCTTCTCATCTCCAGACTCAGCAATCCCAGCCTGTCCCACAGGAGAGGTTCTCCAGCCTCTGGTCATCTTCATGTTGCTCCAGAAATCCTCCTACAGTGTGCCTTGGGCACACTCCAGGAAGACAGCTAAAGAGGGCAGTCTGCACAGCTGGTCACATCCCTCTGTCCCATGCTCACAGCCTGAGGCAGGCAGAGCTGCCTACTCTTGCACACTGCCAGGCCATCTTGGAAGGAAAAGGGAGCTGCTCTCTGTCAGCTGTTTTGCCATGGCCATGCTGTGCTCAGGGACTCCATTTCTGTCTCAAGGGCATGACCCTTCCCACAGGTTGTCCCTGAACAGACACTGGTGTGCCAGGGAGAGGCAGGGCTAGAGGTGGGATGGGAATTGCTCCCTGCTTGCTATTCTAACTTGTTTTGATGTTGGGCTGGGTTTGTTCCTCACAACCAAGCTGGAGCTTCAGGAGGAAGCAGCACAGTCTGGCTGTGTGTGATTGTGGAGCTGGTGGAGAGAGCAGAGGGCTCCTGCCTTGTCCAAGCCTCTTATGTCTCCACAGTATGCTGTAGTGAAGCTTGTGAGGGAGAAGTACCTGAGAACCACAGCATTTGAGAGCCAGGAGCAGCTCCAGGCTTTCCTCAGCGAGCTCTACGTGTACCTGGTGGAGCAGATGCACATTGCCCTCAATCAGGTAGGGAGAAGCTGGGGTGAGCAGGGACACAGCGTCACTGGGAGTCCAGGGCTTCACATCAAGGCCACAGCAGTGCTGGCAGGGTGGAAGCTCTGCTGTGAGGCCAGCCTGGGAGAGTTGGGGGCGTTCAGCCTGGAGAGGAGAAGGCTCCAGGGAGACCTCCTGGTGGCCTTCAAGGGGCCAGAAGAGAGCTGGGGACAGAGTTCTGAGCAGGGTCTGTTGTGGCAGGCCGAGGGGGGATAGTTTGAACTGCAAGAGGGAGATTGAGAGTGGAGAGAGGGGAGAGCCTGTCCCAGGCTGCCCAGAGAGGTGGGAGCTGCCCCATGGCTGGCAGCACTGCAGGTCAGGTTGTGTGGGGCTGTGAGCAGCCTGCTCTAGATGCCTCTGCTGAGTGCAGGGGTTGGGCTGGATGAGCTTGGAAGGTCTCTTCCAGCCTAAAGCAGTCTGTGAAGGGATGTTGCCCTGACCCCGGTAGAGAGGTGCCCAGGAATGTGGCCCAGCACATACAGCATCTGGTGCAGCTTTGCCTTTCCAACTCACCCAGCCTGTGCTGCCACAGTTCTGGCCTGGGAGCTGCTGCTGACCTGGCATCACACCAAGCACCCTTACCCTCCCCAGGGCTGACTTTGTCTCCCTCCCTGCTAGCTCCTCTTTGAGGAACCTGCTGCTCCAGCACCCCCATCACACACAACCCAGGAGCAGCTCTGGCTCTTTGCTCGTGAAGCTGAGTTCAACAAGGACTACAAGCTGGCATCTCTGTACCACCAGCAGGTAAAGGAACCTCTGCTCCCTCCTGCCCATCTCCTGTGAGTCTGAGCTGGCAGCCAGCAGAGCGTGGTGGCGGTGGCATGGGGCTCCAGCACACATAGTGGTGGTGGTGGTGGTGGCATGGGGCTCCAGCACACTGTGATGATGATGGCATGGGGCTCCAGCACACATAGTGGTGGTGGTGGCATGGGGCTCCAGTACACTGTGATGATGATGGCATGGGGCTCCAGCACACATAGTGGTGGTGGTGGCATGGGGCTCCAGTACACTGTGATGATGATGGCATGGGGCTCCAGCACACATAGTGGTGGTGGTGACATGGGGCTCCAGTACCTGCCGGCTCAGGCTGCCCCAGCTGCTGTGTGGGGAGGAAGGAGGTGAATGTGAACCGCACACTCCTGGGAGTCTGTGAGGGACTTGCTGGGGAGATGCTGCTCTCTGGAGGATGTGAGGCACAGCTTGGCCTGGGCACTGAGGGCTTCAGCCTCCATGCCAGGGGAAATGGGGTGAGCTGGTCCAAAAGGTGCACTGGATTAAGGCTGGGGACACTGAGGCTTCCCAACAGGAGGGTGGGAGGAGGTCAGCTGAAGGAGGACATGTGTGAAGTGAAGGAGGCTCAGGTGAAGCCCTGGATAATCCCAGCTGAGTGGTAGGACAAGGGCTTGACTGATGCTGAACTGGGCTGGCCACAGGATCACAGACTGGCAGGGGCTGGAAGGGACCTTGGAGAGCAATCAGTCCAACCCTCTGCCAGAGCAGGGTTGCCCAGAGCAGGGCACACAGGAACACATCCAGGTTGGCTTTGGAAGTCTCCAGAGAAGGAGACTCCAGCAGGAGTCCAGGCCTCCAGCACCCTCACACCAAACAATTTCTCCTCCTGCTGAGGTAGCACATCCTGGGCTCCAGCTCATCTCCATTATTCCTTGTTCTCTTACCAGGTGCCACTGAACAGAGCCAGGCCTCTTCCTCTTGCCACCCACCCTCAGATACTTATAAACACTGCTCAGGTCCCCTCTCAGTCTTCTCCTCTCCAGACTACCCAGCACCAGGGCTCTCAGCCTCTCCTCACAGCAGAGATGTTCCAGCCCCTTCATAATGCTCACAGCCTTCCCTGGACCGTTCCTGGCACTGGAACGGGTTGCCCAGGGAGGTTGTGGATGCTTCCTCCCTGGAGGTGTTTAAGGCCAGGCTGGATGGGGCCTTGAGCAGCCTGCTCTAGTGGGAGGTGTCCCTGCCTATGGCGGGGGGTTGGAGCTGGATGATCCTTGAGGTCCCTTCCAACCTAAACCATTCTGTGATTCTATGATTCTATGATTCTCCATCAGATCTCTGCCTCTTGAACTGGGGAGCCCTAAACTGGACACATTCCAGGTGTGGTCTCGCCAGGGCAGAGTAGAAGGGGAGGAGAAGCTGCCCAGCTCCACTGTTTAGGACAGGAGGAAGCCATGGCCATTGCAGAGTGATGTCCTCCTCACAGTGATGCTTTCTTTTATCTAGAGGGTGGCTCAGGACCAGCACAGCATCCAGCCCTGGCTGGACTATGGCATCTTCTACCTGCTGCTCCAGGAGACAGCCAGAGCCCAGCACTGCTTCCAGCAGGCTCTTTCCCTGGACCCCCACAACATCCAAAGGTGCTGGGTGCTCAGGGCAGGTTGGGGGGAGGTTGGAGGGTGTCATCCCTACGCTGCCTGGGGGGGCTGCAGGTCTGACCAGCCCAAGCCTGTCCTCAGCTTGCTGCTCTGTGGGATTGTGGCTGTGATGCTGCAGCACTACGAAGAGGCCGAGATTTGCTTTGAGGATGCCTGCTGCTTGGAGCCCTCCAGTGTGCTGGCCTGGACACTGTCAGGTACCAAAGCAAACAAGTCCTGAAATCCCTTAGGTTGGGAAAAGACCTTTCAGGTCATCCAGTCCAGCCTTAACCCATACTGCCAGGGCACCACCAAACCAGGGCCCTCAGCACCACAGCCACACAGCGCTGAAACCTCCAGGCATGTGGACTCCAACACTGCCCTGGGCAGCCTAGGCCAAGCCTGGACAACCTTGAAGGGGAAGAAGTTGTTCCTCATGGCCAGCCTAAATCTCCCCTGGGGCTGCTTGGGGTCGTTTTTCTCTCCTCCTGTCACTTGTTCCCCAGGAGCAGAGCCCAACCCCCACCTGGCTGCAGCCTCCTCTCAGGGAGCTGTAGAGAGCAAGGAGGTCTCCCTCAGCCTTCTCTTCTCCAGGCTGCACATTCCCAGCTCCCTCAGCTGCTCCTCCCCAGCCCTTCTCTCCAGACCCTTCCCCAGCTCTGTTGCCATTCTCTGAACCCTCCCAAACCCCTCAATGTCCTTGGAGTGAGTGGTCCAGAACTGAACACAGTGCTCAAGCTGTGGCCTCTCCAGTGCCCAGCAGAGGGATACAATCCCTGCCCTGCTCCTGCTGCCCACACCATTGCTGATCCAGGCCAGGCTGCTGGTGCCCTCCTTGCCCACCTGGGCACCACCTGGATCATCTCCAGTCACTGTCAACCAACACTCCCAGGTCCTTTCCCACCAGGCAGCTTTCCAGCTGTGTCCCCAGGCTGGGGCACTGCAGGTGGGTGTTGGTGGCTCCTGTAGAGCCAGGCACCGTTTCTGCCTCTGGTCCTCTTCTCGCTGCTCTAATGTGGGGGTGAAGGGAAAAGTTCTGCTATGGGTTCCATGTCTGCTTCTGCTGCTCTCTGTCCCCCACAGGTCTGTTTTATGAGCTGCAGACCAATGATATTCAGGCAGAAATGGCCTTCCGGGAGGCCAAGAAGCTGCTGCAGGCACAGCAGAGGAGCAGTTCTGAGGCTGCAGAGGGAAGAGGAGGGCAAAAGGATATTTCTGCTGGGTATGTGAGCTCTCCCAGCCCAGACCCAGAAGAACATGTGCCAGGTAATGTTGGGTGAAACTAGAAAGTACCCTGGCAGCAGCGTGGAGAGGGCTTAGAGTAGAACCACAGAATTGTCAAGGCTGGAAGGGGCCTCAAAGATCATCCAACTCCAACCCCCTGCCATGGGCAAGGACACCTCACCCTAGATCAGGTTGCTCACAGTCACATCCAGCCTGGCCTCAAAAACTTCCAGGGGTGAGGCTTCCACCACTTCTCTGGCAACCTGTGCCAGTCTCTCACCACCCTCATGCTGAAGAACTTCTTCCTAACACCCAATCTAAATCTGCCCTCTTCCACCTTGGATCCACTCTCCCTCAGTCCTGGCACTACCCAACACCCTACAGAGTCCCTCCCCAGCTTTTTTTGTAGCCCCCTTCACACACTGGAAGGCCACAATAAGGTCTCCCTGGAGCCTTCTCCTCTCCAGACTGAATAGCCTCAACTCTCTCATCCTGTCCCCATAGCAGAGCAGCTCCAGCCCTCTGATCATCCTCGTGGCCCTTCTCTGGACACCTTCCAGCACCTCCAGATCCTTCTCGTAATAGAGGCTCCAGAACTTGACACAGTGCTCCAGGTGGGGTCTCAGCAGAGTGGAGCAGAGGTGCAGAATCCCCTCCCTCCCCTGCTGCCCACACTGCTCTTGGATGATGATGAACAGTGAAAGGAGTGGAGAAAACCTTTAAGTCTTTCACTGTGAAGGTGGTGAGGCTTTGGAGCAGGTTGCTCAGAGAATTTATGGAAGCTCCAAGCCTTGAGGTGTTCAAGGCCAGGTTGGATGGAACCTTGAGCAACCTGGGCTGGTGGGAGGTGCTCATAGCAGGAGGTTGGCACTGGATGATCTTGAAGGTCCCTTCCAACCCAAACCAGTCTGATATTCTAAGAGGAGAAATAAAAAGGGTAAAGGCAGAGGACGTGGAGGCTGAGCTAGAGCAGTGAGCACAGCGAGGGACAGCAGCAGGCTGTGTCGTGATGCTTTCTGCAGGCAGCAGACCAGTGCCCTGCCTTGCCCACCCCCTGGCTTTGCAGTGACTTGTCTGCCCCAGCCCACTGCTGCTGCTCTGCTGCTATGAGGACAGTGGCCGAGGTGGCTGGAGGGCTCACCTGTGCTTTTTGGGGCTGTGGGAGGGCAGAGCTGCCCCTGTGACAGTCATACGTGGGGGCACCCAGGTTTAGGTGTTCTGATAGCTGCTGCTGTGACTTCCGTGGGGACTCAGTGCCCACATCTCTATCACTGATCTGGGGGAGGGGATGGAGGCAATCTCAAGGAGTTTGCAGATGACACTGAATTGGGTGGCAGTATTGATCTGCTGGAGGGCAGGAAAGCTCTGCAGAGGGCTCTGGCCAGGCTGCAGCCATGGGCTGAGGCCACTGGGATGAGGTTCGACAAGGCCAAGTACTGGGTCCTGCCCTTGGGGCACAGCAACCCCAAGAAGGCTCCAGGCTAGAGCCAGAGTGGCTGGAAAGTGCCTGCTGGAAAAGGGCCTGAGGGTGCTGGGAGACAGCAGCTGAAGATGAGCCAGGGGGTACCCAGGTGGGCAAGAAGGGCACCAGCAGCCTGGCCTGGATCAGCAATGGTGTGGGCAGAAAAAGAAGGGTAGGGATTGTGCCCCTGTGCTGGGCACTGGACAGGCCACAGCTTGAGTGCTGAAGTCAGTCCTGAGCCTCTCACTGCACAAAGCAATGAAGCTGGGGAGGGGTCTGGAGAACAGAGCTGGGGAGGAGCAGCTGAGGGAGCTGGGGGTGTGCAGCCTGGAGAAGATGAGGCTAAAGGGAGACCTCCTTGCTCTCTACAGCTCACTGAGAGGAAGCTGCAGACAGGTGGGAGTTGGGCTCTGCTCCAGGGGAACAAGTGACAAGAGGAGAAAATAGCCTCAAGTTGCCCCAGGGGAGATTCAGGTTGGCTACGAGGAACAATTTGTGCCCCTTGAGGGCTGTCCAGGCCTGGCCCAGGCTGCCCAGGGCAGTGTTGGAGTCCCCATGCCTGGAGGTGTTTCAGAGCTGTGTAGCTGTGGTGCTGAAGGCCCTGGTTTGGTGGTGCCCTGGCAGGGCTGGGTTAAGGCTTGGACTGGACGATGGTGAAGACCTCTTCCAACCCCAACAGCTCCATGATTCCCACCCTTGGAAGGTTCTGCCTCGCCACTTTACCAGGTGAATCAGCTACTCAGCAGTGACCCTGAGCTGAAGGCTTTCCTGGGAGCCTTGCTGAGTGCCACCTCCTCCTGAGCCACGACTTTCTGTCCCGAGTCTCAGAGGCTTGGCCAGGCTGTGGGACATGTTGGCTGCCTTCATTCTTAACCTTCTCACCCCTCCATGCCAAGTGCCTCATGCAGGCAGACCTCGTGCCACACACCTTCTTTTGCCCCTTCTGCTGAAGAGGGAGGGCACCACCTCAGCTCTCCCTGTGCCTAGCTGCACATGGTGACCTTCTGCTCCAAAGCCCAGCCCCAGGTGTTGCCTCCTGCAAAAAAAAAATCCTTCCCAGTTCTTTTCTCTTTCTTCTCTTCCCTATTCCTGCCCAACCTTGCTCCAAACTGGGCAGTTGGTGGCAAACTCCTTGCTTGCACCTGATGAGTGTTGGTCTTTTTCCAGAGAGGGTGCCAGATGGCTCAGCTGACAAACAGCCCGAGGTGGTGGAGCCTGTCTCAGCCTGTGCAGCACCCAAGGAAGAGGCCACAGCAGCTGACGCAGCCCCAGGAGGTGAAGGGAGGGGAATGTGGGATATGGCTTCTTTCCAGCAGTGGGGAGGGGAGCACTGAGCTGTGCCCATCCTGATGCTAAGGCAAGACACCAAGGTTGGGTCTACAGAGTGACAGAGTGCTAGAGGTTGGGAGTGACCTCAGAGATCAACCATCCCAACCCCCTTGCCAGAGCAGGGGCACACAGGGCAGGCCACACAGGAACACAGCCAGAGTGGGTTGGAATCTCTGCAGAGATGGAGACTTCAGCATCTCTCTGGGCAGCCTGCTCAGTGCTCTGCCACCCTCATAGTAAAGAAGCTTCTCCTGGTGTTCAGATGGCACTTCCTATGCTCAGGTTCTCTCCCTCTGTGTCCCTGCCCCCAGCAGCTTCATTGGCTGCTCAGATGTGTGCCCCCTGAGGTGGCAGCATCTGACCTTAGCTCAGCAGCAGCAGTGGGATTGTGAGGTCCAGGTGTGCAGGTGAACTTGGTGATCTCAAAGGACTCCTCCAACCTCCAGCAGTCCTCTGGTTTTATGGGACTGTCCCTGTGGATCTCCTCTGGCTGTGTGATGATTTCCCTCCTCTACAGCCCTGCAGTGACAGAGGCACCCACGGGAGCCCCTGGTGGTGCTGAGGGCCGTGGCTTAGTGGTGCCCTTGTCAGTGCAGGTTGGGCTTGATGACCCTAAAAGCCCTTTCCAACGCCGATGTTGCCATAGCTCTGGGAATCCAGCGGATGGCAGCGCTGCAAGCTTCAGGCCCTGCTGGGTTGGTCTGGGTGGGGCAGGGACCTCACTGCAGTTAGATCTGATGAGCTTCAGCCATAAATCCCTGCCTCTTCTTTCCCTGGGTTTGGGCTGGAAACTGAGTGTGGAGAGACCATTTCCCTTCACATCTCACCCAACACTTAAGGCCTTCAGAAGGAAATGTTGAGTTAATCTCTGCTTCAGCCTGCCCTGCCACCTCCCAGGTGGCACACCCTGCTGCTGCGGCCCCTCTGTCCCCACTGAGGCTCTGAGGCCCTGCTCTTGCTTCAGCCTTGGGCCTGATGTAGACTCATTCTCTTGCAGCACCAGCCCCTGGGTCAGGACTCGGCCAACCTCACTGCAGCATCTTTATGAAGGCAGTGGAATTCCTGCTGAAGGTCAATGCTGTCCAGGTCAGCTCCGTGAGGACTGGAGGGGTGGGAAGGAACATTTGGGTCTCTGATCTAAAAAGCTGGTGGGCTTCAGAGGAACATAAATAACTTCTCTGAGATGACTTCTTTGCTGTGGGGTTAGTGGAATAGGCTGCCTAGAGAGGGTGTGGAGGCTCCCTCTATGGAGAGCTTCCAAGGCCAGCTGGGCACTGTGCTCCTGGGCAAGCTGCTGTGGGTGCCCTGCTGTGGCAGGGGGTTGGACTGGATGATCTCCAGAGGTCCCTTCCAGGCCCTCTGGGCTGGGCTCTGTGCAGTCAGACAGCAGTGACTCAGTCCTCCTGCCAGCTCCTCCAGAGGTGCCCACGGGTTGCTGCCTCTCCTCACCACCACACTCTGCTCTTCTCCCACAGCTGGTTCACAGGGCTCTGGCCCACGAGCTGCCGAGCCTTCAGGGAGCTGCCTCCTGTGCCTACTACCTGGCCCTGGCCCAGACTTACTTGCTGAAGGAAGATCTGCCCAGGTGTGAGCAGAGTCTCTCTGAAGCCACCAAGATGGACCCCGTTGTAAGTGTGGCAGTGCTCCTGGGCTGCTGCAGCAGGACACAGGCCAAGCAGCACAGCAAACCCTGAGAGCCTGCAGCCCTGGGCTCGGCCTGCGGCAGCCCAGCAGGACGACCACAGCTGAAGAGCCGCCTCGGGCTGCGGCTGCAGCACTGCCCCCCTCACTGCCCTCCCTGCTGCTTGCCTTCTGTCACCTCCTGGCAGCCAGGTGGCATTCCCGAGCCAGGCCTCCTCTGGCTGCTCTGCTGCCTTTCGTTTTCTCCTTTGGACCTGTAGGTCTCCATCCTCTTGCCCTCTGGGGATGAGTCAGGTCTCTTCCATGGGCAGCAAGGCTGCTGCTCAGCAGAGAGGGAGGGCAGCTCGGGGCACTGGGTGGCAGGGAAGGCAGAGGGAAGCTCGCAGCTCTGAATGCCATTTGCTCACCCAGGAAGCCTTGCACCTTGCAGGCCAGGAAGGGCTGGAGGGGCCTGCCAGTGCTGGTGTTGTGCAGGCAGCCACTGGCTGGTTTAGTTCTACATCAACTCCTCCCTGCTATAACCAAATACTGACCAGCTCCTCCCTGCTGCTGCTGATGCTTACAGGGTGTCTGCCCCTCTCCCAGGCCTCTCTTCCTCCCATCTCTGAACCGTGTCTCACTCTTGAATTTGTGTGTGCAGAATCCAAACGTCTGGGCTCAGAAGGGGCACCTAAGCTACTTGAAGAAGGACTTTGGGAAGGCAAAGGAGTGCTACGAGCGAGCCACCAGCTTCCCGCGGGACGCTGAGGATGTGCACTTCATCTGGCTGCGCCTGGGCTCCATCTACCTGCAGGAGAAAGAGGTGAGAAGCCAGCAGGAGTGGGAGGAGGGAGCTGCACTAAGTGCCAGCAGGGTGGGCTCTGGAGATCATTCAGTCCAACTTCCTGCCAAAGCAGGGCACCCACAGCAGCTTGCCCAGCAGCACAATGCCCAGCTGGCCTTGGGAGCTCTCCACAGCCTCCCTGGGCAGCCTGCTCCAGGCCTCCAGCACCCTCACAACAACTTTCTCTTGCTCAGATGGAACCTCCTGGCTGCCACTTTGTGCCTCTTGCCCCTTGTCCTGTTCCTGGGCACCACTGACAAGAGTCTGGCCCCAGCCTCTTGCCCCCCACAGCTCCTTTAGCTCTTGCTGAGCATTGCTCAGGTGCCCTCTGGGGCTGCTTTTCTGCAGGCTCTCAGGCCCAGGGCTCTCAGCCTTTGCTCCTCCCAGAGCTGCTCCAGGCCCCTCAGCAGCTTTGCAGCCTGCCCTGGACTCTCTCCAGCAGTTTTCTGTCTCTCCTCAACTGGGGAGCCCAGGACTGGACTCAGGGCTCCAGATGTGACCTCACTGAGGCAGAATAGAGGGGGAAGAGAACCTTCCTTGCCCTTCTGTCGACACTCTTCTTCATGCCCCCAGGACCCCATTGGCCTTCTTGACCACTAAGGCACATTTCTGGCTAATGGGAACTTGTTGTCCACCAGCATTTCCATGGAGCTGCTTCTCAGCACATCCCCTCTCACCTGTCCTGGTGCAGGTGGTTGTTCCTCCCTTGCCACAAAGGCCTTAGCAGGCAATTTCAGACCTTGGGAACAAGAGACCATTATCTGTCACTATAGCTAAGGTCTCCCAACACTCCTCTTGCAATTCTCAGCTGTCTCCAGTATGGATCTGCTTCTCTGTGCCAGCTCTGGATTGCAGCTGCAATGTCTCCGGGTGCTGCTGGGCCACTTTACCATCCTCATCCTCTGTTAAAGGGTCTTGTGAGGAGTAGCTGAGGGAGTGTGGGGTGTTGAGCCTGGAGAAGAGGAGGCTGAGGGAGACCTCATTGCTCCCTGCAGCTCCCTGAGAGAAGGCTGGAATCAGGTGGGGTTTGGGCTCTGCTCTCTAGGAACAAGTCACAGGACAAGAAGAAACAGCCTCAAGTTACCCCAGAAGAGGTTCAGTTTGGCCATGAGGGACAGTTTGTTCCCCTTGAGGGTTGTCCAGGCCTGGCCCAGGCTGCTCAGGGCAATGGTGGAGTCTCCATCCCTAGAGGGCTTCCAAAGCTGTGTAGCTGTGGTGCTGAGAGCATGTGATGCTGGCAGGGCTGGACTTGGGCTTGGACTGGAAGATCTGAAAGGCTTTTTCCAGCCTGAACAATGTTATGGCTCTGTCCTCACAATGAAGGTCACTTCTCCAGCACTGCTTTGCTACCTGCCCCTACAGAGCCATCCCTGTGGGGACAGTGGGCAGGCCCTGAGGCCCCAGCAGAGCTGGGGTGTTTGGGGAGCCCCTCTGGAAGGGGCTGTGTGTGTTTGGTGCAGGACAGACCTGGCTGTATCTCTACCCACAGTACAGCCGTGCCAAGCAGACCTACCTCCTCGCCTGCCAGAGCTCTGCCTCCTGTCTCACCTGGCTGGGGGTGGGCATCGCCTGCTACAGGGTGAGTGCAGCTGCCCTGGGCTTTCCCTTCCTCTGGGGCACATGGGGGGCAGGGCTGCTCTGCCAGCATCCCCTTCACAGAACCATAGAACGCATCTTCCAAGGGCATCCTGTCCACCACCTGCAGGCAGCAGGGACACCTCCAGCCAGAGCAGGCTGCACAAGGACACAGCAAGGCTGAGCTTGAATGTCTGCACGGATGACCTCAACCACCTCCCTGGGCAGCCTGTGCCAGTCTCTCCCCACCCTCACTGTGCATGCAGAGCTTCCTCCTGGTGTCCAACCTAACTCTGCCCTGCTGCAGTTCCAAACCATTGCCCTCAGCCTGTCCCCACAGGCTCTTCTGTCTCTTCCCAGCCTGCCTGCCTGCAGGTCCCCTGCAGATACTGAAACGCAGCTCTAAGGTCTGCCTGGAGCCTTCTCTTCTCCAGGCTGCACAGCCCCAACCCTCTCAGCCTGTCCCCACAGCAGAGCTTCTGCAGCCTCTGATCACCTTTGTGCCTTCCTCTGCACCCTCTCCAGCAGCTCCAGGTCCCTCATGTGTTGAGGTCTCACAGCTGGCCCCAGCCCTGCAGGTGAGTTCTCCACAGAGCAGAGCAGAGGAGCAGGATCCCCTCTCTCCATCTCTGGCCATGCTGCTTTGGATGCAGCCCAGGCTGCCCTTGGCCTTCCAGACTGCTTTAGTTCCCTGAAGTGGGGCCTGGCTGCCTGTGAAGCTGTGCTGCTGTGTGCTGTCACACTTCCAGCCTGGCACCCTGGCAGGTGTCAGAGGACAGTTCTGCTGCACAGCTGCTCCTGGAGCAGCAATCCCGCCCCCGGCTCAGCCCACTGCTGGGCCTGCCAGCCCTTCCTTCCCCAGCAGAGCGTCATCTGGGCCTGGGCTTTGCTCCCAGTGCCTGCCTGCACATGACCTGCCTGTCACCAGCAGGGCATGCAGTAGAGAGGAATATTGGTGCTTCCCAGACCCAGAGCAACCCAGCACCTCTGAAGGGCTGCCAAGGACACCCAGCCACAGCCACCAGCAGTGTGGTGTCTCCTAGAATCACAGGATCACAGAATCATTGAAGCTGGAACAGAGCTCTGAGATCACCAAGTCCAGCCTATGACCTAACAGCACTACATCTGCTAAACCATGCCACCAGGTGCCACATCTAAGCTTTCCTTAAATACCTCCAGGGATGGCAACTCCACCACCTCCTGGGGCAGTCCATTCCAGTGTCCAATCACCTTTTCCATGAGGAAGTGCTTCCTAACATCCAGCCTAACCATGTGGAAGTGCTTCCTAACATCTAACCTAACCCTGCCCTGGCACAGCCTCAGATTATGCCCTCTTGTCCTGTCACAAGCTGCCTGGGAGCAGAACCTGACCCCACATGACTACAACTTCCTTTTGGGTAGTTGCAGAGAGTGGTAAGGTCCTCTCTAAGGCTCCTCACCTCACAAAGCTCCTCCATCAGAGTTTGGCTGAGGGAAGCAAACAGGCAAGGAAGTTGAACTTCCATTGCCTCCTTGGCCAAGTATCCACCTCCTAGGATGCTGTGGGCTTGAGGCAGAGAGTTGAGTGGTGGCCTTGGGAAGTGGCTGCAGCCCCCCAGGCATCAGCTGCCTCTGCCTCCTGGGCATCGAGCAGAAAGTCATGTTTGAATCCTCATCCCTGGAGGTGTTTAAAAGCTGTGTAGATGTGGTGTGAGAGATGCAGATGTGCCATGGGTTAGCCCCAGCCTTGGCAAAGTTAGAGACTGCTTGGACTGTGTGATCTCAAAGGGCTTTGCCAGCCAAAACGATCCAAAACGATCCTGTTATCCCCAGGAGATGTAAACACAGGCTGTGCTCCCAGGGGGGCAGGAGTCAGCAGGGAGAGCTCAGAGCTGGATGCTGACACTGGTTGCCTCTGCCCCACATCCTCTGCCTGCAGCTCTGTCAAGGAAACCCTGCTGGATGCTTTCATTGCACTGATTTTTTTTGGCTGTTAGCTGCCTGGTCAGTCCTGGAGACCTTTCTGCCTGCTCTCTGCCTTTTGTCCATGTCTCTCCTTCTCTCTCTCTGAAGCTGGAGGAGATGGTGGAAGCAGAAGATGCTCTCTCTGAAGCCAATGCCCTAAATAACACCAATGCCGAAGTCTGGGGTTATCTCGCCCTCATCTGCCTGCAAGTGAGTACCCAGACAGCCTGCCAGGGCCTGGGGGGGTTCTCAGCATCTGTCCTTCCTCACTGCCTGGCATCAGCCCATGCTCTCACTCCCCTTTGTGCTGAGCTTTCCCACCCCACTGAGAACTTGCATGTTTGCTGCGGGATGGTTCCCTCACCAGCAGCTCTTGTATTGTTTCCACAGGGAGGCCGAGAGCTGGAGGCAGAACAATGCTACAAATACACCCTCAAGGTTTGTGTCTGTGCAGTGCTGGGGCAGGGCAGAGGCTGCCAGTGAGTGGGAAGGCAAATGGCCCAGAGTGGCCCCTTTTAACCTGCAAGTTCACTTTGATGATGTGAGGTCTTACAGCCAGGTGTCCAAGAGAGCTAACAGCCTGGCCTGCATCAGCAGGGTAGGGATTGTCTCCCTGTACTCAGTACTACTGAGGCTGCACCTCAAATCCTGGATTCAGTTCTGGGCCCCTCACTCCACGAAGGAAATTGAGGGGCTGGAGCAGGGGCAGAGAAGGGCAACCGAGCTGGGAAAGAGTCTAGAGAACAGGGCTGGGGAGGAGCAGCTGAGGGAGCAGCCTGAAGAAGAGGAGGCTGAGGGCAGAGCTCATTGCTCTCTGCAGCTCCCCGAGAGGAGGCTGCAGCCAGCTGGGGGTTTTCCCTAGGAAAAAGTGACAGGACAGGAGGAAATAGCCTCAAGCTGCCCCAGGGGAGGTTTAAGTTGTCGAAGAAGAATATTTTTTCCCCTTGAGGGTTGTCCGGACTTGGCCCAGGCTGCCCGGGGCAGTGGTGGAGTCTCCATGTCTGTAGGCGTTTCAGAGCTGGGTAGCTGTGGTGCTGAGGGCCCTGTTTTGGGGGTGCCCTGGCAGGGCTGGGGTATGGATCTTAAAGGTCTCCTTCAGCCCAAACGATTCCGTGATTATTGCACATGAAGATGTGGTGTGGGAAAAGCTGTCCTTTAGGAGCTCTTGCCCTTGCTGCTCCCCTCCCGCCGGTTTCCCTGCTCATCGCCAGTAGCGCCGGTAGCGGCCATGGCCAAGTCTGGTCCCAGGGTGCCGGAGGAAGTCTGTGGCTCGCAGTCCCCTGTCCTGCAAATGTAAGGATGCTGGCAGCGTGTGGCCGCCCCTGGCCTTGCCTGACGCCCCCCCTCCCCTTTCCCTCTTCTGTGCAGCTGGGCCTGAGTAACGACGCGCTGCTGCGGGAGATCCACGAGGCGCAGGAGCGGCTCGGTTTCGGCAATCCGGCCTTCTGACCCCCGCGTTTCCCGGGGCAGCTGCGCCGATCCTCTGAGCCCCGTGGTCCCCAGGCAGGCGACCGCGACCCGCCCGTCCCGGTTCTGCTTCCACTTTCAGATAAACTCCCCGAGCCCCCGCGCCTGCTCTCCGCCTCTACCGCGGGCAGCCAACGGAGGCCGGGGTAGGGTGGAGCTGGCAGGACGGTGGCCGCAGAGGGACAGACCCAACGCGTCCGCAAGAGGGCTGGGGGTGGATCACGTGCTTTACGCTTGCCCCGCGGGGCGTGGCTGCGGGCGGCGCGCGCCGATTGGCGTCGGCCGCGCGGGACGGTTGAGCCGGCGGCGCGCGCCATGGCGGCAGGTAGCGGCGGGTGGGCAGGGTGGGGTAGGGCTGCACCGGGGGTGGCGCCGGGCTGGGGGCGCTCAGAGTGCTGGGGCTAGCGAGCGCCTCGCGAATATGGAGGACGCTTCGGCACAAGGGTGACGGAGGTGTCACCGGGGCTGCGGGGCGCGGGACTGTCGTGAAGCATGGAGGACTCGGAGCGCGAGGGTAACGGGAATGTCACCGAGACTCGGGGCACGGAGGGGTAATGGGGGCGTCACGGGGGCTGGGCGGAGTCGGAGCACGGGGATAACGGAGGTGTCACTGGGCTCGGTGGAGTTTGGAGGCCGGGGACAATGGGGGCGTTACTAAGCACGGGGCACTCCGAGCACGGGGATAACGGAGATGTTGTCGAGGCTCGGGGGCCTTGGAACATTTGGTTAACGAAGTTGTTTCCAGGCTTGGGCTATGGGGATGTTGGGGTCACGGGCATAAGGGGGGTGTCACCGGGCTCGGGGCAGGGTTGGAGCACGGGGGTCAAGGGGACATCGCCGGGGCTGGGGGTCTCTGGAGCATTGGGGTGACGGGGTCGTCCTGCTGTCGGGGCCCGGGGGTAGGGGGTGGGCAGCAGGGTTGGGGGTGCTAGGGCATAGGGGCGTTTGCAGCACAGAAGTAGAGTTGTCACCGGGGAGAGAGGGTTTGGAGCACGGCGGGAGCGGAGCCGTGACTGGGCTTCGGGCACGGGAGTGACGGTGGAGCTGGAGAGACTCGGAGCACCTGAAGGCTGGGGCTTGGGTGGGTGACACGGTTCAGGACATGGAGGCACCGGGGCCATCAGCGGGCGTGCGACACAAGGGTGGCACTGGGGCTGCAGGACGCCTAGGACGCGGATCTAACAGTGGCAACAGGGCAGGGGACCTCGGGACGGGGCATCAGCAGTGGGGGTAGCCCGGACAGGACTACCACCCCTCAGCTCTCCCGCGGTGCCAGCAGCTTGGCAGCGCCCATACCTCAACATCTTCAAGCACTTCCGCGTGGAGGAGTGGAAGCGCTCAGCCAAGGAGGGGGACGTGGCCGCCCTCACGGTAACGGGCACACCGGCGCCGCGGGTGGGAGCACTAGCCGTGGGGTGGGTACCCTCCGTCACCTCCTTTCCCTGCTTTTGGAAGGATGCTAGGCTGAAGGCAACTGTCTACCGGATCCGGGGCTCCCTCCCCAGCAGCAGCTACCTGCAGCTGCCTCGCACCGGGACGCTGGGGCTGGGGGGACGCTTCCTCTACCTGCTCTTCAGGCCCGTGCCCCATAGGCACTTCGTGGTCCACCTGGATGTCACCACCGAGGTGGGTGGCACAGACAGCCTGGTGAAAACACCGTCGTGGGTCGGTTGAAGGACCTGAGGGTGGCAGCAGAGGTCTGCGCTTGGCGAGGGGGGGCAGGGCTTGGCCGGTCTGCGCTGCCGCTGGGGGTGCAGGTGGTTTGCGCATCCTTGTGGTGTCCCTTCTGGGCACCGGAGGTGCGGCCGCATCCCTTTGGCATCTCCCTGCCAAAGCCAGCAGGGTGACCGGTGACCGAAGCTCCCTGCCTGTCTCTGTCTCCTCAGGACCAGCAGGTGGTTCGCATCTCTTTCTCCACCCTCTTCAAAGAGTTCAAGTTCACGGCCACCTGGTTGCAGTTCCCCTTTGTCTGTGGAGCTGCTGAGGGCTCAGCAGCGGGCACCCAGCCGGGCAGGCGTGGTGAGGAGTGAGCGTAGTGCTCCTGCTGTTGCTGGGGACATGGCTGGGGTTGGGGTGGCACCACCACCACGAGGAAATCAACTGGGTCCAGAAGTTGATGCACTTGAGGAGTCGTGGGCAGGAGCCCCTCAGCAGCTGTAGCTGCTGGCAGGATGTCCCCATTCCAGTTTTCCCAAGCAGTGGATGCAGTTCCAGGCTGGGCCTGAGTCTGTGGAGGTGGCCAGGCTGCTTGTCTGCCATTCCCCATCCTGGCACCACTGCCCTACAGAAGAATCACAGAATGGGGTTGGTTGGAAGAGGCCTTTAACATCATCCAGTCCAAGCCTTACCCCAGCCCTGCCAGGGCACCACTGAGCCATGGCCCTCAGCACCACAGCTCCACACCTCTGAAGCCCCTCCAGGCATAGGGACTTCAGCACTGCCCTGGGCAGCCTGGGCCAGGCCTGAACAAGCTGCAAGGGGAACAAATTGTTCCTCATGGCCAAACTGAACCTCCCCTGGGATAACTTGAGGCTATTTTCTCTTGTCACTTGTTCCTAGGGAGCAGAGCCCAACTCCCAGCTGGCTGCAGCCTCCTCTCAGGGAGCTGTAGAGAGCAATGAGCTCTGCCCTCAGCCTCCTCCAGGCTGCACCCCCCCAGCTCCCTCAGCTGCTCCTCCCCAGCCTTCTTCTCCAGACCCTTCCCCAGCTCTGTTGCCCTTCTCTGGCCCTGCTCTGGACCCACAGTGTCTTTCTTGAGGTGAGAGGCACAAAACCGACCCCAGGATTGGAGGTGTGGTCTGGGCAGTGCTAGGCACAGTTGGACAGTCCCTGCCCTGCTGCTGCCCACATTACTGCTGTCAGAAGCCAGCAGCAGGCTCTGAAGGCCATTTCCCATCTCCTGCCTCATCACAGACAAGACAACCCCAGTCAAGACTCTGCCCTGATAAGTGCTTTCTGCTTTACCACACTGATGCTGGGTGCTGTGAGCTCCATGGTCCAAGCTCTGTAGCATCTTTTCCCCTTTCACCTCTAGCTCTGGTGGGAGCTGCCCCTGGTGCCGTGCGCTGGACCTGCCTGGTGCTGGACCTTCCTTCCATCCTCTCCCTCTACCTCAGCCGCCGTTACAGCCACCTGAAGAGCATCAAACTCTGCTGCAGCCTGCTGGTGAGAAATCTCTGCACCAGCGACCTGCTCTTTGACCCAGGTGAGGACCTCAGGGTGACCTCTGCTTTCTGCTGCCACTTTCGCCCAGCCTGGATGGAACCTGGAGAGTTTTAAAGCTGAAGAGATAACCAACAGGGTCTTGGCTGCTGGCATTGCAGCCAGGAGATGTGAGGCAGAGAGGACCAAACCCTCAGGGTGGTGGTCAGATTCCAGGTGTGCTGCTGAACAACTCCTGAGCTTTGGGGGGAGTTGCTCTCTCCTCCTTTGGCTGAGACAGGGCAAAGTTTAATCTCTTACCAAGGTCAGGATGGAAAAAAAAAACCCAAAACATAAAGGTGTTCCTAAGCCTCACATCCCCAAGGATTGAACTTTTATCTCCTGCTGAGGATTTTGTCTCCAGATTTTTTCCAGCCTTCTTTTTTTTGTCCACTTGCTCAGCCTGGCACAGAGCCTTTGGTCCCAACCTTAACTTCTGTCTTTTCTCTTTTGGGGCTGGAAATCTGCCCAAAGCCCAAATTGGAAAGCAGCAGTGGGGACAAAGCTAAGCTGCTTCTTTTGGCCTCCTGGAGCTTGTATCTTGGAGGCTTTCGTGAGGTCACAAAACAGGAAGGGAAGAAAAAAGGGAAAGTGATGGCAGAGCTTTCATAAAAGTCAGAGTGAGCTGCTGAGCCAGGGAGCAGAGCATGAAATGAATCCTGTGCCTGGCAGGGGTTAGAAATCCAAACTAAGGGTTTAGCCTGCAGGGTTGTCTTTGGAGGGGGAAAACATCAGAAATAGCTGAACAGGAATAGGCCAGGCTGAGAGCTGCACGGGGGGCACCTCATGAAGTTCAAGCAGGGTAGGGGTAGTGTCCTGCCTCTGAGGAGGAACAACCTCCTGCAGCAGCACAGCTGAGGGGAGACCTGCTGGGAAGCAGCTCCATGGAGAAGGACCTGGGAGTAGTGGGGGGCACCAAGTTCCACAAACCAGCAACCTGCCCTTGGGGCCAAGAAGGTCAAGGCCTGGGGGGGCATTAAGAAGAGTGTGGACAGAGGGGCAAGGGAGGTTCTTCTTCCCCTCTGTTCTGCC
Organism: Tricholaema leucomelas; assembly: GCA_013400475.1. NCBI lineage: Eukaryota > Metazoa > Chordata > Aves > Piciformes > Lybiidae > Tricholaema lacrymosa > Tricholaema leucomelas. The sequence continues at coordinate 415,797 of WAAF01002583.1, forward strand.
TCAGTGAGGTCACATCTGGAGCCCTGAGTCCATTTCTGGTTCCCCAGTTGAGAAGAGGCAGAGAACTGCTGGAGAGAGTCCAGGGCAGGCTGCAAAGCTGCTGAAGGGCCTGGAGCAGCTCTGGGAGGAACAAAGGCTGAGAGCCCTGGGGCTGAGAGCCTGCAGAAGAGCAGCCCCAGAGGGCAGCTGAGCAATGCTCAGCAAGAGCTAAAGGAGCTGTGGGGGGCAAGAGGCTGGGACCAGACTCTTGTCAGTGGTGCCCAGGACAGGCCATGGGGCACGAAGTGGCATCCAGGAGGTTGCATCTGAGCAGGAGGAGAAAGTTGTTTGTTGTGAGGGTGCTGGCCGCCTGGAGCAGGCTGCCCAGAGAGGCTGTGGAGTGTCCTTGTGTGGAGAGCTTCCAAGGGCAGCTGGGCACTGTGCTGCTGGGCAAGCTGCTGTGGGTGCCCTGCTTTGGCAGGGGGTTGGGCTGGGTGATCTCCAGAGGTCCCTTCCAGGCCCACCCTGCTGGCACTCTGCAGTGCCCTTATACCAAGTTGTGTTGGTTTGCTACAGACCTCAGGACTGTGATCTTTGCTTCCTGGGTGTTTTCAAAGAGGAAGATGGTTTGTGTCCAGGCCCCATGGGTGTTGTGACTTCGGGCAGCTCCACAGCCTTTGGGAACTGACCTCTTTCCCTCCACCTCTGTGCTGCCAGGTGTGACCTTCTCCGAGGCACGGCAAGCTGGCCTACTGTGCCATGGGATCGTTCCCATGCCTCGGGAAATGGCATTTCCTGTGCCCAAGGGTCAGAGTTGGCACGACCTCTACGACTACATCAGGTATTGCAGCTCCCAGAGCTCCCAATCCCTCGGGAATGCAGGGTGGATAAAACTGCTTATGGAGTGGCAAAGCTGGACAAAGCTGGGGCTTGGTGAAGCCATTTTGCTACCCCCAACTCTGCCAGCCTGGACTCACAGCAGACCTCCCACCCTGCCAGCACTGCTGTGGCTTCCTCTGGCCCTGCTGCAGCAGGTCCCTCTCTGTGCTGTGCTGAGCACTCCAGAGCTGCCCCAGCACTGCAGGGAGAGTCTCATCAGGCACAGCAGAGGGGCAGAATCCCCTCTCTGCCCCTACTGCCCATGCTGCTGGGGATCAGCCCAGCACGGGCTGAGGCTGGGCTGGCAGTGCTTGGTGCCAGCTTCACACCCCCAGCACCCCTAAGGCCGTCTCCTCCAGACAGCTTTCAAGTCACTCCTCACCCAGCCTGGGTTGGTACCAGGGGTTGCCCTTCCCCAGCTGCAGGACCTTGTCCATGGCCTTGTTGACCTTCATGAGGTTGGCACTTCTGCAACCTGTCCAGGTCCTTCTGGCTGGATCTTGCCTCTCACCTGCTCTACTCACCTTGGTGCCACCTGCAGGCGTGCTGAGGGTGGCTGGATCCCACTGTGCACATCACTGGTGAAGATATTTGGGGGAGGGACAGAAGGGGAAGCCTGCAGGAGACACAGAAGAGACAGGGAGGGAGGCCAGGCAGGAAGGGAGGCCAACCAGGCAGCTCCCAGGATGGATTCCGGGGTGCAATATCCTTATTCCGTCACCTCTCCCTCTGTCTTTGCTCAGGTTCCCATCCGAGGGCTGTGAGCTGCCGTCCAGCTCCATCGGGAAGAGCTGTCCCGACCCAGCGGCAGGTGGGAAGGCAGGGCACAGCAGCCCAGGCTGTGCCAGCACAGGTGGGTGCCTTGGCTTGCCAACAGTGCTCAGCTGCTTCTCTTGTCCCCCAGGTGGCCAATGCTCCGAGGCCTGCCCCCGCCAGCCAGCCCAGCCGGTGGCACTTGCCAGGGCAGCGCAGCCCCCAGCATCCCTCACCCGCCACAGAACCAGCTCCAGAGCTGTAAGTCCTGCAGGGAGGAGCCTGTGGTTGCTTTCTTGCTGCCTCTCGGGATGCTTCTCCTCCTGCTTTGTCTCAGAGTTCCCTGACTCCTGTCCCTGTCCCCTATGGCATCCTCACAGAAGGGCCTGGCTGGTGCTATGGGTTGGGCACTGGCTGAAGGGCAGGGCTCAGGCAGTTGTGGTCAGTGGGGCAGAGTCCAAATGGAGGCCTGTGGCTGGTGATGCCCTTCAAGGGTCAGTGCTGGGCTGAGCCCTGTTCAGCGTCTTCATCAGTTATCTGGATGAGGGCATGGAGTGGACCCTCAGCCAGGCTGCTGCTGCTACCAAACTGGGAGGAGTGGCTGGCACCCCTCAGGCTGTGCTGCCAGCCAGTGAGACCTGGGCAAGGAGAAATCCAATAGAATGCAATGTGGGCAAGAGTAGGGTCCTGCAGCCAGGGAGGACCAACCCCATGGATCAGCACAGGTTGGGAGTGACCTGCTGGAAAGCAGCTCTGGGGAGAAGGACCTGAGGGTGCTGGGGACAGCAAGTTCCAGGATCCAGCAATGTGCCCTGGAGCCAAGAAGGCCAAGGGCATCAAAAAAGTGTGACCAGAAGGGCAGGGGAGGTTCTCCTGCCCCTCCACTCTGTCCTAGTGAAGCCACATCTGGAGCCCTGGGTCCAGTCCTGGGCTCCCCAGTTGAGAAGAGACAGAGAACTGCTGGAGAGAGTCCAGGGCAGGCTGCAAAGCTGCTGAGGGGCCTGGAGCAGCTCTGGGAGGAACAAAGGCTGAGAGCCCTGAGGCTGAGAGCCTGCAGAAGGGCAGCCCCAGAGGACATCTGAGTAATGCCAGTGTCGGGAGGGTGGCACCAGGCTCTTGTCAGTGGTGCCCAGGGCCAGGACAAGGAGCAGTGGGCACAGACTGGAACATCAGAAGTTGCATCTGATCACGAGGAGGAACTTCTGTAACTGAAGGGTGCTGGAGGCCTGGAGCAGGCTGCCCAGAGAGGTTGTGGAGTCTCCATCTCTGGAGAGGTTCCAAACCCACCTGGATGTATCCCTGTGTGACCTCTAGGCGGCCCTACCTTGGCAGGGGTTTGGAATGGATGCTCTCCAGAGGTCATTTCCAACCCTTGCTAGTCTGTGATCCTGTTTAGGATGTTGAAGCTGCTGCTTGTCACTGGCAGCTGTTCTGGGCAGCTCAGACCCTTGATCTGGGCATGGTCTGTTGGCTACAGCCCTGCAGTTCATGGCTGGGTGGTTCAGGCTGGCATAGCTGAGAGCAGAGACAGAATAAATGCCAAGTGCCTCCTCACCTCCTGACATTCATCCTCCCTGTCTCGCCTGAGGCAGCACCTGGCAAAGGAAGTGAAGGCTGCAGGCTAGGGGCCGTGGTTGGGTGCCCTCAGGGAGCGGTGCAGTGTGTGGAGTCTGGACCATGGGTAGCTGCCCTGGCTGCTGAATTCCCCTTCCATGCCGGTGGTGATGTGGGAGCTGGTGCCCAGACTGGTACTGGGCTTCTGGAGAGGGACTGGGGGAAGCCCTCATGCTGTGGAGTGGGGGACAATGAGGACTGGGTCCGCTTGGCTGTTAAAAAGTGGCTGAGCTGGCAGCTTTCAGCCTTTGCTTAATGGAGAGAGGAGAGCTCTCCTGAGGCTCTTCAGGGCTGGGTCTTGCCAGGGGCTCTGCTCTGCTGTCTATAGGAGGTGACAACACTGGGAGCATAGGGGCAGTGGGCTGGTTGCCATAGCTGGCTGGGTCAGGTACCCACAGAGAAGCTCTGTCCTTGCTGGTGTCACCTGGAGTCCCTCAGGAGAGGCCTGGGTGCCTCTGGTGCTGCAGTGAGCCCCGAGCTGCCCTCTTAGGCTCTGCTCTTCCTCAGCTGCCACGCTGCTGCCCTGCCAGTCCAAACAGCATCCCTGAGCTTCACCTGACAGCCTCAGAGCTTCCCAGGGCTGGAACTGCTGAAGACCAGGAGCTAGACAAGAAGCAGAGGCTGCACAGACTGAGGAATGTGGAGCGGTCACCAGCGGGCAGCGATGGTGGTACCCACCTGAGCACTCCCCAGGGCAGCAAGGGCACCAGCACAGCTGCCCACACTGGCTCAGAGCAGGTGTGTGAGGAGTCACAGCAGCTCGGGGGGGCTTTGGGATGCTTGTGGAGCCATGTGGACAGGGAGGGGTGGAGATGGAGCCACGTAGAGAGGGAAGAGGCAGGTTTGGAAAAGTGGAGATGGAGCTAGGAGATGAAGCCATGTAGGGTTGGAGCTGTGTGGAGATGGAGGGGAGGAGCTGGAGCCATGTAGCGTTGGGGGGGTGGGAATGGAGCCGTGTGGAGCTGGAGCTGTATGGGGAAGATGAGGCTGTGAGCATGGCACACTGGAGGTGCCTATGGCCCTGGCAGAAGCTGCAGAGGGAAGGCAGGCTCCAGACTGGAGTTCCAGTGGATCCTGGGGAGTGCTCCAGCTGGTCATGGTTTTCCTGCCTGGCACTTCCCCTTCCCACTAGCATCTGGCTTGCCTTGAGAGAGGGACTCTGTGCTCAGCTGTGCTGACCTTAAGCCAGTGCTGCATGTTTGTTAATTTGCCCAGAACATGGTCAGGAGGGGACATGGACCCTCTGTGCCATCTGGCAGGCGAACCTCTGCCTGCAGGGTCAGAGGCCAGCCCTGGGCATCGGCAGGGCCCTGAGAAGGTCTGGCTAGGAGAGCTGGGAGATGCCAGCTCCTCCCTGCTGCTCGATTTCCTGCCAGGTTAACTATTTCACAGGCAGCTCCTCCAAGAGGAGAGGAAACTAAAGCTGTCTGTGTGCTTCAGAGAGAAGCCAGGAGAGGGCAGGGAGAGGCTCAGGTCGTGCTGATGGTGCCCTCTGCTTCCTTTCCAGAGGCTCTTCCCGGATCCCATCCTGAGGCTGAAGACGATCATTGGCTTTGGAGGCGGCAGCACCAAGTGGGTCAGTGGCTGCTGCTGGCCTGGGCAGTTGGTCTGTGATTGCATGGGCAGAGGATTGGTGTTTGCAGACAAGAAGGCAGCTGAGTGCCACCCTCCCTGTGTGTCTGCATGGGGCAGGTGACCCCAAGGCAGATGGGCACAAACCGCAGAGCTGCTGAGGCTGGCAGAGCCCTTGGAGCTCATCCAGTCCAACCACTCACCCATGCTCACAGCCTCACCACTGCCACCAAACCATGCCCTCAGCACCACAGCCAGGTGGCTTTAAACACCTCCAGGGGTAGAGACCGCAGCATCTCCTTGGGCAGCCTGTGCCAGTGCCTGAGAACCCCTCATGGAAAGAAATTGTTTCTCATGGCCAACCTGAACCTGCCCCGGGGCAACTTGAGGCTGTTTCCTCTTGTTCTGTGGCTCATTCCTTGGGAGAAGAGACTGACCTGGGGCTTCTCTGGAGGACCTGCAGCCCTCTCACTCTTGTCTTGGTCCTGCAGGCTTTGTGGACTCAGGACAGTGCTGCAGTGGTGTACCCCTGCCATGCAGTGATAGTGACCCTGCAGATCCAGACTGGAGAGCAGAGGTTCTTCATCGGGCACACAGATAAGGTGGGTGAAAGGCTGCTCACAGAGTCTGCAGTACTGCTGTGCTCGTGCTCCAGAGGTGTCCCTGCTGGAGAGCAGCCCCATGGAGAAGGCCTTAGGGATGCTGGGGGTGCAAAGCTGGCCAGGAGCTGGCACCGAGGGCTGCCGGCCAGCTCCAGCCTGTCCTGGGCTGATCCCCAGCAGCATGGGCAGCAGGGGCAGGGAGGGGATTCTGCCCCTCTGCTGTGCCTGATGAGACCTCCCCTGCAGTGCTGAGGCAGCTCTGGAGAGCTCAGCACAGCACAGACAGGGACCTGCTGCAGCAGGGCCAGAGGAGGCCACAGCAGTGCTGGCAGGGTGGAAGCTCTGCTGTCAGGCCAGGCTGGGAGAGTTGGGAGTGTTCATCCTGGAGAGTAGAAGGCTGCAGGGAGACCTCCTGGTGGCCTTGCAGTGCTTCAAGGAGCCAGAAGAGATCTGGGGACAGTTTTGAGCAGGGCCTGTGGTGCCAGGCCAAAGGGGAATGGTTTAAGCTGCAAGAGGATGACTGAGAGTGGAGAGAAGGGAGAAATGTTTGACCCTGAGGGTGGGGAGAGCCTATCCCAGGCTGCCCAGAGAGGTGGGAGCTGCCCCATGGCTGGCAGCACTGCAGGTCAGGTTGTGTGGGGCTGTGAGCAGCCTGCTGTGGGTGGGGTAAGTGCAGGGGCTGTGCTGGGGGAGCTCTGAGGTCCTGTGCACCCCAAGTCCCCCGTGGTGCCCTGGCTCCCGCAGGTCTCAGCACTGGCCCTGGACAGCAGCTGCACCTTGCTGGCATCGGCACAGGTCGGAGCCATCAGCGTGGGACGTCTCTGGCACTTCCCCACGGGCAGCTGCCTCTCAGTCTTCCAAACCCATGTCCACTCTCTGTCCTCGCTGAGGTGGGTGCCAGCCTGGGCACAGGTGGGTGAAGTGCTGCAGCACAGCAGCCGTGCCCTGCTCTTCCCACACGGTAATACGAGGCTGGAGCTCTGCTTTGCCCACCCCTATTTATCACCGGGACCTGCTGGCAGCTGATCCAGAACAACTGCCAGGCTGCCAGCTCCCACCTGGGCTTATCTCTCAGCTCTTGCTGTCTCCTTACACCCACAACTTGTCTCCTTTTGGCCCTTGCTGAGATGCCCGCGGGTGGTTTGAGGAGTTGTGTTTCACCAGGTGGCCTCTTCCTGCAGCTTCTCGGGCAGCGGAGCCCTGCTGTGCGGGCTGGGCAAGGACGGGCACGGCAGAACGGTGAGCCTGAGCTCTTTGGTTACAGCAGGGAGGAGTTAATGTAGAACTGAACCAGCCAGTGGCTGCCTGCACAACACCAGCACTGGCAGGCCCCTCCAGCCCTTCCTGGCCTGCACGGTGCAAGGCTTCCTGGGTGAGCAAATGGCATTCAGAGCTGCGAGCTTCCCTCTGCCTTCCCTGCCACCCAGTGCCCCGAGCTGCCCTCCCTCTCTGCTGAGCAGCAGCCTTGCTGCCCATGGAAGAGACCTGACTCATCCCCAGAGGGCAAGAGGATGGAGACCTACAGGTCCAAAGGAGAAAACGAAAGGCAGCAGAGCAGCCAGAGGAGGCCTGGCTCGGGAATGCCACCTGGCTGCCAGGAGGTGACAGAAGGCAAGCAGCAGGGAGGGCAGTGAGGGGGGCAGTGCTGCAGCCGCAGCCCGAGGCGGCTCTTCAGCTGTGGTCGTCCTGCTGGGCTGCCGCAGGCCGAGCCCAGGGCTGCAGGCTCTCAGGGTTTGCTGTGCTGCTTGGCCTGTGTCCTGCTGCAGCAGCCCAGGAGCACTGCCACACTTACAACGGGGTCCATCTTGGTGGCTTCAGAGAGACTCTGCTCACACCTGGGCAGATCTTCCTTCAGCAAGTAAGTCTGGGCCAGGGCCAGGTAGTAGGCACAGGAGGCAGCTCCCTGAAGGCTCGGCAGCTCGTGGGCCAGAGCCCTGTGAACCAGCTGTGGGAGAAGAGCAGAGTGTGGTGGTGAGGAGAGGCAGCAACCCGTGGGCACCCCTGGAGGAGCTGGCAGGAGGACTGAGTCACTGCTGTCTGACTGCACAGAGCCCAGCCCAGAGGGGCTGGAAGGGACCTCTGGAGATCATCCAGTCCAACCCCCTGCCACAGCAGGGCACCCACAGCAGCTTGCCCAGGAGCACAGTGCCCAGCTGGCCTTGGAAGCTCTCCACAGAGGGAGCCTCCACAGCCTCTCTGGGCAGCCTGCTCCAGGCCTCCAGCACCCTCACAACAAACAGCGTTCTCCTCCTGCTCAGCTACAGGCTCCTGGATGCCACTTTGTGCCCCTTGCCCCAGGCACCACTGATAAGAGACTGGCCCCAGCCTTTTGCTCCCCACATCTCCTTTAGCTCTTGCTGAGCACAGCTCAGATCTCCAACATTTCCCTTCCCCCTGGTGCCTGCAGGTGCTCACAAACACCTTCCTCAGCTGTAGGCAAACAAATCCTTGAGGGATCTGCTTGGGCTGAAATTTTGGTGCTGCTTCTGTGCCTGATGTGGTCCCAGCTACAAGCCTGGCAGGGTGATGATGGCAGTCGTGTGACTCTGCATTGGCACCTTCCTCTTCAGCCACCTTCTGCTGGGGACTGCTGTGTGCCAGGGGCAGCATTTTGAGCTGGCAGGGTCTACAAGCACAGAGTGAAGGGCTGGGAGCCGAAATAGGAGGTCCAGCAGTGAGCAGAGCTGCAGACCCTGCTCTGGTTTATGGCAGTTGAGCAGGCTGGGAGGTTTGATCTCCAGCTCTGAGCCCAGCAGGCAGGGCAGAAATAAAACTGCTGTGGGCCTGGAGGCTCTGCTCCAGCATGGAGCTGCTGTCATCCACCCAGCCCTGCCAGCATGGAATGGTTGGGCCTGGAGAGGAGAAAAGCTGAACATCTGCAATCAGCTTGTGGAGGCAAGAAGGAACCAGAGCAGTGTCCTCTGGAGCAGTCAGGAGCTGGGGAGGGTTCATGGATTCATGGAATGGGTTGGGTTGCGAGGCACCTTCAAGATCATCCAGCACCAACCCCCTGCCATGGGCAGGGACATTTCCCACCAGCCCAGGTTGCTCAAAGCCTCACCCAGCCTGGCCTTCAACACCTCTAGGGAGGTTGTGGATCACAGAATCATAGAATGTGAAGTTTGCTCTCCCTGGGCAAACCTGTGCCAGTGTCTCACCACCCTCACCTTCTTCCTCCTCTCCACTCTCAGTCTCCCCTCTCCCAGGTCAAAACCATTTTCCATCATCCTGGCACTCCCAGCCCATGCCCAAAGTCCCTCCCTAGCTTTCCTGCAGAGCTCCAGCACAGCTCCTGTCCCAGCAGGCAGACTTCCCATATCTTTGTGGCTTTTCCTGCCCAGCCTGAACCCCTGAGCAGCTGTGGCATTCAGAACCTGGCATTGCCACTAAGCACATTGCCACCAAGCTTTTCATAGCTGCTGGTCTGTCATACAGACTCCATCCCAGAGGCTTTTTATCCCCTTGCTGCAATTCCATCATCAATTCTCTGTCCCCACTTGCCCAGACTGTGAATGTGCAGCTGCTGGGGTGAGAAGAGCTCTGTTCCTGCCAATGTTTCCCTGGCTGAGTGGTTCTGCCATTGTGTTGTTTTTACTTGCTTCAGATGGTGGTGGTGTGGAACACTGCTCAGGTGGCCTGTGGTGGAGAGGTGGCTGTGCTGGCCAAAGCACACACAGATGTGGACATCCAGACCTTGAAGATTGCTTTTTTTGATGACACCAGGTAGTGTGCCAAGAAAAAATCCTCTCTCTTGATCTGCTGTCCAGTGCCAGCCTGGGCTGCATCCAAAGCAGCATGGCCAGAGATGGAGAGAGGGGATCCTGCTTCTCTGCTCTGCTCTGCGTGGACCTCACCTGCAGGGCTGGGGCCAGCTGTGGGACCTCAACACAAGAGGGACCTGGAGCTGCTGGGGAGGGTCCAGAGGAGGCCATAAAGGTGCTCAGGGGCTCTGCTGTGGGGACAGGCTGAGAGGGTTGGGGCTGTGCAGCCTGGAGAAGAGAAGGTTCCAGGCAGACCTTAGAGCTGCATTTCAGTATCTGCAGGGGACCTGCAGGCAGGCTGGGGAGGGACTGTTCAGAAGGGCCTGTGGGGACAGGCTGAGGGCAATGGTTTGGAACTGCAGCAGGGCAGAGTTAGGTTGGACACCAGGAGGAAATTGTGTACAGTGAGGGTGGGGAGAGACTGGCACAGGCTGCCCAGGGAGGTGGTTGAGGTCACTCCTGCAGACATTCAAGCTCAGCCTTGCTGTGTCCTTGTGCAGCCTGCTCTGACTGGAGGTGTCCCTGCTGCCTGCGGGGCGTGGGGCTGAACAAGATGCCTTTGGGGGGTCCCTCCCAACCCAGTGCCCTCTGAGCAGCAGTCAGGTGCAGGGATGCTGGCTGGGGCCGGGGGCAGCGGTGGTGCTGCAGCTGCCCAGGTGCCACTCATGCCCTCGGTGCTGGCCGTGAGCTGGCCGCCTGGCAGCAGGGCAGGGCTCTCTGACAGGCTGTCTCCCGCACAGGCTGGCATCGTGTGGCAAGGACAAGGTGCGGCTGTGGCGCCTGCGAGGGGGGGCCCTGCGCTCCTGCCGCCTCAGCCTGGCACATCACCAGCCCCTGGACTTCACCGACCTGGCCTTCCACCTGCAGGACCACACACTGTAAGAGCCTGGCGGCTTCCCCCCTCAGCCACCCGCGGGGCAGCATGCAAGGAGATGGCTCTGCAGCTCAGCTGCCTCCTTCCCAGTCCCCTGCCCTGGGTTGGGGGCGTTTGGCTTGGGTTTTCCCTGCAGATCATGGAGCTGGGAGAGCTGCTCCCCTCCTCCCCAGGCTGCCTGGCCCAGCAGAGGCTCTGCTGCTTGCAGGACAGCCCAAGGAATGAGTCTGTCCTGCTGCCACAGGCATGGTTTGCTGTGTTCAGTGAATCCCTCCCAAGCCTTACACTTCTGCTTAGCTCCCAGAAGGGTACTGAGGGTCTGGAGCAAGGCCAGAGAAGGGTAACAGAGCTGGGGAAGGGTCTGGAGAAGAGGGCTGGGGAGGAGCAGCTGAGGAAGCTGGGGGTGTGCAGCCTGGAGAAGAGGAGGCTGAGGGCAGAGCTCATTGCTCTCTACAGCTCCCTGAGAGGAGGCTGCAGCCAGGTGGGGGTTGGGCTCTGCTCCCTAGGCTTGGGATAGAATGAGAGGAACTGGCCTGAAATTGTGCCAGAGGAGGGTTAGGTTGGAGAGGAGGAAAAGTTTCTTTGCTGCCAGAGTGGTCAGGGACTGGCACAGGCTGCCCAGGGAGGTGGTGGAGTCCTCATCCCTGGAGATGTTCAGGAAGCCTGTGGCCATGGCACTTGGGGGCAGAGTTTGGTGGCCATGATGGGGTTGGGCTGCTAGTTGGACTGGCTGAGCTTGGAGGCCTTTTCAGGCCCATACAGGGACAGCCACACATTGTGTTTGGTTGCTTTAATCATCCAAGCCAGACCTTTGCTGCTCTCCCTTTGCTCCACTGAGGCAGAGCTGTACGAGCAGGACTCACCTGGCCTTCCCCTGGGCTCAGCCTTCCCCTGGGCTGTGTCCTTCGCCACAGGGACATTCCTTTCTGAAGTCTACCCTGAGCTTTAACTCTGAAAGGGTCAGGAAATAAACCAGACAGCTGCGACTTGGCTGTGTGTTTGCAGGCTGGGCCTTGGCAGGGTGCCCTGGCACACCTCTTTGCTCTGGTGGGTTACTGTGACCCAGCCTCGTTCTCTGTCAGGCTTACCAATGCAGTTCAACCCAAGCTGGGCTTTCCTAAGGCACACTGGCACAGCTCCTCTTACGCCTGAGGTGCCAAAGCAGAGGTCTCTCTCCTTTCCAGCTTTGTCAGCAGCAGAAGTGGCCACATCTTGGAGGTGGACTACAGGAAGGTCTGCGTGAGGAGCGTGCGGCAGCTGCTGCCCGTGCGGCCCCTGGACGGGGCTGGCAGTGCCACAGGTAGGATCTGCAGGCAGGGCAGGACCTGGACCATCAGCAGGGGCAGAAATGAGCTCCAAGGAATCTCTGGTAAAATGATGCTCTTTAGAGTCATGGAATTGTTTGGGTAGGAAGAGACCTTTGAGATCATCAAGTCCAACCCTTAACCCAGCACTTTCAGGGCACCACATGGGCACCACAGGGCACCACAGCTGTACAATCCTGAACCTCCTCCAGGCACGGGGACTCCCCTTTTAGGAAAGAGATTATTCCTCATGTCCAACCTAAACTTCACCTGGGGTGACTTAAGGTCATCTCTTGTCCTGTCCCTTGTTCCTTGGGAACAGAGCCCAAGGCAAAAATATGGCAGAGGGTAACAAGGGCTTGAGGGAGGTTCTCCTGCCTCTCTACTCTGCCTTAGTGAGGCCACAGCTGGAGCCCTGGGTCCAGCTCTGGGCTCCTCAGTTCAGGAGAGACAGAGAACTGCTGGACAGTCCAGGGCAGGCTGCAAAGCTGCTGAGGGGCCTGGAGCAGCTCTGGGAGGAACAAAGGCTGAGAGCCCTGGGGGTGAGAGCCTGCAGAAGAGCAGCCCCAGAGGGCAGCTGAGCAATGCTCAGCAAGAGCTAAAGGAGCTGTGGGGGGCAACAGGCTGGGACCAGGCTCTTGTCAGTGGTGTCCAGGGACTGGCCAAGGCGCAATGGGCACAAAGTGGCATCCAGGAGGTTCCGTCTGAGCAAGAGGAGAAAGTTGTTTGTTGTGAGGGTGCTGGAGGCCTGGAGCAGGCTGCCCAGAGGGGCTGTGGAGTGTCCTTGTGTGGAGAGCTTCCAAGGCCAGCTGGGCACTGTGCTGCTGGGCAAGCTGCTGTGGGTGCCCTGCTTTGGCAGAGGGTTGGACTGGATGATCTCCAGAGGTCCCTTCCAGCCCCACCCTGCTGGCACTCTGTAAAGCCTTTCTGTGCCTGCTGAGAGCTGCACTGTGGCAAAGAGCAGTGCTGGAAGGAGTCAGGGATTGAAGATGCCTGTGTTGGGTTGCCAGCTGGACTTAAAGATCTTTTCCAGCCTCAGTGATTCCATGTTTGGAGTTCTGAGCAGGACCAGCTGGAACTCCTCAGCCACTGCTTTTAGTCCCCGTGGAATTCTGGGCTGCTGCTTCTGAGGCTTCAGGCACAGGTGTGGGTGGTCCATTGGACTCAGCTCTTGGTTGAGGCCACCCTCAGGTGGAGTTTTTCTTCTCAGTGTCATTCTTTGGCTTTTCAGGCCCTGGGATTGCTGTCAGCAGCATCAGCATCTCCTCAGGCTTCTGTGCCACGGGCTCAGAGGATGGCTACCTCAGGCTGTGGCCCCTGGACTTCTCTGCTGTTGTCTTAGAGGCAGGTGAGTAGAGCTGGGAGCTGTGGTGCTGACATCTCAGCTAGAATCAGCTGCTCAGGACCTCATCCAGCCTGGCCTGGAACACCTCCAGGGAGGTTGTGGATCACAGACTGTGAGCGAAGATCACATTCTGTGCTTCTGTGATCCACAGCCCCCTTGGGCAGCCTGTGCCAGTGTCTGAGAACCCTTCCAGTGCAGAAATAGTTCTTGAGCTCCAGCCTCAGCCTCTCCTGGGGCAGCTTGGAACCATTTCCTCTGCTTCTTGGGAGCAGAGCCCAACCCCCACCTGGCTCCAGCCTTCTCTTCAGGATGCTGCAGAGAGCAATGAGCTCTGCCCTCAGCCTTCTCTTCTCCAGCCTGGACACCCCCAGTTCCCTCAGCCCTGCTCACAGCCCAGCTGCTCCAGGCCCTTCTCCAGCCTCACTGCCCTGCTCTGGACAGGCTGCAGCCCCTCAGTGTCCTTCCTGCGTTGAGAGGCCCAGAGCTGAACACAGCACTCAAGGTGTGGCCTCAGCAGTGCTGAGCACAGGGGGATAGGCACCTCCTGTCCCTGCTGCCCATCCTGCTTCTGACCCCAGGCAGGCTGCCTTTGGCTTTCTTGGCCACCTGGGCACTGCTGGCTCATGTTCAGTGGCTGCCACCCAACACCCCCAGGGCCCTCTCCAGGTTGCAGCTTTCCAACTACACATCCCCAGGTCTGGAGCTCCCCAGGGGGTTATTGTGACCCAGGTGCAAGACCTGACATTGGCCTTGTTGAACTTCATCCAATGAGCCTTGGCTCTTGGGTCTGACCTGTCCAGGTCCTGCTGCAAAGCCTCCCTGCCCTTGGCCTGGCTCAGACACCCTCAGGAGAAGTCCTCTGCAGCCTTCCTGCAGGATCCCTTCAGGCACTGGCAGGCAGCTCTGAAGTCCCCCTGGAGCCTTCTCCTCTGCAGGCTGCACACCCCCAGCTCCCTGAGCCTGTGCTCCCAGCAGAGCTGCTCCAGCCCTGGGATCATCTTTGTGGCCTCCTCTGGCCTCACTCCAGCAGCTCTGTGTCCTCCTCCTACTGGGGACAGCAGCACTGGAGGCAGGATTGGAGGTGAGGTCTGAGCAGAGTCCAGGAGCACAATCCCCTCTCTTGCCCTCTGCCCACTCTGCTGTGGCTGCAGCCAGCACACAGCTGCCTGCTGGGCTGCATGAGGGCACTGCTGGCTCCTGGGAGCTGCTCAGCACTCAACACCCCCAAGGCTCTTTCTTCAGGGCTGCTCTCAAGCCACTCAGCACCCAGCCTGGATTGGTGCCTGTGGCTGGCCTGACCCAGCTGCAGGACCTTGCCTTGTGACTTGTTGAAGCTCATGCAGCTGGCGTTGGCCTATCCAGGTTCATCCTTGTAGCTGAGGAGGTTCTCTTGGGTGAGAGCAAGGACTTGGTGTCCATTTTGGAGCCCTTGTAGCCAGGGCTCACCTGCCCATGGAAATTCAGGGGGGAGATGTGGAGCAGTTCTGCACTTTGTTCTGAAGGCACAGCAGCAGAGCCTGGCAGCTTCTAGAGCTGGAGGTGTGCAGCCTGGAGAGGAGAAGGCTCCTGTGGAACCTCAGAGCTGCCTGACAGTGCCTGAAGGGATCCTGCAGCTTCTAGAAAGGGCAAAACTTCCTCTGCCTCTAAACTCAGCTCTGCAAGCCTCCAGTCTTCAAGGCTTGGCACCCCTGTGCTGTATCTTTCCCTCTCTGAGTGGTTTGGGAGCTTTGCTGCAGCTGTTGCTTCTTTGCCAAGGGCTGTGCTGACTCCTGTGTCTTTCCCCCAGAGCAGGAGGCTCCACTCAGCTCGGTCAGCATCAGCCCCGACAGCAGCAAAGTGCTGTGCAGCACCAGCACAGGCAGGCTGAGCTGCCTGCACATCCCCTCCGGGCACTGCTGCACCCTGATGCCCTCCCACGGCGGCTCTGTGCTGGCATTCTCCACGGAGGGGCTCTGGCAGCTGCTGGCAACAGTGTCCCAGGACAGCACCATCCGGGTCTGGGATCTTTGCTCCATGCAGCAGGTAGGGAAGAGGGAGAGAATCCCAGGATGGGTTGGGAGGGAGCTGGAAGATCATCCAGTGCCCACCTCCTGCCACGGGCAGGAACACCTCCCACCAGCTCAGGGTGCTCAAGGCCTCATCCAGCCTGGCTCTGAACACCTCCAGGGAGGCTGTGGATCTTTGATCACATTCTGTGATTCTGTGATCCACAACCTCCCTGGACAAACCTCTTCCAGTCCCTCCCCACCCTCACTGCAAGGACATTTCTTCCTTCTCTCCACTCTCAGTCTCCCCTCTCCCAGCTCAAAGCCACTGTCCCTCAGCCTGGCACTCCCAGCCCTTGCCCAAAGTCCCTCCCCAGTTCTCCTGCATCCCCTTTAGGCATTCGAAGGCTGCTCTGAGGTCTCCCTGGAGCCTTCTCTTCTCCAGCTGCACAGCCCCAGCCTGTCCCCACAGCAGAGCTCCTCCAGCCTCTGATCATCTTCATGGCCTCCTCTGTCCCCTCTCCAGCAGCTCCAGGTCCTTCTTGTGCTGGTAGCCTCAAAGCTGGAGACAGTGGTGCAGGGTGTGTGTGTGAGCAGAGCAGAGAGAGTGACCTGGTGCCACAAATGCCAGTTGTTAGGTGTCTCACAGGTGCTGGTGGTTTGCCCTGCTCTCTGTCTGGTCTGGTTAGCAAGGCTCTGCATTTCAAAAGCACTTCAGTGTCTGTGTCCAGCACTGGAGTCCTAAACACAAGAAGTGATCTGAGGGTGGAAGCTCCTCTGTCAGGCCAGACTGGCAGAGTTGGGGGTGTTAAGCCTGGAGAGGAGAAAGCTCCAGGGAGACCTCCTGGTGGCCTTGCAGTGGAGAGGGGGCCTGAAGAGAGCTGGGGACAGTTTTGAGCAGGGCCTGTAGTGGCAGACCAAGGGGGGATGGTTTGAGCTCCAAGAGGGAGATTGAGAGTGGAGAGAAGGGAGAGAGGTTTGCCACTGAGAGTGGGGAGAGCCTGTCCCAGGCTGCCCAGAGAGGTGGGAGCTGCCCCATGGCTGGCAGCACTGCAGCTCAGGTTGTGTGGGGCTGTGGGCAGCCTGCTGTGGGTGGGGATGTCCCTGCTGAGTGCAGGGGTTGGGCTGGAGGAGCTTGGAAGGTCCTTTGTAGCCAAAGCAGGCTTTGATTCTTCTGGAAGTGTGGAGTTTGGAGGGTTTCAGCTTAGTGCCTGATCTGCCCCTGGCCTCTGGGTGATGGTTAACCACAAATGCTCTTTTCTGCACCTTCTCAATACTGACCTTGAACATAGCACAGAAATGCTCCAGGGCTTTGTCTCCATGCCCAAAGGCTTTAGGTGCATCAAGGCAAGGTCCAGGTTTCTGCTGTGGGACATTCTTGGTGGTGGAAGTCTGCAGGTGCCTGCAGCTCTGTGCCTGTGCTGTGTCTGTTCCTTGCAGCTCTACAAGTTC
Organism: Tricholaema leucomelas; assembly: GCA_013400475.1. Taxonomy (NCBI): domain Eukaryota; kingdom Metazoa; phylum Chordata; class Aves; order Piciformes; family Lybiidae; genus Tricholaema lacrymosa; species Tricholaema leucomelas. The sequence continues at coordinate 431,917 of WAAF01002583.1, forward strand.
AGCAGTGCTGAGGACCTGCCCTGTGCTGTGGCCTTGCATCCCACCCAGCAGCTCCTGGCTTGTGGCTTCAGCAGCGGCAAGGTGCAGACCTTCAGCCTGGCTGCCTCCGACCTCCTGGTGGAGCACAAGTGAGTTCCACCTGAACCTGTGAGGCTGCTGGAGACCTCAAGCAGGCTGCCCAGAGAGGCTGTGGAGTATCCTTGTGTGGAGAGCTTCCAGCCCCGCCCCGGGCACTGTGCTGCTGGGCAAGCTGCTGTGGGTGCCCTGCTTGGGCAGGGGCTTGGGCTGGGTGAGCTCCAGAGGTCCCTTCCAGCCCTCTGCTGTGTTGGGAAGTCTGTGAGGCTCTTGCTGTGGGAATTACCCCATGGTAGGTCTGGATCTAGCTGCTCTCTGTGAGCCATGGGGATGGGAAAGGTCCTTGGCTTGACCTTGTCAACCCTGGAAACCGAGGCAGAGAGAGCCTCCTGTACCAAGGCCCTGGGAGGTGAAGCTCCAGCCTGTGAAGCCTTCTCTCGCTTCCCGGGGGACAGTGGCCAGCAGTAGGGAAGAGCTTGTCCTGGAGAGCAGCTGAACAGGGAGCCCTTGTGAGCCTCAGTGTGGGAAGCAGAGGATGCTCCAAAGGGAAAGGAACCAAGTCTTATCCTGGGACAGATGGAGTGCTGGCCCTTCCTGCTCCAAAAGCCTGGAATGCTGTTTGCCCTGGGCTGCTGGAGGTGTGAGCATGCTGCAGTCTCCAGCCTGCCCCTGGCTGCTCTGAATTCAGTGGTGCTGCTGGCTCTGGGGGGTGGGCTGGGCTTGGTTGGTTTCTCTCCTCTCCTTTTTGGTGTTTTCTGCTTCCTTGCAGGCAGCACCAGGCTGGGATCAGTGGCCTGATCTTCTCTCCAGATGGCCACTTCATGTTCAGCTGCTGTGAGCAGGGAACTCTGGCTCTTTACAGCTGTCTGGCAGAGAAAAGCCATGTCCTGAGGGTGCTGGGTAAGGCTCTGGGTGCCCTTTCTTCTGCTTCTGCTGCATCCCAGCACTTAAGCCAGAGCAGATCTTTTCTGATGAGCTCTCTGTGTCATTTGTCCTTTGTGTGAGCAAGCCCTGGTGACTGCCAACTCCTCCTGCTCTCAGCGTGCTCAGGGTTTTGACTGTATCAGTGTGCTGGACTCACACAGACCTGCCCCTGCAGCTCTGGGGTCACAGCCCATGGCCTAAGGTGGCACAAGTGTAGAGACTGTCTACTTGGCTTTGGGGGAGGGTGGCCAGAAAGCTGCCCAGTGGAAAAGGACCTGGGGGTGCTGAGTGACAGCAGCTGGAGATGGGCAAGAAGGACCCCAGCAGCCTGGCCTGGAGCAGCAGTGGTGTGGGCAGCAGAAGCAGGGCAGGGATTGTGCCTCTGTGCTGGGCACTGGGGAGGCCACAGCTTGAAACCTGGGATCAGTTCTGGGCCTCTCACTCTCACAAGGAAACTGAGGGTCTGGAGCAAGGCCAGAGAAGGGCAACAGAGCTGGAGAAGGGTCTGGAGGACAGGGCTGGGGAGGAGCAGCTGAGGGAGCTGGGGGTGTTGAGGCTGGAGAAGAGGAGGCTGAGGGCAGAGCTCATTACTCTCTACAGCTCCCTGAGAGGAGGCTGCAGCCAGTTGGGGGTTGGGCTCTGCTCCCTAGGAACAAGTGACAGGAGGAGAGGAAACAGCCCCAAGCTGCCCCAGGGGAGCTTCACGTTGGCCATGGGGAACAATTTGTGCCACTAGAGGGGTGCCCAGGCCTGGCCCAGGCTGCCCAGGGCAGTGTTGGAGTCCCTATGCCTGGAGGTGTTTCAGAGCTGTGTAGCTGTGGTGCTGAGGGCCCTGGTTAGGTGGTGCCCTGGCAGGGCTGGGGTAAGGCTTGGACCAGATGCCCTTAAAGGTCTCTCCCAGCCAAAACACTTCTGCAATTCTTCTCTCTGGTGCTCAAGCTCTGACATTTCCTGTTCTGTGCCTGCACTCTTGGCTTTGTTTATGGGATGGATTCCCTGCCCTTGCCTGCAGCAGAGCTCCATGAAGAGCCACACTGGTGAGCAGAGAATGTGGAGGCAGGAGAAGCAGCACAGAGCCAGGGCAGTTTGGGAGCATCAATGCCACCTTCCATCAATGGAAAGGAGCTGGGGCAAGGCAAGGGAGGAGGATCCTGCCCTGGCAGGTGTGTGGTTGAAGTAGGTGGAGCAGGGAGAAGGTCTTGGAGAGATCAGGGATTTGTCCAAGTCACCCAAACTGAGTGGCAATGCTGCAGCTGCAGCTGGGTGTTGCCTCTGCTGTGGAGCCTCCTCGGTGCCTGAGACAGGGCAGTGGGATTTTGGGGGGGGTAGCTGCAGACAATTCTGTGGTGCTCAGGATCTTTGGGGCTGTCTACCCATGGGCTGCCAGCAGCCTGGTGGGGTTCACACTGCCTTCATTCTGCACTGGTGGCTCAGACACCCTGGGAGCAGTGGAGACCTCCTGTCTATAGCTCCTTCTCCCAGATTCTCATGACCTTAAAAATCAACTCTGAAGTCACTTCTGCTGCCTTGGTTTCCTTCTGCTCCTTACACTCCTTCACCAGCCTGGAGCTTGCCTATGAGGTGGTTCAGTGCAGGCTTTGGGTGCTGCAGGTAAAATCTGTGGGTGCCCAGAGGAGCTGTGGAGGCTTCAAAGCTGGGTTGGATGGGCCCTTGAGCAAGCTGGGCTGGCAGGAGGTGTCCCTGCCCTTGTCGGGGGGTTGGAGCTGGCTGAGCTTGGAGGTCCCTTCCCATTCTGTGATCTTCAAGAGAAGCTGCTCCGTTCTCAGGCTGCTCCGGAGGCAGGTGGTGGTCAGCAGCAGCAGCAGCAGCAGGGTTGAGCTGGCTGCAGGGTGCCCTTTGCTGCTTCCCTGACTGCCTGCCTCGCTGTGCCCGCAGGCGCGGCGGTGGCAGGGGACACGGGCAGCGGCGCGGGCACGCTGGCCGTCAGCCAGGACAGTCGGCTGCTGGCCTGCCTGGGGCCCTCCAGGCACCTGGTGACTGTGATGGAAGCCTGCTCCCTGGAACAGGTACCCAAGGGGCTGCCCTCCTTCTGGGGAGGGGAGGAGGAGGGCAGGAGCCACAGGCTGCTGTGAGCTGGAGGATAAAGAACCCTGGGTGGTATCAGATGGATCAAAGGTGTTGGGCAGCAGCAGGGCTGGATGCCCTGCACAGCAGAGGCTTGCTCAGGGAGCTGACAGTGAGGTTCACTTTGTTCTGTAAGACAGGATCACAGCAGTGCTGGCAGGGTGGAAGCTCTGCTGTGAGGCCAGGCTGGCAGAGTTGGGGGGGTTCAGCCTGGAGAGAAGGCTCCAGGGAGACCTCCTGGCGGCCTTGCAGTGCTTCAAGGGGCCAGGAGAGAGCTGGGGACAGAGTTCTGAGCAGGGCCTGTGGTGGCAGGCCAAGGGGGGATGGTTTGAACTGCAAGAGGGAGATTGAGAGTGGAGAGAAGGGAGAGAGGTTTGGCACTGAGAGTGGGGAGAGCCTGTCCCAGGCTGCCCAGAGAGGTGGGAGCTGCCCCATGGCTGGCAGCACTGCAGGTCAGGTTGTGTGGGGCTGTGAGCAGTCTGCTGTGGGTGGGGATGTCCCTGCTGAGTGCAGTGTGAGGGTGCTGAGAATCTGGCACAGGCTGCCCAGGGAGCTTGTGGAACACAGATCTGCAATCACATTCTGTGATTCTGTGTTCTGCAGCCTCCCTGCAGGTGTCCAAGACCAGGCTGGATGAGGTCTTGGGCAGCTGAATCCAGCTGAGAGCTGTCCCTGCCTATGGCAGATAAGCTCAGAGGTCCCTGCCAACCTAAGCCGTTCCGTGGGTCCTCTCCAGCAAGTTGGAGAAGCCTTGTGTGGGCCATCATCTGTGCCATCTCTGGGAGCTGCTCTCCTGGGCAGCAGGGACATTGGCTGGCCTCTGGAGCCCTCATTAGATGGGAATGAAGGGTCTGGGGGCTCTGTTGCCTCGTGTTAGGAGACCCAGAGCAGTCCCAGGGCTTCTGCACTTCTGGCTCCAGGGCATTTGTTCAGCAGATCCTTTCTTCCACCACAGCTGCTGCGAGTGGACATCAGCACCTTGGGTTTGAACAGCAGGGCCTTGGACTCTGCAAAGAGGATCTGCTTTGCTCCAGTGCCTCCAGGAGAGCTCCTGGTGTCCACTTCTTCTGGCCAAGTCCTCGTGCTTGCTGCAGAGACAGGGCAGCTGCTGCGCCAGGTAGGGCACCCTGAGACCTGGGCCTTGGGCACTTTGTCTCGCTGCAGGAAGCTGAGGGAGGGCAGAGCTGGTGAGCTTCAGAGGAACATAAATCACTTCTCTGAGGTGCTCTGTGAGGAGCAAAGGCTGAGAGCCCTGAGGCTTGAGAGCCTGCAGAAGAGCAGCCCCAGAGGGCAGCTGAACAACGCTTAGCAAGAGCTAAAGGAGCTGTGGGGGGCAAGAGGCTGGGACCAGACTCTTGTCAGTGGTGCCCAGGGCAAGGGGCACAAAGTGGCATCCAGGAGGTTCCACCTGACCAGAGGGAGAAAGTTGTTTGTTGTGAGGGTGCTGGAGGCCTGGAGCAGGCTGCCCAGAGAGGCTGTGGAGTGTCCTTGTGTGGAGAGCTTCCAAGGGCAGCTGGGCACTGTGCTGCTGGGCAAGCTGCTGTGGGTGTCCTGCTTGGGCGGGGGGTTGGGTTGGATGATTTTCAGAGGTCCCTTCCCACCCCACCCTGCTGGCACTCTGGCTCTGTGTGACCAGTGGCAAGCCTGGAGCTGTCCTGCTGTGTTTGAGCTCAGGGTGACCCTGAACCTGTGCTGGCTTTGATGCTGTCACACTCCTCCTGCTGAAGCACAAAGAAGGACCTGGCCTAGCCTGGTCAACGCTGCTGGTGCTGCTCCTTGTCCCCAGGTGCCTGCTGTGCACAAGCTGTGCTGCTCCTCCTTAGCTCTCAGCAAGGACAGCAGCTACCTGCTCACTGCCAGCGACAGGGTCGTCAGAGTCTGCAACTACCAGAAGCCCTCAGGTGGCAACTGTCAGGTAGGTACTGCCAAGGGCTGGAGGCGGGGGTGGGGTGTGCTGAAACCCTGGAGGAGAGAGCAGCAAATGCCCTCTGTGTCGCTGGGCCCAGCGGCCCCAGCCCCAGTGTGCCCAGCAACTGAGGAATGCAGCCCTGTTGCCATGCCCACCCATGCCCAGCGCTGAGCTGGAGCCCTGCAGGGCGGGGACTGGAGCAAGCAGCACCAGAGGGGGCAGGGCTGGTGCTGGAGCCCTGCAGGGCTTGTACCGCAGCAAGCAGCACCCAGAGGGGGCAGGGCTGGTGCTGGAGCCCTGCAGGGCTGCTCTCTGCCAGGTGTACATCGGGCACTCGCAGCCGGTGTGCCAGGTGGCCTTCACCCCAGACCAGCGGCACGTCCTCAGCGTGGGAGATGCCATCTTCCTCTGGGAGTTCCTGGCTCTGCCCGCAGAGAGGGCACCCCCGGCTGGGTAAGGTGCTGGGCACTGCCTTCTCCTGCTTCCCATCCCCTGCCCTGCCCCATCCTCTCCCTCCCTGATAGCCATCTCTTGCCTTTCCAGCCCTCCTTCCTCCCGCACCGCCCTGATGCCAGGAGCAGGTGAGTTTGCCTCCTGCCAGGGCTTGTGCTCTGCCACCACTGCTCCTCAAGGCAGTGGGTTGGGGTGGTTGGAGGCTTTTGGTTCCTTCCACTGAGGGTGTGCCATAGCAGGGGGCTGAGCAGCTAGTTAGCCTCAAAGGACTCTAATTAACTAGTGGGAGTCTGCCAAGGAGGGGATGCTCTGAGCAGAGCTTTTCTGGTGGCTTCTTGAGCTTCTGCCTTCTCTCTTTGCCTGCCTTCATCTCTTCTGTCTTTCACTGCCTCTCTCTCTGTCCCTTCCTTTATTTTGAAGGACAGAAGAAGCTTCTCCTGTGTAGGAGGAAGCTGAAGATATCCCCATAGAATCCCAGACTGGGTTGGGTTGGAAGGGACCTCAAAGTTCATCCAGTGCCAATCCCCTGCCGACCCCTTGCCATTGGCAGGGACACCTCCTACCAGCCCAGGGTGCTCAGGGCCTCATCCAGCCTGGCCTTCAACACTTCCAGGGAGGCTGTGGATCACAGAATCATAGATCATAGAGCACATTCTGTGATCCACAACCTCCCTGGGCAACCTGTGCCAGTCTCTCCCCACCCTCACTGCCAAGAATTTCTTCCTCCTCTCCACTCTCAGTCTCCCCTCTCCCAGCTCAAAGCCATTGTCCCTCATCCTGGCACTCCCAGCCCTTGTCCAAAGTCCCTTCCCAGCTCTCCTGCAGCCCCTTCAGGCACTGGAAGGCTGCTCTGAGGTCTCCCTGCAGCCTTCTCTTCTCCAGGCTGAGCAACCCCAACTCTCCCAGCCTGTCCCCATAGGGAGGTTCTGCAGCCTCTGATCATCTTGGTGGCCTCTGGACCCATTTAGAGGCATCAGCATGGCTCAGCTGAGGAGGATGAGAGGACCTAAGGGGTGAGGGAAGCTCCACAAGCCCTTTTCTTTTCCCAGGAGGGAGCCCTGAGAAGCTGAAGGATGCCTCTGAGAGCCCTCGGCAGATGGTTCCTCGCCCGTTGTTGTCCTCACCGCCACGTTTGGATGCCAGCTCTGCCCTCCAAGCAGGATGTCCAAGTAAGAGAAACTGCTTGCAGGGAAAGGGAAAAGGGATCCTGTGTTAGCAAAACCTTCTTGCCTGGTTCAGCAGCACCCCTGGAGGGTGCCCACGATCTCCTTCCCACAGACCAGGCCGAGCTCTGCTTCCCCTAATGTGGGCAAAGGCAGATGGGGGTGCTGGGGCTCAGCACCTCCTGGTCCTCTGCTCTTCTCTATAGACTCAGCTGCTGGCACAGCTGCTCTGAGGGCTGTGCTAAATACCTGGCTGGGTAGTCCAGCAGGAGGGGTCTGCTTTGCCCTCCACCATACCAGATGGGCAGTAACACAGAGAGCATGGGAGAGTGGCACTGCCAGAGCCTCCCCCCTGAGGCAGCCTTGATGGACCCCGTGGCTCTGTCCTCACTCTGACTTCTCTCTCCAGGTGTTTCCCCTGAGTTGGACACAGAGGAGGAAGCAGAGCTGCTGGGCAGCAGGGTGGTGAGGAATGGAGATAGGGATGCCTCGGTGCTGGAGCCAGTCAGGAAGGAGGAGCTGCTGGTTGTGAGTCCCAGAGAGAGGCAGGAGAGATGGAGGACTCCAGAGGAATCAGCAGGTGGGACATGAGGACTGTTCCCATCCTGACTCCTTTGGGGCATGCTGTGGGCAGGCCTGCATGGCAGCTGGGGCTAGATCTAGGACTCTTGTCACTGGTGCCGAGGGACAGGACAAAGGAGCAAGGGGCACAAAGTGGCACCCAAGAGGTTCCAGCTGGGCAGGAGGAGAAAATTGTTTGGTATGAGGGTGCTGGAGCCTTGGAGCTGAGAGCCTGCAGAAGAGCAGCCCCAGAGGGCATCTAAGCAATGCTCATTAAGAGCTGAAAGAGCTGTGGGGGCAAGAGGCAGGTGCCAGACTCTCGTCAGTGGTGCCCAGGGCCAGAGCAAGGGGCACAAAGTGGCACCCAGGAGGCTGCAGCTCAGCAGGAGGAGAAAGTTGTTTGTTGTGAGAGTGCTGGAGGCCTGGAGCAGGCTGCCCAGAGAGGCTGTGGAGTGTCCTTGTGTGGAGAGCTTCCAAGGCCAGCTGGGCACTGTGCTGCTGGGCAAGCTGCTGTGGGTGCCCTGCTTTGGCAGGGGGTAGGGCTGGGTGATCTCCAGAGGTCCCTTCCAGCCATGCTGCCATTATGTGATTGTTAATGTAGCACAGGCCTGGGCACATCTCTGAGCTGTGAGCTGAAGGGCAGCAGTTTGCTGTCAGGGTGTGCTTGCCCAAGGGAAGGCAGTGCTGCAGGAGGCTGCTGCTGGGCCCCAGGCTGCTTGTCCTTCTGGCTCCCTGCTGCTGCTCCAGGCACACCAGCAGTCCCCCTTCAGCTTGGAGCCAATGGCAGCTCCCAGCAGCCCAAGCCACTAACCCCTGCTGCAATTCCTTCTCCCAGGATCTCTGTCATTAGCTGCCTAACCTCAGAGCTGCAACAGCTGATGGTAAGCAGCCAGCAGCAGGCAGCTGCCAGCACTTAGCCCCAGGCAGAACTTGTTGGAGACCACAGAATTGCGTCCACCACCCTTGCTAGACCCAGCTTCTAGCTGCGTGGCTCACACCTGGGCAGCAGAGCCCAGGGCACAATGTGGATGGCCTCAGGTCTTTTGCAGTGCAGTGTGGCTGGGTGGGATGATGGAGGGAGATGGATGCTGCTCCTGTGCTCCCGGGTGGGCAGCTGGGTGGCACTGTGTGTGACACTGGGCTCTGATTTTTCTCTCCTCTGTGTGAGCTGCCACCACCAGCAAGCATCAGCCTAGCTGCTGCTCCTAAGCAGCTGCCGGCAGCAGCTTCTCACAGCAGCGTTTTGTCCCTCGTGTGGCAGCAGGCAGTCAGGAGCCCAGGAGCCCCGGGTGGGGGCACCGCCTGCGCCCAGCCTGCTACCGGCACTTCGCTGCTCGCTCCAAGGCGTCGCTGCTGCCCGAGGTGAGTGCTCTGCAAGGGCTGCTACCCTGGGCAGCTGGTGGGGAGGTGGTTTGGGGCTGGCTTGGGTGGGTTCTGGCGCACTGTTGTCTGAAATGCACCCCTGGTGTTCCATGAGAAACTCCTAAGGGTGGTGAGGTGGTTATACCCCCTAGGCTGTGCTGACATCCAGCCAGACCTGCCAGGCTGCAGAGCTAGGCAGGGGGCACCTCATGAAGTTCAAGCAGGGCAGGGGTAGTGTCCTGCCTCTGGGGAGGAACAACCTCCTGCAGCAGCACAGCTGAGGGGAGACCTGCTGGGAAGCAGCTCCGAAGAGAAGGACCTGGGAGTGCTGGGGTACAAGTTCCAGGAGCCAGTGGTGTGCCTTCAGGGCCAAGAAGGCCAATGGGGTCCTGAGGAGCATTAAGAAGAGTGTGGCCAGCAGAGCAAGGGAGGTTCTCCTCTCTGTTCTGCCCTAGGGAGGCCATATCTGGAGCCCTGGATCCAGTTCTGGGCTCCCCAGTTGAGGAGAGACAGAGAACTGCTGGAGAGAGTCTGTAAAGCTGCTGAGGGGCCTGGAGCAGCTCTGGGAGGAGCAAAGGCTGAGAGCCTGCAGAAGAGCAGACCCAGAGGGCATCAGAGCTAAAAGAGCTGTGGGGGGCAAGAGGCTGGGGCCAGTCTCTTGTCAGTGATGGCAAGGGGCACAAAGTGGCAGCCAGGAGGCTGCAGCTCAGCAGGAGGAGAAAGTTGTTTGTTGTGAGAGTGCTGGAGGCCTGGAGCAGGCTGCCCAGAGAGGCTGTGGAGTGTCCTTGTGTGGAGAGCTTCCAAGGCCAGCTGGGCACTGCTGCTGGGCAAGCTGCTGTGGGTGCCCTGCTTTGGCAGGGGATTTGGCTGGGTGATCTCCAGAGGTCCCTTCCTACCCCACCCTGCTGGCACTCTGAGATTGTGTGAACATTATTTTGCCTTTCTTCTCTATATGCAGCAATCTCCAGAGCAGCAAAAAAAGGAGCTGTGATCAGTTCTCCTGTTCTGCCACCTGCACACATTTCCATTCCAAGGCAGTGCAGATGCCATGTGCTGCTGGCAGGGCAGGATGGGCAGCAGTGATTCATCACTGCTGGCAGCTGCGTTGGCAGGGCTGGGGAAGGCAGCTCAGGCTTGGTGGAGACAGCCAAGCAGAAGCCTCACTCTGATAACAAACAACAGCAACCAAACACAAACCTCAGGGAGTCAGAGCACCCTGGGCTAGGCTGAAAGGGACCTCAAAGGTCATCCAGTGCCACCTCCCTGCCGTGGGCAGGGACAGCTCCCACCAGCCCAGGTTGCTCAAGGCCTCATCCAGCCTGGCCCTGAACACCTTCAGGGAGGTTGTGGATCACAGAATCTATAATAACATTCTGTGATCCACAACCTCCCTGGACAAATCTCTTCCAGTCTCTCCCCACCCTCACTACAGTTTCTTTCTTCTCTCCGCTCACTCTCCCCTCTCCCAGCTCAAAGCCATTGTCCCTCGTCCTGTTACTCCCAGCCCTGGTCCAAAGTCCCTCCCCAGCTCTCCTGCAGCCCCTTCAGGCACTGGAAGGCTGCTCTGAGGGCTGCCTGGAGCCTTCTCCAGGCAGAACAGCCCCATATTCTCCCAGAGGTTACCCAGCCTCTGATCAACTTTGTGACCTCCTCTGGCCCCTCTCCAGCAGCTCCAGGTCTTTCCTGTGCTGGGTTCCCCAGAGCTGGAGGCAGTGCTGCAGGTGAGGTCAGAGCAGAGCAGAGGGGCAGAATCCCCTCCCTGTGCTGCTGCTCTCCCTGCTCTGGCTGCAGCCAGCACACAGCTGGCTCTGGGCTGCCAGTGACCAGTGCTGGCTCCTGGGCACTTTGGCACCAACTAACACCCCCAAGGCCTTCTCCTCCAGGCTGCTCTAGGGCCACTCCTCACCCAGCCTGGATTGGTGCTTGTGGTTGCTCGGATGCAGGTGCAGGACCTTGCACTTGGTCTGCTTGAACTTCACCGTGTTCAGCCTTTCCCTCGGCTCTGCTGCTCGCCCTGCTGGGAGAAGAGCTCCATTCAGTCTGCACTCTGCAGTCTCTCCTCTGCCCCTCCACCTAGCAGCCCTTTTTCCACCCCTCACTGCCTGACCAGCTGCATTTTGCCTGGGCAATGGCTCCAACCTCTTCTGTGCCCCATCTGACAGCAGCTGTGGGCGATTTCCTTGGTGCAGTTTCTCTTTTGGGTGTGCAGTTGAGCACTTGGGGATGATCTGTGGCTGTCCTTTGGAGCTGTGAAGCTGCTGGCAGCAGTTTGTGTGGGGCAGGGGTGAACTTCCACTTGGGTGCTGAAGCTGCCTGCCTGGCCCAGCCTCCCAGGGTTTGTTTTCAGCTGCTGTTGGTTTTCCTTGCAGAGCTTTTCATCTCCTCCAGCTGGCAGGGAGATGCTGAAGCTGCGAGCAGTGCTGGGCTGCAATGGGAATGGCAGAGGGAATATGGTGTGGGACCCTGACACAGGTACAGTGTGGGGGCTGGGGAGCACGGGAGGGGTCTGTGAGACAAGCTGGGATATTCCAGTTCTCAGAAGCACAGAATCATTTTGGCTGGCAAAGCTCTTCAAGAGCCTCCAGGCCAACCAGTCTCCACCTCTGCTTAGGCTGAGGCTGAGCCATGGCCCTCAGCACCACAGCTCTGCCTCCAGGAAACACCTCCAGGGGTGGGCATTCAGCACCTCCCTGGGCAGCCTGGACCAGGCCTTCAGAACCCTTCCAGTGGAGAAGTTTCTTCTCATGTCCAACTTAAACCTCCCCCGGGGCAGCTTGAGGCCATCTCCTCTTGTCCTGTCTCTTGTTCCTCGGGAGCAGAGCCCAAGCCCCAGCTGGCTGCAGCCTCCTCTCAGAGAGCTGTAGAGAGCAATGAGCTCTGCCCTCAGCCTCCTCCAGGCTGCACACCCCCAGCTCCCTCAGCTGCTCCTCCCCAGCCCTGTTCTCCAGACTCTTCCTCAGCTCTGTTGCCCTTCTCTGGGCCCGTTCCAGCCCCTCAGTGTCCTGGTAGTGAGTGGCCCAGAAGTGATCCCAGGACTCAAGCTGTGGCCTCATCAGTGCCCAGCACAGAGGCACAATCCCTGCCCTGCTGCTGCTTGCTGCACTGTTGCTGCTCCAGGCCAGGCTGCTGCTGCTCTGCTTGGCCACAGAAGAGCTTCCCTGAGCTGCAGTGCAGGTTGCCATGGGCACTGCACCTGAAGCCTTGATATGCAGGCTCCTCATATCCTCCTCCTCTTCTCCTGCCAGGCTTCTTTGCCTACACCTCTGGCTGCCTCATCGTGGTGGAGGACCTGCACTCAGGGGCTCAGAGCCATTGGCATGGCCACACAGAGGAGATCTCCACACTGGCCCTTAGCCACAATGCCCAGGTAAGAGCAGCCCCTGCTGTGCCCCTGAGCTGTGCCTCCACCCTGTGGCATTGTACTGCAGGGGTGGCACAGACTAAACTCTCTGCTGCCTGCTCCTTCTTCTGCCTGCAGACCAGCAGGGCTTGTGGAAATGCAGCCCCAGGTCCTGCAGCCTGCTTGTGCCTTCTGCTGGCTTGATGTGATCCAAAGGGCTGCTGCCTTCCTTGGGGTGGCACAGCTGCTGCCTGCTGCCTCTTCTCCTGGGCTTCCCTTTTGCCAGCCACACCACTTGCCTTTGAGCCTGGCTAATGAACTGCTCTCTAACTCCCAAGGTCTCAAGGCCCATGTTTTCTTCCATTAGCTTCTGGCCTCTGCCTCAGGAAGGAGGGATGGGGACTCCCACTGTCAGATCTGCATCTGGAAGGCCCAGGATGGGGCTTGCACAGCAAGACTCTTCCACCACAAGACCCAAATACAGGCCATGGCCTTCTCCAGGGATGACGTGATCCTGGTGACCCTAGGTGAGTACAGCCACAGCGTCAGGAGCACACCTGGAGCAGACACAGCATGGGAGGAGGATGTGTGCTGCCTGTGAGATACAAACCAAGCTGGTGCCTGGCAGCCTTTGCCCAATGGATAAAGCAGCATGGGCAGCAGGGACAGGGAGGGGATTCTGCCCCTCTGCTGTGCCTGATGAGACCACCCTGCAGTGCTGGGGCAGCTCTGCAGTCTTCAGCACAGCACAGACAAGGACCTGCTGCAGCAGGACCAGAGGAGGCCACAGCAGTGCTGGCAGGGTGGAAGCTTTCCTGTCAGGCCAGGCTGGGAGAGTTGGGGGTGTTCAGCCTGGAGAGGTGAAGGCTCCAGGGGGACTTCCTGGTGGTCTTGCAGTGCTTCAAGGGGCCAGAAGAGAGCTGGGCACTGAGATTTGAGCAGGGCCTGTGGTGGAAGGCCAAGGGGGGATGGTTTGAACTGCAAGAGGGAGATTGAGAGTGGAGAGAAGGGAGAAAGGTTTGACCCTGAGAGTGGGGAGAGCCTGTCCCAGGCTGCCCAGAGAGGTGGGAGCTGCCCCATGGCTGGCAGCACTGCAGGTCAGGCTGTGAGCAACCTGCTCTGAGTGGGGATGTCCCTGCTGTGTGCAGAGTTTGGACTTAGGTGTCCTTTAAGGTCTCTTCTCACCCAAACCAGTTTGCTTCTGCATCCAAGAGCAGGAGATCTCTGCTCTCCTGGCAGTGTCCCACTCCAGCAGTACTTTCTCCACTGGGAATGCTTGCAGAATTCTGGCAGCAGTGTCTGGAGGGCAAACCAGTCCTGGGAGTGTTGCCCACAGTCATGCCCACTGGGTTCTTACTGCTCCACTTCAGTTCCTTCTTGTTGGCCTCTGCTGCTTTGCTTCTCCTGAAGCTGCAGCTCCCTTCTCATGGCTCAGCAGTGCTGATTCCTGTATCCAGTGTTCAAAAAGGGAGAAGCTCCTTCTGGCCTTCTTGTTGCAGCTGAGATGGAGCTGCAGGGAGGCAGACAGGCTTCAAACTGTGCCAGGCAGCAATGCCAGCACAAGATGGGTACCCAAGCTGTCTGTTTGCTTTGGGCAGGGGAAGTGTGGAGGACAAATATGCAATTAGTCAGGTCTTGTTGGGCATGAGAGAGGACCTGGGGAGCCTGCAGTGCCCCCTCTGTGGGCTGGTGGAGCTGCCCTTGGCATGAACAAGCTTTGCTGGGGAGAAAGAGAGCTTCCTGCCCCACCCAGAGCAGTGCAGGGGAGGAACTTCTTCCTTCAGCTCCAGGCTGGGCTGCAGGGTGGAGGAAAAACATCTCCAGTGAGCTTCAGGAGCAGAGCACTGAGCTTCTCTGGTTGCTGGGGAGGATTCATGGATTCATGGAATGGATTGGATTAGGAGAGAGCTTGAAGGTTATCCAGTGCCAACCCCCTGCCATAGGCAGGGACACCTCCCTGTGGTGTCACTTCCACCAGCCCAGGGTGCTCGAGGCCTCATCCAGCCTGGCCTTCAACACCTCCCTGGACAAACCTCTTCCAGTCTCTCCCCACCTCACTGCAAGGAATTTCTTCCTTCTCTCCACTCTCAGGCTCCCCTCTCCCAGCTCAAAGTCACTGTCCCTCGTCCTGGCACTCCCAGCCCTTGTCCAAAGTTCCTCCCCAGCATTCCTGGAGCTCCTTCAGGTATTCAAAGGCTGCTCTGAGGTCTCCTTGCAGACTTCTCTTCTCCAGCTGCCCAGCCCCAACTCTCCCAGCCTGTCTCCACAGCAGAGCTTCTCCAATCACCTTTGTGGCTTCCTCTGCCCCCTCTCCAGCAGCTCCAGGTCCTTCTTGTGCTGGGTTCCCCAGAGCTGAAGGCAGTGCTGCAGGTGAGGTCAGAGCAGAGGGGCAGAATCCCCTCCCTGTGCTGCTGCTCTCCCTGCTCTGGCTGCAGAGAGGAACAGAGTCCCCATTCTCCAGAGGTGACTTTGTCCCTGTGAGGGTGCTGGAGCCTGGAGCAGGCTGCCCAGAGAGGCTGTGGAGTCTCTTCTGGAGAGCTTCCAAACCCACCTGGCTGTGTTCCTGTGTGCCCTGCCCTGGTAGGGGGGGTTGCACTGGGTGATCCCTGGAGGTGCCTTTCAACCCTGATACCCTGATACTCTGTGTTGCTGTGTGAGCACCCTGAGGCTGCAGAACTTCCTCTTTCCTGCTCTCCTCAGGAGACTACAGGGACCAGACCATTGCTCTGTGGAACACCTACACCCACCAGCTCCTGGCATCTGCTGGTATCCCGGAGCCAGCCCACGAGGTGGCCTTCAGTCCTCTGTGCCACAGGGACTTGGCCTGTGTGGGGAAGGGAGCTCTGATGTTTTGGCTGCTGGAGGAGCAGGGAGCTGCTGTCCATCTCGAGGTAAAACCTCAGCTTGCCCTGCTCTGAAGATGGCTCAGCATCATTCTCCTTCCTTCTTCTCCAGGCCTCTGGTGAGGGGGGATGGAGGCTCTGCCTCTCCAGCTTTCATAGCGGTTGATGCTTTCCTTCAGTGAGAGGCTGTTGGCTGCCCAGAGGAGGCTTCTGGCTGGGTTTGAGACACTGCCTATGAGTTGAGGGGAGGAGGGAGGGTTCAGTGTGGTGCATGTAAGCACCAGGTGGAGGAAGGCTCTTCTGCCCCTCCACTCTGCACAACCGGTCCTATTGTGCCCAGCTCTGAGCTCATGGTTCAGGAGAGACAGAGAACTGTTGGAGGGAGTCCAGGGCAGGCTACAGAGCTGCTGAGGGGCCTGGAGCAGCTCTGGAAGGAGCAAAGGCTGAGAGCCCTGGGGCTGAGAGCCTGCAGAAGAGCAGCCCTAGAGGGCATCTGAGCAATGCTCAGCAGGAGCTAAAGGAGCTGTGGGGGGCAAGAGGCTGGGACCAGGCTCTTGTCAGTGGTGCCCAGTGACAAGGGGCACAAAGTGGCAGCCAGGAGGTTCCATCTGAGGTGGAGGAGAAAGTTGTTTGTTGTGAGGGTGCTGGAGGCCTGGAGCAGGCTGCCCAGAGAGGCTGTGGAGTGTCCTTGTGTGGAGAGCTTCCAAGGGCAGCTGGGCACTGTGCTGCTGGGCAAGCTGCTTTGGCAGAGGGCAGGGCAGATGATGTCCAGCCCCACCCTGCTGGCACTCTGGGATATTCTCTTTGACTTCTCTCTTTGCTATGCTCTGGCAGGTTCACCAGGCCCCAGCCCCAGAGGTCTTAGGCCCAGTGGAGCTGACCTCTCTCTGCTATGGTGCCAGCCCTCTGCTCTACAGTGGCACCAGCTCGGGGCACATCTGTGTGTGGGACACTCAGGCCAATTGCTGCTTCCTGACGTGGGAGGCTGACGAGGGTGAGATCGGTGGGTACAGATGTGCCAGGTGTCTGCCAGGCCTGCAGAAGGCATCTCATGGGCAAAGGGGAGCAACCAGCCTGCAGACCTCTGATCTGAGCTGTCCTGTGCTGGGCACAAGATGTGTGGGTAGCAGTGGACCTGTAACCTGGGGGTCCTAGGCTGTAGCAGACCCCTACTGCCCTGCCTGAAGGAATTGGTGGCCCAGGTGTCAGGGGCACATCTTGAGAGGTGGTACCTTGGGTGATGACATCTCTGGCGATGAGACTTTGACACAGGCCCCAGGGCATCCTCCTCCCTCTGCTGGGGAGCTGTGGGTTTGATGGGTGAGCTCTCTGCTGCCTGAGGAGTTGTCTGGGGGGCAGTGGCCAATGGCTGCTGCCCAGATGGCAGAGGTGTCCCTGATGGGGCCACACTGGCACCAGTGTGGTTTAATATCTTCATCAATGACACAGACATTGGATGCAGGCTCCCTCAGCACGTTGGCAGATGGCACCAGGCTGAGTGCTGTGGGTGACACATGTGAGGGGATCTAGCCAGAGGGACCTGCACAGGCTGGAGAATGGGGACCACGTGAACCTCATGAGGATCAGCAAAGACAAGGTCCTGCAGCTGGGGCAGCACAGCCTGAAGTGTCAACCCAGGCTGGAGCTCAAGGGCTGGAGAGCAGCCCTGAGGAGAAGGCTTTAGGGGTGCTGGGGCTGCATAGCTGACCCTGAGCTGGCCCAGGCTGCCCAGAGAGGTGGGAGCTGCCCCATGGCTGGCACCACTGCAGGTCAGGCTGTGTGGGGCTGTGGGCAGCCTGCTGTGGGTTGGGATGTCCCTGCTGAGTGCAGGGGTTGGGCTGGATGAGCTTGGAAGGTCCCTTCCTGCCCAGCGCCCCCGTGATGCCATGGCTGGGGGCAGGGCATGCTGACAGGTGCCTTCCATCCCTGCTTCTCTGCAGGTGTCCTGCTGTGCCAGCACCACAAGCTGCTCAGCGGCAGCAGCACCAAACGCATCCGGCTGTGGGCAGTGGGTGCCCTGCAGGAGCTAAGGCTGAAAGGTCCTGATGCCAGGTAGGAGGTGATGGCTCCAACATCCCTGCCTTTCTCATGCCACTCTCATCAAGCCCTGGAGATGCTCTTCCTTTCAGCTGGCAGCTCCAGGACCTGTCTCAGAGGTGGCTTTTCACAGAGAGACACTGGCTGCAGCCACACTGCTCCTGCTGCTCCTCAGCCTTAGCTTTTCCTCTCCCACCTGTGCCTGCTGATCCTTTCTGTCTGCATCTTTGTCCTGAGCTTGTGGCACAGGCAGCTGAACCCTCTGAGTTATAGAATTGGTTGGGTTGGGAGAGACCTTTAAGCTCAGCCAGTCCAACCACCCACTCAGCACCACCATGGCCACCAAACCCTGGCCCCAGGTGCCATGGCCACAGGTTTCCTGAACACCTCCAGGGACAGGGGCTCCACCACCTCCCTGGGCAGCCTGTGCCAGTGCCTGACCACTCTGGCAGCAAAGACATCTTTCCTCCTCTCCAACCTAACCCTCTCCTGGCACAATTTCAGGACAGTTCCTCTCCTATCCCCTGAGACTATGGAGCAGAGCCTGATCCCCAGCTGGCTGCAGCCTCCTCTCAGGGAGCTGTAGAGAGCAATGAGCTCTGCCCTCAGCCTTCTCCTCCAGGCTCAACAACCCCCAGCTCCCTCAGCTGCTCCTCCCCAGCCCTGTTTTCCAAACTCTTCCCCAGAGTTTTCCAAACTCTGCCACAGCTCCAGCCCCTCAGTGTCCTTCTGGCAGTGGGAGGCACAGAACTGACCACAGTGCTCAAGCTGTGCCTTCCCCAGTGCCCAGCTCAGGGGCACAATCCCTGCCTGCTTCTGCTGCCCACACCAGTGCTGATCCAGGCCAGGCTGCTGGTGCCCTTCTTGCCCTCCTGGGCACTGCTGACTCATTTCCAGCTGCTGTCACCCAGTACCTCCAAGACCTTTTCTGCTGGGCACTTTCCAGCCACTTTGCCCCCAGTCTGGAGCCTTCCTGGGGTTGCTGTGCCCCAAGGGCAGTACCCAGCTGAACCTCATCCTAGTGGGCTTAGCCTGGAAACGTGTGGAGCTTTTGGTGCCCAAATGCTGTCCTGGTCATATGTAGGAAGTCCTTGAGGGAATTAGCCAAACTCCTGGGCTTGTTTTCTCCTCTTGGGCTGCTGCAGCCCCTGGTTCCTTTCTCTCCTACAGGAGCTGGTTGCAGCAGCAGTGCCACTGTGGTCACTGCTCACTGCACAGCAGCTCCTTTAGCTTCAGAAGGTGTCTGGGCTCACTGGAAAAAACACTTAAAGGAGGCAGAATGGCTCCTCCAACAGCTGAGCTCATCCTTCTCTCCTCCTTCCCTCCAGGTCTAGCTCAGTGCTGCTAGAGCAGGAGCTCAGCCTGGATGGGCCCATAGTGAGCGCAGCCTTCGACGAGTGGCTGGAGATGGGCATCGTGGGCACCACGGCAGGAACCCTCTGGTACATCAACTGGGCAGAGAGCACCAGCACCCGCCTCATCAGCGGCCACAAGGACAAGGTCAGAGCAGCGGGCACCAGGCTGGGCTGGCCCCTGCTGGCTGTACCCTGCCACAGTGCCTGTGGGCTGTAGAGGTCAGTCCTGCTCTGGCCGAGGAGCTGCAGAGCTGCACTCAGCAGGAACATCCTCCATAGAGCAGCTTGCCCAGAGCCTTCTCCATCCTCACCTGGAATATTTCCAGGCATGAGGCCTCAACCACCTCCCTGGGCAACCTGCTGCAGTATTCCAGCACCTTCCTGGTGCAGAACTTGAGCCCTGGAGGTACCTTCCACCTCAGCCCCACTCTGTGATCTGCAGGTGACTGCGCTGTGCTTCAGCCCCGAGGAGACTCACTGTGCCAGCTGCAACGAGGATGGCAGCCTCAGGGTGTGGTCTCTGGGCAGCCTGGAGCTGGTGGTGCAGTTCCAGGTGCTCAACCAGGTAAGGATTTGGGGGATTTTGATTTCTTGACAAGGCACAGCCCACAGGCTACTGCTTGGGCTAGCATGGATTGCTGTGTCCTTGTGGAGCAGAGGACTCTGCCCCAGTGAGGCAGAGTCCAGGGTCCAGTTCTGAGCTCCCAGTTCAGGAGAGATAAAGAACTGCTGGAGAGAGTCCAGGGCAGGCTGCAAAGCTGCTGAGGGGCCTGGAGCAGCTCTGGGAGGAGCAAAGGCTGAGAACCCTGGGGCTGAGAGCCTGCAGAAGAGCAGCCCCAGAGGGCATCTGAGCAATGCTCAGCAGGAGCTAAAGGAGCTGTGGGGGGGCAAGAGGCTGGGACCAGGCTCTTGTCAGTGGTGCCCAGGGACAAGGGGCACAAAGTGGCAGCCAGGAGGCTGCAGGTGAGCAGAAAGAGAAAGTTGTTTGTTAGGGTGCTGGAGGCCTGGAGCAGGCTGCCCAGAGAGGCTGTGGAGTGTCCTTGTGTGGAGAGCTTCCAAGGGCAGCTGGGCACTGTGCTGCTGGGCAAGCTGCTGTGGGTGCCCTGCTTTGGTAGAGGGCAGGGCTGGATGATCTCCAGAGGTCCTTTCCCACCCCATCCTGCTGGCACTCTGTGCAGCTGGAGAAACACCTGGAGGTGAAGCTTTTCAGTGCATTTGCTGCCTTCCCTGTGTCAATGAGTCTGTGCCCTGGCTCTTTTGCAGAGCTGCCAGTGCCTGGCCTGGAAGCCTCAGCCCGTGGGTGCGTGGGGAGCTGAGAGCCAGCAGGTGGTGGCAGGGTACAGCGATGGCACCATCCGAGTGTTCAGCATCTCCAGGACAGAGCTGGAGCTGAAGATGTGCCCCCATGGCACCGCGGTGACAGCTGTTGCCTACTCCACAGATGGTGAGGCTGCCCAGGGGGAGAGTGGCTCTGTGGTGCCAGGGTTACCTGAGCTCCAGCTGCTCTGTGTGCTGCTGACCTGCCCAAACTGGGGCCAGACAGAGCTGGAGGACCTGTGTGGATGAGCTTGGGTAGCTCTGCTGGCTGAACATGTGGTAGATGGGGCACGGGAGGTGTGTTGGCAGGGGGTTGGGTACAAGAAGCATTCCTTCGTGTCCTGATGGTCAAAGGCTGCTATGGCTCCTCCTCAGCGTGGAGTCCTTATGGGAGTCTGAGACATCTCACTTTAGCCATCCCTTGGGTGGCACAGGCTGCCCAGGGAGGTGGTGGAGTCCCCCTCCCTAGAGAGGTTCCAGAAACCTGGGGCCAAGGTTTGGGGGCCATGGTGGTTCTGGGCTGCTGGTTGGGCTGGATGACCTTGGAGGCCTTCTCCAGCCCAAACCATTCCATGTTTCCAGCCTTTCACAGTTGTTCTGGGACACTGCTATCTTGGACCTTCTTTCCTATGTGATTTCTCTTCTCCTCCAAGATGTGTCCCATTCTTCTCTCCCCTCTGCCCACAGGAGAAATGATCTTGTCTGGGGCTCAGGACGGGCTGGTGGCTGTCAGCAGCCTTCGCACTGGAGTGACCCTTCATGTCCTGCCTGACCACAGAGGCTCTCCCATCACTGTCCTCCAGTGCACCAGGCAGCAGGTGAGGCCTGAGCTGCTCCCCCAGTGTCACCACACATCTGTGGGGAAGCCCAGAGCCAGCCATGTCCTGGGCTGATCCCCAGCAGAGTGGGCAGCAGGGGCAGAGAGAGGATTCTGCCCCTCTGCTGTGCCTGCTGAGCCCCACCCTGCAGTGCTGGGGCAGCTTTGGAGTGCTCAGCACAGGAGATCCTCCCCGGGTGAGGTGAAGGACATTGCTGCTCTGCAAGCACTCCCACAGGAGGTGTGTATGAGGACAGGTTACCTGTATGAGCTGGGGCTCTGCAGCCTGCAGGAGAGAAGGCTTCGAGGACACCTTGTAGTGGCCTTCCAGTATCTGAAGGGGCTACAGGAAGGCCGGGGAGGGACTACTGACAAGGTCTTGTAATTACAGGATGAGGAGTAATGGGATTAAAGTGGCAGAGGGGAGATGGAAACTGGATGTTAGGACAAAGTTCTTTGCAGTGAGACACTGGCACAGGTTGCCCAGGGAGGTTGTGGATCACAGAATCACAGAATGTGATCACTGAGGGGCTGGAGCAGGGCCAGAGCAGCGCAGCAGAGCTGGGGAAGAGTCTGGAGAACAGGGCTGGGGAGGAGCAGCTGAGGGAGCTGGGGGTGTGCAGCCTGGAGAAGAGGAGGCTGAGGGCAGAGCTCATTGCTCTCTACAGCTCCCTGAGAGGAGGCTGCAGCCAGCTGAGGATTTGGCTCTGCTCCCTAGGCTCAGGCGGTAGAAGGGGAGGAACTGGCCTGAAATTGTACCAGGAGAGGGTTAGGTTGGAGATGAGGACTGGCATAGGCTGCCCAGTGGGTTGGTGGAGTCTCCATGCCTGGAGGTGTTCAGGCCATGGCACCTGGGGCCAGGGTTTGGTGGCCATGGTGCCCAAACAAGGTTAATCCTGCTGCTGATGCCCTGCGGCACAACTCTCCTGCCCTTCTCTGTCTCTGGGGGCAGACTGCTCCTGTCCCAGCAGTCATTAGGCTGTTTGTTGTGCCCAGCAGGCTGGCTCGGGGGCACAGGGCAGTGAGCTGTGGTTGGCCACCAGCTGGGACCGGCGGCTTAGCGTCTGGGCTTGCGACTGGCGGAGGGGAAAGTGGCAGCTCCTCGACTGGCTCAGCTTCCCGTCCCCTGCCAGCCCCCAGGTGAGCATGGTCCCTGTCTGCCCTTTGCCTGCACTGGCTCAAGCTGCAGAAGCCAGCCTCAATTTTTCCCCCTTTTGGTTTCCCTCCCCAGGGTCTTGAGAGCCTCCCGCCCAGCCTGGCTGCCTTCTGCCCTTGGAAACCTTCCACCTTGGTCTGTGTGGGCTTTGGGATGCAGAAGGAAGCTTTATTTTACAGCCTGCACAAGAAACAGGTAATGCTGCCCTGCCAGGCTGCTCTGGGGGCTCCTCTGCCATCCCCAGGCCATGGCCAGGGCAGAGAAGGTGCATTTGGGTGGAAGGGAGCAGTGCCCTGTGTAAAAGGCCACGTCTGAGGTGGGCTAAGGCAAGCAGCTGCTCAGCTTCTCATGTCAGAACCACACTGATCTGGCCCAGGGGAGCAGCCAAGGCCCTGACTCTGCCTCAGGTTGTGCCTGGGCAGGCTGCCAGTCCCTGCTGCCTCTTGATCTGCCCCGAGGGAAAGGTGTTTGCTTTCAGGAGCACTCCTTGAGTCTCCTCTGGAAGGTCAATGCCTTTAGCAGGTGTCAGAGCTCTGAGAGGTGCCCTGCAGAGCATCTGCCAGATGGAGAGGGAGCCCTTTCCCCTCCTGACAGCTGTGGCTGCAGCAACCCTGCCCTGCTGCCTGCTGCTGTCTGAGGCATTGCTGTGTTTCTCTGCTGGAGCACAGGTGGTCGAGAGGATCTCCCTGCCGTACTTGGCCACTTCGCTCAGCTTGGCTCCTGCTGCACGCCTCATGGCCGTCGGCTTCGGGGGTGAGTAGCCAAGGAAGCCAGTGGGCTCGCTGGCACTGCTGCCTTCTCCCAGCTTGGGGGAGGGATCTCTCCTGCAAGTCAGGGGGGCAGAGGAGGCCACAGCAGTGCCGGCAGGGTGGAAGCTCTGCTCTCAGGCCAGGCTGGCAGAGTTGGGGGTGTTCAGCCTGGAGAGGAGAAGGCTCCAGGGAGACCTCCTGGTGGCCTTGCAGTGCTTCAAGGGGCCAGAAGAGAGCTGGGGGCAGAGTTCTGAGCAGGGCCCGTGGTGGCAGGCCAAAGGGAGATGGTTTGGACTACAAGAGGGAGATTGAGAGTGGAGAGAAGGGAGAAAGGTTTGGCACTGAGGGTGGGGAGAGCCTGTCCCCAGCTGCCCAGAAAGGTGGGAGCTGCCCCATGGCTGGCACCACTGCAGGTCAGGTTATGTGGGGCTGTGAGCAGCCTGCTCTGCAGCCCAGGAGGCAAAAGGGACCACAGCATGGGGACAGTCAGCACCCTTCTCCTAGCATGGGGCCTTTGCTCCTGTAGTTGTATCTGCACAGGGAAGCAGCACTTGTGTCCATCCTGCTCTGACAGCAGCTCCTGGGAGCAGGCTCTCCTCCATGCCCGCCTCAGAGCTGCAGGGCGCCTCGTTGCTGCCGTGTGCCAGCCCCACAGGCAGCGTGGAGCTGCCCTGCCATGCTGCCTCGTTGCTGCCGTGTCCCAGTCCCACAGGCAGCGTGGAGCTGCCCTGCCATGCTGCCTCGTTGCTGCCGTGTCCCAGTCCCACAGGCAGCGTGGAGCTGCCCTGCCATGCTGCCTCCTTAGCACCAGCTGTTAGTTGCCTGCTTGCTCTGGCAAGAAGCTCTCCCCTGCCCCTCAGCTCGGCACAGCGGAGAGAGCCCGGGAGGGTGACAGGGAACGGTGCTGCTGGCAGGGACAAGCCCCGTGTCTCGAGTCCCGAGCCCTCTTCCCCTGGCACCGAGCCCTTTCGTTTCCCCGCAGAACGGCTCCTGAGGCTGCTGCGCTGCCCCGACAGCGATGCCCAGGACTACGCCGGCCACGATGACGCCGTCCACTTCTGCTGCTTCTCCCCCTCCGGCCGCCGCCTCCTCACAGCCTCCCACAGTGCGGTCCTTGTCTGGGAGGTCGCGGGCGGCTGAGCTGAGAGTCCCCACAACCAACAGCACTTCTTCAGCGGTGGAAGCCGGCGGAATTGTTTGAACCAGGCCCCGATTCCGGCTCCACTGACCCGGCTCCAGCTCACGGGCAAGGCCCCGGCTTAGGCCCCAGCCAGGCCTCGGCCTCCCCTCAGCAGGATGCTGGGGCAGGACGCAGCGGTGGGCGCGCAGGCCAGGCCCGGGCGGTGCCTGGCGGGGATGTGTTTCAGAGCCTTAGTTTTGCCCTTTGGTTTTATCGTTTGTTAATAAAACAGCGGAAGTTGAAGCTGGGAGGTCTGAGACGGCTGCGCTTCGCCTCCTCCCGCCAGGGGGCGCCACGGGGTGGGGGTGGGCCAGGGAGACCTCAAGCCTGCCCGCGCCGCTCTGCGCCTCCGCTCGCTGGTGCGGCCGGAAGTGGCTGAGGGAGAGGGGCAGGGGACGCGGCGACGGCCCCGGGAGCGGCGGCGGCGGCGGCGGCGCCCCTGCCATGAAGCGGGACGTGCGCATCCTCCTGCTGGGGGAGGGTAAGGCCGGGAGATGGGACACCGGGATCCTCCGGGAGAGCTGGGGTTGGTCGGGGAGCAGCCGGGCCTGCCCGTGGCCCCGGTGAGAGGAGCTGGCGAGGCTGGAGACTCTGCCCCCGGGAGAGGCGGTTGTTACCCGCTCTCTGCAGTAGCCCCGGGCGAGCCGGACTGAAGCGTTGCACCGCTCTACCGTCCTCTGCCCCAAGGTCTGCCGCAGGGCAAGGACACAGCGACCTCCCGTTCAGCCGTGAGCCGAGCCGCGCTGGGCACGGCGGGTGCGATTGAGGCCGGGCGCTGGCTGCCACCGTGGCTGCCGTTGCCCGCGGCCCGTGCCCTACGCGGGCTGTGCCACGCCGGTGCCAGTGTCTGCCCTTTCTTTCCTAGCCCAGGTGGGGAAGACATCTCTGATTATGGCTCTGGTGGGCGAGGAGTTCCCTGAAGAGGTGAGCGAGGGCAGGGGGGATGCTGCCTGCTCCCTCTCTGGGTGCTATGCCAGGGTGGGACCCCAGTGGCACCGAGGTGAGACGGGACTTGTGTGCAGCTCCTGGGGGACTGGTGACAGGCAGGGGCTGGTTCAGGTGGGCCAAAGCCGTGAGGACCACGTGGAGCTCCGTTCGGTGCTCTGATCCCTAACTTAGGGCCCTGTCTGCTGTGGGGAGGAGCGTGGGCACCTCCCGGGGCTCTGCTCCCGCACGCTGTGCCTGGAGGGAAGTTCTCTATGCCCACCAGCCGAGCTCTGCCCTCTGGGCGAAGGCCACTGGCTCCCCAGCTCCAGCCTTACTGCAGCGGCACTGGCACTACACAGGTGCAGCAGAAAGGGATGAGCTACACTCCCAGCCCTTCTGTGTCTGTCTGGAGATGGAGCTTGGGGCTTTGAGTTGGGCTGTGGCCAAGGAGCAGCATCCTACCCCCCTGCAGATGCTGCTTGGAGCATCTCACTGTCCCATCACAGTCAGGATAGGGAAAGGGGATCAACCTGGCTGGGCATGTTTGCCCTATGCTATCAGCTGGCTTCTCCCACTGCCCAGGAGCAGCTGATGCCATGTTTGCACTGAGAAGCAGCAGCTCCAGGGTCTGGGGGAAGACCAGCTCTGTGCACCTTGCTGTGCTCTCACAGCAAAGTCCAGACAAGCAGCTTAGAGCTTCTGCCAGCTGCCAAGAGGTCAGGCTGGGGAGTGCTGAGGGCTTATCTGCGGGGGTGGCACTGCTGGCTGGTCTGGCAGCTGGCTTCCCTGCCCAGCAGCTGGGCGCTGAGGAAGGGCTCAGGGCCTGGAGGTGGGTGGGGGTTTCCCTGTGTGGAGCCCTGGCTGTGTGAGGGCTGGGCCGTAGTGAGCTGTGCCCTGGTAGGGGCTGGGAGCGTTGCATGGGCTGGAGCTCATCCCAGCCTGGCAGGGAGAGTGCTGGGCAGTGGATGTGTTGGGGTCTGAAGTCCCTTGTCACCCCTCCTGCTGGCACAGCTGGCTGGGCTGGAGTCTGCTGCCTTGACTGGAGCCTGCTTTGCAGGTCCCTGCTCGAGCAGAGGAGATCACAATCCCAGCTGATGTCACCCCAGAGAAGGTCCCCACGCACATTGTGGACTACTCAGGTGCAGCCCCATCCCTCCTGCCCCTCCCTGCCCAGCTGAGTGCCGCGGCAAGGGGTCCCCGGTGCCAGGGGCAGTTGGTGACAGCTCTCTTCCCCTCTCAGAGTCAGAACAGACAGAGGATGAGCTGCAGGAGGAGATCTCCAAGGTGAGCAGGGCTGGAGGGGCAGTGATGGGGCAGCAGTGTGGCTGCCTGCTCTGCCTGGAGGGCACCAGTGGTTGGGAGGCAGTTGGTGAGCTGTGGATTAAGGCTGTTGGCTTGTGCAGAGGTTGGGTTAATCCTCCTCTGCCATCTAAGCTGCTGTGTGTGGCTTGGCCTGGCCCTCTGGGGAGCCTCCAGAAGCAGAGAGGTGGGAGCTGCTGAGCGGGTGATGCCCTCCAAGCCTCGGGGTGTTCCCAGCAGGCTCAAGAGAGGAGCAGCAGCTGTTGAGCTTGGATGGGATCCCCTCTGCTCACTCTCTTAGGTCCTCGTGGTTGCCTGACAAAAGGATGTCACAGAGGTGTTCATTTGAGAGCATTCTAGGGAGCACTGGGCAGGGAGGAAGGGGTGAAAGCAATTCCCAGCCCTTGGAGCAGCCAGGGAGGAATAATTCATGGCTGGGCCCAGCTGCTCTGCTCTGCCCTGGGATTAAGCTTGGCTCTGCACAGGGGAGGACCTCTCGTTGATGGATAATAAAACTCTCCTCTCTCTGTCTCACGTGGGCAAGGCCACTTCACCGTTTCCACCCTGACAGGAGGTGACTTGGTGGCCGTGGGAGTCCTGCTCCTTCCACCCAGACAGCAAGAGAGGCTTAAAAGGGCTCCAGGAAATCCTGCCTGAAGCTTTGCATGTCCTGGGGATTAGCACTGAACTCTCTCCTAGAAGGGGCAGGATCCTTCCTGCCTGCTGCAGACAAGCTGGGGGGGAAGGACACACAGCCTGGTGGTGGGAGTGAGGAGCTGGGACATGAGGAGGTGGGGGCAGCAGTGCTGGTGGGCACTCACCTGCCACCCATCAGGGTGAGGGCGGCAGGGGGTGGCCTGAGCTGGCCTCTGCATATCAGGGGTGCACTGTAGGGGTCCTCCCTCACTGCTCCTCCTCTGCTCCTTCTCTCTTGCAGGCCAATGTAGTGTGTGTGGTGTACGATGTCACCAAGGAGGCCACCATCGAGAAGGTAATTGGTGCCCCCCAACCCCCCTCAGTGGTGCTGAGGGTGGGGGGAAGGGGAAGTGGAGAATGGGATTTGGGCTTTGTGATCCCTGCAAGCCAAGGGCAAGCCGAGCACAGCCCCAGCTTGCTCCTGTGTTGGTTGTTGTCCTCATATCCTGGGTGTGTGGGGGGAGGGCAACAGGCTGGTGCCAGCCTCCTGCTGGCATCCAGCATCCCTCTGCCTGCTGGGGAGCAGATGGCTGCAGAGGCCTGCTGGCTCTTGTGGGAGCTGTGTTGGGAGCTGCTTGTCCCTCTCCAGGCTGCTTTTTTTCCCCTCTGTTCACCCTTGCAGATCTGCACTAAGTGGATCCCTATGGTCAACGGAGGAGCTGCCAAGCGCTCCAGGTACCTCTGCCTGCCTGGCATCCATGGGTGCAGAGTTGAGGGGGACATTCTGGAGGCTGTGGGGTGCCCACTCTCCTCCTCCTCCTCAGCTTGTGGAGGTCAACCCAACTTCATGCCTTGTGTGCCCACACCGCTGTGGGGGGTTTTCTCCCTTGTGGATCTCACTGAGTGGCACAGGAGGAGGGAGGATGCTTCCCATCCTTGATCTCCTCACAAGCAGGGAGGGAGAGGAGGCTGCTGGCTGTCGGGGGGGTATGGGAGCACAGAAACCACAATGTGTGTGTGGCTGGCTTAGGCAGGAGGCTTCTGTGCTGGATTAAAGGCTGCTGAACATATTGGTGCTGGGTGAAAGCATAAGCAGGATCAGGTTTGTCCAGATGGATGCTTCCAGCCGTGGGAGGCAGGAAAAGCTGCTGTGGCCCCTGTGGAGGAGGACTGGGGAAGCTCCTTGGCCTCAGCCAGGTGGGGATGGGCCAGCAGCAAGGCCTCACTGCTGCTCTCTGACGTTCTCATCTTTGTCCCTCAGGATCCCCATTATTTTAGTGGGGAACAAGTCTGACCTGCAGGTGGGGAGCTCCATGGATGTCATCCTGCCCATCATGAATCAGTTCACGGAGATTGAGACCTGTGTGGAGGTGAGGGAGCTAGAGATGGAGCTCCAGAAAGCCTCCCTGAGGGCTAGGAGAGCTTGTGGGGAGCTGCGCTGCTGCCATTGTTCTGCACAAGTGCAAGTCTCGAGGGCTTTGGTTTAGGCTTTCTGGCTTTTGCCCTCCTCTCAGAGGGTGGATTTCAGCATCTGCCCACTGCTGCTCTCTAGCTGTAGGGGCTGCATGCAGCCCTTGTTGGCTCTGGGGCTGTGGAGCAGGCACAGCAGAGCCAAAGCCATGAGCAGGAGGTTTCTCTTTTGTTGGGTTGTGTTTGTTTGTCACTCGCTGCCCCTCCTGCCCCCTGGCTCGCTGTGCCCCTCCTGCCCCCTGGCTCACTGCCCCTCCTGCCTCCTGGCTCGCTGTGCCCCTCCTGCCCCCTGGCTCACTGCCCCTCCTGCCTCCTGGCTCGCTGTGCCCCTCCTGCCCCCTCGCTTGCTTTGCTCCTCCTCGGTGCTTTGATGCACAACTTGTCTGGCTCAGGCAGCCGCTGTTGCCCACCTCCTGCCCCTGTCCCTGCTCATGGAACTGTCTCCTCTCCACCCCCAGTGCTCTGCCAAGAACCTGAAGAACATCTCTGAGCTGTTCTACTACGCGCAGAAGGCTGTGCTGCACCCCACAGGGCCCCTCTACAACCCCGAGGAGAAGCAGGTGGGGGCAGCTGCTGCCAGCCCTGCCAGAGTCTCCTTCCCGTGCCAGGGCTCTGCTTTCCTGCTGGGCTTCAGGCCCTTCGGTGGGAAGGAGGAGAGTTTGGGCCAGCACAGCTTGGGCACAAGGGAAGTGCTCAGCTGTGGTGCCAGGGCAGGGGAAGAGCTCCCACCCAGCCGTGGTGTCAGGGCGTGGTGGGAGCACCCAGCTGTGGTGCCAGGGCAGGGGAAGAGCTCCCACCCAGCCGTGGTGTCAGGGCGTGGTGGGAGCACCCAGCTGTGGTGCCAGGGCAGGGGAAGAGCTCCCACCCAGCCGTGGTGTCAGGGCGTGGTGGGAGCACCCAGCTGTGGTGCCAGGGCAGGGGGAGAGCACCCACCCAGCTGTGGTGTCAGGGCATGGTGGGAGCACCCAGCTGTGGTGCCAGAGCAAGAGAGCAACCAGCCAGCCCTCATGCTCCAAATTGTGTTGGCCATGGTAGGAGGAGTCCAGGAGAAGTCTTCCCCCTGGGCTCCCCTGCTCCTGAGTGCCAGCTCCAAGGTGCCTGTAGTGCTGGTCTAGCTGGACTGTGACCCCAGCCAAGGCAGAAAGGGAACTCCTCTGTGCCTGGGGTTTCAGGAGGCAGGAGGAAGAGCCAGGCTGAAGGTGGTGCCTTGTTTTTTGTCACCATGGTTGGTCCCTTGCAGCTGAAGCCTGCCTGTGCCCGGGCGCTGACGCGGATTTTCACCCTCTCAGACCAGGACAACAACCAGATCCTCAGCGACGAGGAGCTCAACTACTTCCAGGTAGGGCTGCTGTGGAGCTCAGATAGTGCCCAGCCCCTTCTGGAGGGCACCTGGGGTCGCCTTTCCATTGGCAGGCAGGAGAGCTGCCCCTCAGCTGCCACAGGCACCCTGTTTGCTGGCAGAACCTCTGCCATGCGCCTCCAGGCCTGTGGAGATCCACAGCTCTTCATCTGCTCTGGGCTGAACTTGCTCTGCTGGGGGAGGGTCAGGAGCCTCACAGCATCACAGACTGGCAGGGGCTGGAAGGGACCTCCAAAGCTCATCTAATCCAACACCTCTGCCAGAGCTGAATGGCCTAGAACAGATCACACAGGAACACATCCAGGCAGGTCCTGAATATCTTCAGAGAGGGAGGTTCCACAGACCCCTGGGCAGCCTGCTCCAGGGTTCTGTCACTCTCACTGTGAAGGAGATCCTCCTCATGTATCCATGGAACTTCCTTCCTGTGTCCCAGCTTCCACCAGTGCCTCCTGTCCTGCCATTGGGCATCACTGGGCAGAGTCTAGCTCCATGCTCTTGGCACTCACCTTTACATCTTTATTAACATGACTGAGGGCAGCTCTCAGGCTCTTCCTCTCCAGGCTCCAAGTCCAAGCTCCCTCAGGCTCTCCTCATGAGAGAGATCTTCCATTCCCTTAAGCATCCTTGTGGCTCTGGGCTGGACTCTCTCCAGCAGTTCCCTGAGGCCCTTCTTGAACTGAGGGCCCCAGAACTGGACACAATATTCCAGATGTGGCCTCATCAGGGCAGGGCAGAGCAGAGGAGGAGAACCTCTCTGACCTACTCACCACAGCCCTTCTAATACACTCCAGGATGCCCTTGGCCTTCTTGGCCATCAGAGCAGACTGCTGGCTTATGGGCACCCTGCCATCCACCAGCACCCCCAGGTCCTTTTCCCCTTCACTGCTCTCCAGCAGCTCAGTCCCAACCTATGCTGCTCCGTGAGGTTGTTCTCTCCCAGGTGCCAGACTCTCCCCTTGCCCTTGTTGAACTTCATTCCATTTCTCCCTGCTCAGCTCTCAGCCTGTCTCAGTCTGGCTGGATGGCAGCACAGCCTGAGGGCTGTCAGCCACTCTTTCCAGCTCTGTGCCATCAGCAAACTTGCTGGTAGTGGCCTCTGTGCCCTCAGCCAGGTCATTGGTGAATATCTGGAACAGAACTGGTCCCAGCACTGACCCCTGTGAGACTCTGCTAGCTACAGGCCTCCAACTAGACTCCATCCCACAACTCTCTGACTTCTTCCCTTCAACCACTTCCCACCCACCTCACTCCCTTATCACCCAAACCACACTGCCTCAGCTTAGCTGTGAGGATGCTGTGGCAGAGAGATTCTACAGGTGGCGATGGTCAGGAGGCTGGGCAGGGTCTGAGGCAGTGATGTCTCAGCTGGGTGGACATTTTTGTCCTAGAAGCATCTCATCCAGCCTGGCCTGGAACACCTCCGTGGGCAGCCTGTGCCAGACGCTCAGCACCCTCACACTGAACAACTTCCTTAGCTCCACTGAAACACTGCTCTGCCTCAGCTCCAAACCATTCCCCCTTGGCCTGGCTCAGACACTCTCAGCAAAAGTGTGAATGAAGCTGGAGAAGAAGAAACCTTCACTGTGTAGATTCTACATCATCATAGAATGCTTTAGGTTGAAAGAGATCTTCAAAGCTCATCCAGCCTGAACCCTGCACTCAGCAGGGACATCTCCAACCAGAGCAGGTTGCTCACAGCCCCACACAACCTGACCTGCAGTGCTGCCAGCCATGGGGCAGCTCCCACCTCTCTGGGCAGCCTGGGACAGGCTCTCCCCACCCTCAATGCCAAACCTTTCTCCCTTCACTCTCAATCTCCCTCTTGCTGTTCAAACCATCCCCCTTGGCCTGCCACCACCGGCCCTGCTCAGAATTCTGTCCCCAGCTCTCTAATCCCTTTATACCTTCTGGAAGGCCACAAGAAGGTCTCCCCAATGCCCTTCTCTCTCTTGGGAGGCAGAAATCCTGCTTTGGCAACCCGCTGGCTCCCCAGGCGCTGGAGGATGTGAAGATGGTTGTGTGGAAGAACACCACAGACGGGGTGCAGGACAGCGGCCTGACGCTCAACGGTAATGTGCCAGGGCTGCCAGGGCTGTCCAGCCTCAGGGGCCCTCTGCTGCTCAGCCTCCTGAGGGGCCTGGGCTCAGCCTCTAGGCTGGGCTCTGCCTCTTGTCACAGCAAGCCTGGGCCTGCTGTGGCTGCCAGAGCTCCCTGGCCCAGCAGCCTCTGTGCCCAGAGGCCGAGCTGATCCCTGAGACTCAGTGCTTGCGGTCTGATGTCCCAAGGGAAGAGTGATCCTAAGGAATAGATCCCTGATATCCTAAGGGAAGCATAATCCCAATGAATAGATCCCTGAGACTGAGTGCTTGGGGTCTGATCTCCCAAGGGAATAGTGTTCCCAAGGGAAGTGTGATCCCAATGAATGGATCTCTGAGACTGAGTGCTTGGGGTCTGATCTCCCAAGGGAATAGTGTTCCCAAGGGAAGTGTGATCCCAATGAATGGATCTCTGAGACTGAGTGCTTGGGGTCTGATCTCCCAAGGGAAGTGTGATCCCAAGGAGTGGATCTCCGAGACTTGAGTGCCTGTGGTCTGAGCCTCTGATCTCCCTGCAGGCTTCCTCTTCCTCAACACTCTCTTCATCCAGCGGGGTCGGCATGAGACCACCTGGACCATCCTGCGCCACTTTGGCTACGACGATGAGCTGGAGCTGACAGACGATTACCTGCACCCACAGTGCGTGCCCTGCCCTGCCCTGGGGTGGACAGCGTGGGGTGTTCCCGTGGGGCACAGCTCAGCTTCCCCACTGCCTGTGCTGGCTGCTTTTTGCCCCCCAGGGGCTGCGCTGCCAGGCAACTACTGGGGAAAGCTGCCCAGCAGAAAAGGGTCTGGGGATGCTAGGTGACAGCAGCTGAAGAGGAGCCAGGGGGTGCCCAGGTGGGCAAGAAGGGCACCAGCAGCCTGGCCTGGATCAGCAATGGTGTGGGCAGCAGGAGCAGGGCAGGGATTGTGCCTCTGGACTGGGCACTGGGGAGGCCACAGCTTAAGCACCGAGGTCAGTTCTGTGCCACTCACTCCCAAAAGGACACTGAGGGGCTGGAGCAAGGCCAGAGGAGAGCAGCAGAGCTGGAGGAGAGTCTGGAGAAGAGGGCTGGGGAGGAGCAGCTGAGGGAGCTGGGGATGTGCAGCCTGGAGAAGAGGAGGCTGAGGACAGAGCTCATTGCTCTCTACAGCTCCCTGAGAGGAGGTTATAGCCAGGTGAGAGTTGGGCTCTGCCCCCTAGTCTCAGGTGATAGAAGGAGAGGAACTGGCCTGAAATTGTCCCAGGAGAGGGTTAGGATGGAGAGGAGGAAAAATTTCTTTGCTGCCCAGGCTGCCCAAGGAGGTGGTGGAGTCCCTGTCCCTGGAGGTGTTCAGGAAACCTGTGGCCATGGCACTTGGGGCCAGGGTTTGGTGCTGGGCTGCTGATTGGGCTGGGTGAGCTTGGAGGCCTTTTCAGCTGTGACACCTCCGTGGTGCATTCCCCAGCTGAGGCTGAATCCTCACCGTCAGGGTCAGATTTGTGGTCCTCGCTTTCCCCTGTGGGCAGGAGCTGGCATGTGGGGTTGGCAACAACAGGACCTTGGAGCTGCTGCCTATGCTGCAGGCTCTGGTGTAGGTGGGGAATGAAAGCCTGTCCCTGACCTGCCTTGGCATCAAGCAGGGTTTCCTGAGGGCTGCTCTGCCTTTGCTGAGCTGAGACAGAAAGGCTCTGTCAGGAGCAGTGAGCTGCCAGCATCACCCTCCTGCCTGCTGCTGGCACTTCTGCCCCTGCCATCCTACAGCTGGCAGTAATGAAAGGCTTTGACTTGGGAGCTGGCCTGATCCTCCCCTCAGACAGGGCCTGTGCTGCTGTAAAGCACCCCTAGGATGGTGCTGTGCCCACCTGGTGCCCTGGGCACAGGACAGAGCAAGGGCTGCATCTGGGCTGTGTGAGCGGTGTGGATGTGCTGAGGAGGAGTGTGGGCAGCAGGGCAAGGGATGTTTTCTTCCTCCTCTACTCTGCCCTGGTGGGACCATGTCTGGAATATTGTGTCCAGTTCTGGGCCTCCCAGGTCAGGAGGGACAGAGAGAACCTAGGGGAGGCTGTGAGAATGATGAAGGAGCTGAAACAGCTCTCAGAAGAGGTTGAGAGCCCTGGTGCTGGTTAGCCTGGAGAGAGGACTGAGAGGGGACCTGAGCAGTGTCTATAAATATCTGAGGGGTGAATGGCAGGAAGAAGGTGCCAGGGTCTTTGCAGTGGTGCCCAGGGACGGGGCAAGGGGCACAAAGTGGCAGCCAGGAGGTTCCATCTAAGTAGTAGGAGAAAAGTTTTTGTCATGAGGGTGCTGGAGGCCTGGAGCAGGCTGCCCAGAGAGGCTGTGGAGTGTCCTTGTGTGGGGACTTTCCAGACCCATCCTGGGCAGAGCTCTTTTCCAACCCCCTACCGTTCTATCAGCCCCAAGGCCTCATCCAACCTGGCACTGAACACCTCCAGGGAGGTTGTGAATCACACGTTCTGTGATTCTGTGATCCACAACCTCCCTGGTCAAACCTGTGCCAGTCTCTCCCCGCCCTCAGTACCCCTCAGCATCTCTTCCTAATCTCTTCCCCTCCCTCCCCACCCGTGTCAGGTTCCGCCTGCCCCCTGGCTGCTCCACGGAGCTCAACCACCTGGGCTACCAGTTCCTGCAGCGCATGTTTGAGAAGCACGACAAGGTGGGCACGGGCCAGTGTGGGCATGGCTGTCTGCTGGGTGAGGGCGGGGGGAGGGGAACCCACTGAAGTGTTGTCCTCTGCCACACTGCTCCTTTCACACCTCAGTACCAAGGGTGTGGGAGCAGGAGGTGGCCACAGCAAGTTGGCATGGGCATGGGGTTAGGGTTGTTGCCCTCGAGCAGGGGCATGGGGTTAGGGTGGCTGCCCCTGAACAATGGGCGTGGGGTTAGGATCACTGCCCTTGAGCATGGGCATATGGTTAGGGGCAGGCCAAGGGGCATGGGTCTAGAATCACTGCCCTTGAGCAAGGGCATAGGGTTAGCGTTGTTGTCCTTGAGCTTGGGCATATGGTTAGGGTCACTGCCCCTGAACAAGGGGCATGAGGTCAGGGTCTCTGCCCTCGGGCATGGGCATGGGGTCAGGGTCACTGCCCTTGAGCATGGGCGTGGGGTCAGGGTTGCTGCACTCGAGCAGGGACATGGGGTCAGGGTCTCTGCCCTCGGGCATGGGCACGGGGTCAGGGTTGCTGCACTCGAGCAGGGACATGGGGTCAGGGTCTCTGCCCTCAAGCAGGGGCATGGGGTTAGGGTCGCTGCCCTTGAGCAGGGGCATGGGAATGGGGTTAGGGTTGTTGCCCCTCACCAAAGGGCAGACAGCAAAGTTTGGGCTTTCAGGGGATGGATCTGAATTAACATCAAACTGGTGTAGCCTTATAGTGCCTACCTGCAGCACTTGGGGTGGCCAGAGAGTGGGCTCAGCTGATGGCTTGCAGCCAACAGCCAAGCACAAGCTGCCAGCCCTGGGGAGTGGGTGCCAGGCCATAGAGAGGGAGAGAAAGAGGCTGAGTCGTGCCATGCTCTGGCTTTTGGGAGGCCTATTCAGGTATTGGTATGTCCCTGGGATGAAACAGCTCTGTGGGCATGGGGACCTGCAGCGTGGCATCTATGTGTAGCCAGATGCCAACATATCCTCTCTGGCATTGCCTCGTGGCACACGGCAGAGTTAGTTGCCCTGCAGTGTGGCAGGCCAGGGTGAGTGTCCCCGGGGCGTGTGGGCAGGTCTTGGCAGCTGGTGCAGCTGCGGTGCCAGAGCAGAGGCTGGCTGTGTGCCCTGCAGTGCCAGCTGACCCCGGGGGCCCTCTGCACACCGCCACAGCTCTGCCCTCGTTTGCCATCGATTCGTGCCACGTCCTCCTGTCACCTCGCAGCTGCCAGCGGGGCCAGGGCCCCTCTGAGGTGGCCGCGGCGAGCTGCTGGGGTGCTGTGTGCCCCCTCAGTGTGCTGTGTGCCCCCTCAGTGTGCTGTGTGCCCCCTCGGCTGCTGACCCCTCCTCTGTTTGGGCAGGACCAGGACGGAGCCTTGTCCCCGGCCGAGCTGCAGAGCTTCTTCAGCGTCTTCCCCTGCGCGCCCTGGGGCCCCGAGCTCTCCCACACGGTATGCACCACGGCCGCAGGGCTGCTTCCCCTGCATGGATTCCTCTGCCAGTGGACGTAAGCTCAGTCCCTCACCACCCCCCTGGCCCTCAGTCGGCTCCCTGGGCCCCGGCTGACCGGCTGCCCCCCTCCCTGGGCCCTGTCTCTGCAGGCTGCTGGCGTACCTGGACGCACGGTGCTGCCTGGAGTGCTTGGGCTACCTGGGCTACCCCTTCCTGTCTGAGCAGGACTCCCAGGCGCAGGCCCTGACAGGTGTGGCCGTGCCCTCCCCTCCCCTGCTGCCCGTGGCTGGGCTCCCCTCCCTGCCCAGCTCACCCAGCCTTATTTCCCGGCAGTCACCCGGGAGAAGAGGATCGACCTGCAGAAAGGGCAGACCCAGCGCAACGTCTTCCTCTGCAAGGTGGTGGGTGCCCGAGGCACGGGCAAGACCTGCTTCCTGCAGGCCTTCCTGGGCAGGAGCCTGACGGTGAGTGCCAGCTGCCTGCTCCTCTGCAGCTGCAGGCACAGCAGTGCCTCCAAACCTCCCCTGCTGCGGTTTGGTTGGGCACCAGGAGGAAGCTCTGCACAGTGAGGGTGATGAGACACTGGCACAGGCTGCCCAGGGAGGTGGTTGAGGCTCAGGCCTGGAGACATTCAAGCTTAGCCTTGCTGTGTCCTTGTGCAGCTTGCTCTGTTTGGAGGTGTTTCTGTTGCCTGCAGGGGCTGGACAGGATGCCCTTGGAGAGTCCCTTCCAACCTCATGCAGTCTCTGCTGAGAGATCTGCTGCCTGCCGGCACCTCCCTGCCCACAGTGCAGCCCTGGTGTTCAGGCAGGGGGCTTCATGCTCCACTTCAAGCTGGTCACTGTGGCTCCTGTGTCCTTAGAACCACAGAGCTGCTGAGGCTGGCAGAGCCCTTGGAGCTCCTCCAGACCAGCCACTCACCCACAGCTCACAGCCCCAGCGCTGCTGCTCAGCCACTGCCACCAAACCACCTCCCTCAGTACCACAGCCACACAGCTTTAAACACCTCCAGGGCTGGGGGCTGCACCACCTCCCTGGGCAGCCTGATGGGAAGAAATTGTTCCTCATGTCCAACCTGAACCTCTCCTGGGACAACTCGAGGCTGTTTCCTCTTGTGTTGTCACTTGTTGCATGTGCAAAGAGCCCAACACTCGCCTGGCTCCGTCTTCCTTTCAGGGAGCTGTGGATCAAGCCCACTCCCTCTGCTTATCCCAAGGGTCTGGAGGGGCTGCTCCACCTCCCTAGGGTGACAGTGACTTTCCCTGCACGTTACCAACAGCCTCACACCTCATGGTGGGCACTGAATGGCCTTTAAGTGGCTGCCACAGATGTGGGGCAGTGGGAAATGTTCTTCCTGCTCTCTGTGATGCTGTTGTCATCTCTGGCAGGTGCAGAAGGAGACCCCAGGGCAGCCATCCCCATATGTGATCAACACGGTGCAGGTCAACGGGCAGGAGAAGTACCTCATAGTAAGTGAGGGAGAGGAGGGCATGCTGGCTCTGTGTGACTCCAGAAGGGCTGGGCTGTGTTCCATTGCCATCCTGGCACGTCTGAGCTGCACTCAGACTGGCACAGTCCACGTGCTGATGTCAGAAATGGCAGCTCCCCCTGAGACTGTGCTGCAGCTTGTGTCCTGCTGGGCTGAGGAGAGTCCAGGGGAGGCTGCAAAGCTGCTGCGGGGCCTGGAGCAGCTCTGGGAGGAGCAAAGGCTGAGAGCCCTGGGGCTGAGAGCCTGCAGAAGAGCAGCCCCAGAGGGCATCTGAGCAATGCTCAGCAAGAGCTAAAGGAGCTGTGGGGGGCAAGAGGCTGGGACCAGGCTCTTGTCAGTGGTGCCCAGGGCAAGGGGCACAAAGTGGCATCCAGGAGGTTCCATCTGAGCAGGAGAAGGGTGTTTGTTGTGAGGGTGCTGGAGGCCTGGAGCAGGCTGCCCAGAGAGGCTATGGAGTGTCCTTGTGTGGAGACTTTGAAGACCCATCTGCATGTGACCTGCCCTAGGCAGAGGAGCTGAACTCCATCTCCAGAGCTCCCTTCCAACGACCTATCGTTCTGTGCCAACCTCCCACCAGCCCAGGCTGCTCAAGGTGGCATTGGACACCTCCCTAGGCAATAAACCTCTTCCAGGATCTCCTCACCTTGGGGTGAGGGGTTGGACTGGATGATCTCCAGAGGTCCCTCCCATCCTCACCACCCTGCTGTTGTCCTGTCCCCTCCTGCTGCAGCTGTCTGAGGTCAGTGCTGACACCACCTTCGCGAAGCCCTCGGACGCAGCCTGCGACGTCGTCTGCTTCCTCTACGACCTGACTGACCCCAGGTCCTTCAGCTACTGTGCCACTGTTTATAAGGTAGCTGCTCGGGGGCCCTGTAGGAGCTCAGCTTTTGCAGTGCCATCAGCCAGAGGTGAGTTGCTGAGACCTCTCTCTCCCTGTGCAGCAGCACTACGTGGACAGCCAAA
Source organism: Tricholaema leucomelas (assembly GCA_013400475.1). Taxonomy (NCBI): domain Eukaryota; kingdom Metazoa; phylum Chordata; class Aves; order Piciformes; family Lybiidae; genus Tricholaema lacrymosa; species Tricholaema leucomelas. The sequence continues at coordinate 469,557 of WAAF01002583.1, forward strand.
TCCCCTGCGTCTTCGTGGCCTCCAAGGCAGACCTGCCAGAAGCCAGCCAGCAGCCCACACCCTCCCCGGCTGAGTTCTGCTACAAGCACTGCCTCCCACCACCCTTCTCCTTCTCCTGCTATGGCCAGGGCCCACCCAGCACCACCATCTACACCAGACTGGCCACAGCTGCCACCTTCCCGTCAGTATCCTTCTCGTGGAGGGGGCTGGGGGGCAGAGCCAGGGAGGCTGCGTTCAGGCCCTGCCTCTGCCGTGCTGCTTTTGCTTTGCTGCCTTCTAGGAGTAACTGCAACAAAAAAGGCTGCTTCTTGGCCTGTGGGGGAGGGTGGAGGCTCCCTGCTGCCTCCTGGGTGTCTCTGGCAGATAGATCCTGCCACGGGAGGGTTATTTTGGAAGGCTGAGATAAGGGAGCTGCCGAAGGTGAGCAGCCAGCCTGGGTTGGCACGGCCCGCAGAGGAGGTGGCAGCTCTTTTCTCCTGAGGAGGTGAATCAGACTGAAAAAGAGGTCTGTGAAGCCAGACCTCTGCTCACACAGCCTGAACTGCACCTGAGAGAGAGGGTAGGGAGGGCAGCCAGGCCATTGAGGGCAGATGTGGGAAGGAGAAATCTGCCTGCAAGTGGCATCACTCCCTTCGAGTGGCAGAGAGGGCAGAGAGCTCAGCAGGTTTGCTGGCAGCACCAAGCTGTGTGGTGTGGGTGACCTGTGTGAGGGGCAGGATCCATCCAAATGGCTGCAAAGGTGTGACAGTGACAACCTGATGAGTGCCAACTGAGGGCAAGGTCCTGCACCTGGGGCAGGGTAAACCCTTGGTACCAACCCAGCCTGGGTGAGGAGTGGCTTGAGAGCGGTCTGGAGGAGAAGGCCTTAGGGGTGCTGGGAGTGCAAAGCTGGCCAGGAGCTGCCACTGAGGACTGCCAGCCCAGCCCCAGCCTGTCCTGGGCTGATCCCCAGCAGTGTGGGCAGCAGGGGCAGGGAGGAGGATTCTGCCTCTCTGCTGTGCCTGCTGAGACTTCCCTGCAGTGCTGGGGCAGCTCTGGAGTGCTAAGCACAGCACAGACAGGGACCTGCTGCAGCAGGGCCAGAGGAGACCACAGCAGTGCTGGCAGGGTGGAAGCTCTGCTGTCAGGCCAGCCTGGGAGAGTTGGGGGTGTTCAGCCTGGAGTGGAGAATGCTTCAGGGGGACCTTGGAGCAGCCTGCCAGTGTTTGCTGGGAGCTGCAGGATATCTGGGGAGGGACAAAGGAATGGGGTGCAGGACAAAGGGTGATGGCCTCAGACTGCAAAGATCTGCATGTAGCCATGAAATGGAAATCCTTCTGAGGCTGGGGAGAGACTGGCACAGGTTTGCCCAGGGAGGTGTTCAAGGCCAGGTTGAATGAGGCCTTGAGCAGCCTGCACTAATTGGAGGTGTCCCTACCTGTGACAGAAGAGTTGAAACTGGATGATCTTGAAGGTCCTTTCCAACCCAACCCATTCCACGATTCTCTTGGCAGCCCAGGGGTGGGCACAGAGCCCTCCTGGGAGGAGCCGTGTGGGTGTGCTGGGAGACAGGCTGGGATTTACCAGTAAGTGGTTTTCCCTGCAGCTTCTTCTCAATAAACAACTTTTATTTTTAGAGCTGACACACTTTAATTTCTCTTTTTTTTCCAGCCCCCTCCCTCTCTCTCTCTGCAGGATTAAAATTTAAATATTCTTAATATATCTGAGGGTCTGTGACTTAAATAAATAGCAGCGTAAGGGAGGGCCCACGATTGGCTGCTCTGCGCTGACTGTGTGGGGCATGAATAATGCATCAGCTCCCTCCTCCTCCTCCTCCTCCTCCTCCTCACACAGGGGCATCGGGGCAGCACGTGGTTGAATCACAGAACGTTAGGATTGTTTGGGTTGGAAAAGGCCTCTTGAGATCATCTGGTCCCAACCAGCAGCCCAATCCCACCGTAGCCACCAAACTCTGTCCTTAAGGGCTATGGCCACAGGTTTCCTGAACACCTCCAGGGATGGGCTTTAGCCGTGACCTTGTGCAGCCAGCAGGTACTTGTGTAACACAGACTCATAGCATCGTGGAATTATTTGGGTTGGAAAAGACCTCCAAGGTCATCCCTTCCAACTAGATACTCAGCACCACCATGGCCACCAAACTCTGGCCTCAGCTGCCATGGCCACAGGCTTCCTGAACACCTCCAAGGAACTCCACCACCTCCTTGGGCAGCCTGTGCCAGTCTCACTCTAGCAGCAAAGAAATTTTTCCCTCTCTCCAAGCTAACCCTTCCCTGGCACAATTTCAGGCCGGTTCCTCTCCTTCTTATCTCCTGAGCCTAGGGAGCAGAGCCCAACCTCCACCTGGCTGCAGCCTCCTCTCAGGGAGCTGTAGAGAGCAGTGAGCTCTGTCCTCAGCCTCCTCTTCTCCAGGCTGCACACCCCCAGCTCCCTCAGCTGCTCCTCCCCAGCCCTCTTCTCCAGACCATTCCCCAGCTCTGTTGCACTTCTCTGGCCTTGCTCCAGCCCCTCAGTGACCTTCTGGGAGTGAGTGGCACAGAACTGACCTCGGTGCTTAAGCTGTGGCCTCCCCAGTGCCCAGTCCAGGGGCACAATCCCTGCCCTGCTCCTGCTGCCCATACCATCGCTGATCCAGGCCAGGCTACTGGTGCCCTTCTTGCCCACCTGGGCACCCCTTGGCTCCTCTTCAGCTGCTGTCACCCAGCATCCCCAGACCCTTTTCTGCTGAGCATTTCCCTGCCACTCTGCTCCAAGCCTGGAGCCTTCCTAGGGTTGCTGTGCCCCAAGGGCAGGACCCAGCACTTGGCCTTGTTGAACCTCATCTCCATAGCCTCAGCCCACGGGTGCAGCCTGGCCGGAGCCCTCTGCACAGTCTCTACCCCTTCTTTGACAGGGAATAAAGCACTGCTGCTTAATTCCCTGTCAAAGAACAGGAAGGGAAGATATAGGCTTGGACAGGGCTGGCCCCGTGGGTCAGCAGCACTGTGCCACTGTATCCTACTTCCACTTCTGGGTCTCACTGCACTTGGAGTTGTAGCAGCAGCCTGACCTAGAAAGGCTGCTCCCTGCCTCCGTGCTCCTGCTAATTATTTAGGTGCTGCTGTGCTGCTTCCGGTCCAGGGGAGGCTGAAAGCACATCCCTGCTGCCGACAGGACAGGGAACCATTGTGTGCTTTGGTTTGGTGGGCACAGGATTGCTCTGGTTGCCCTTGGAGGTCATGGGAGCCTGAGCAGGATCTGACTCTTCCCAGGCGTGGGCTTAAACCGTGACTGTGGTGAAAGTATGAGGAGAGGCTGAGAGGAGGCGAGAGGCTGGGGCCAGGCTCTTGTCAGTGGTGCCCAGGAACAAGGGGCACAAAGTGGCACCCAGGAGGTTCCATCTGAGCAGGAGGAGAAAGTTGTTTGTTGTGAGGGTGCTGGAGGCCTGGAGCAGGCTGCCCAGAGAGGCTGTGGAGTGTCTTTGTGTGGAGAGCTTCCAAGCCCAGCTGGATGTGTTCCTGTGTGCCCTGCCCTGGGTGCTGCCTCTTGGCAGGGGGGTTGGGCTGGGTGATCTCCAGAGGTCCCTTCCAGTCCCTACCATTCTGATGCTGGGTGGCAAATGCCACCAGCTCGTAGGGCCAAAGAGCCTCTGGCAGCCTTTAACAGGACTGTGTGCCCACTCTGGACCTGCACCTTCTGTCCTTTCAGGGCCACCCAAGCTGCTGCTGCTGGAGGTGCTGCTGGGCAGCGTGGCATTGTGCCACCTCCCCTCACCAGCCTCTTCTCTCTTTCCTTGCAGCCACTTGAACACCGTGGAGCTGGGAGCTGCCTCCTTCTGGCTCCGGGTGGCTCTGGGCACAGCCGTGGCAGCTCTGGTAGGCTTCACCCTCTACCGTGTGCTAGCCAAGAACAAGTGAGGGTTGCTCTGCCACCCTGTCCTCCATGGCACACCAGCCTCCCTGGCCCCACTGAGGAGACATCCTGCCTTCAGCTGCTCTCTGCTGGGGAAATCCTCCTCCTCCTCCTTCTCCTCCTCCTCCCAGTTCGGATTGCAGGACAAGTGGAACCAGACTGCCCAGCAGCAGCAGGACACAGCCCCAGCCTGGCTCCGGGGCTCCCCCTGGAGCGGCAGTCGGAGGCCCAAGCCTCATCTTTTACTCTGTTCAGTTTTTGTAACGGTGGTTTTTAAGCTCCCCCACGAGTGGTTGGGTGTTTGTGGGGCTGGCACTGCCTTCCCCAGGGAGCTGCGCTGCTGCCCTCGCTCATGGCAGGAGCGGTGTGGGGAGGGGTTAGTGCCACTCCTGCCAGAGCCTCCTGGGGCTCTCACACTGGGCCCCAGCACTCCCCTGGGCCCCCTCCATGCCCTGTGCCAGCTCTGGGGAAGGCTTATCCTTGTTGTCCCTTCATACTGTGACACTGGCTGTGGCCTCCAGCCCCAGGCTGTGAGAGGAGGGGGCAATGCCCAGCTGCAGGTGGTGAGGGAAGTGGGCAATGCCCAGCACTGTTTCAGGTTCCTGTCTTCTGTGCAGAAAGCCCTGGAGCCCTGCAGTGTGCCAGGCTCTCTGCCCATCTACCCCTTGCCCTGGCCACCAGTGTTCCCAAAGAGCCTCACTGTGCTGTGAGGGCAGAGGGTGCCCGCAGCACTCCCCAGGGCAGGCTGCAGCCCTTTCCTGACGGTGCCATTGCTGCACTGGTGCCACGCTCCTTGCCGTGCCCCTGTCCTGCTCTCCGCTCCACAGGGCCCTGTCCCAGCGTGTGAGGCTCTGGGCGTTGGCATCTCCTGCTAAAACTGGCAGAACTGGAAGGTCTTTCCTGCCAAGGTGGCAGGCAGCTGCTGGGCAGCTCTTGTGACCTCGTCCAGGGCACAGTCCCCTCCCTTCGCCCCTGTCTGCCAGTCCCAAAGCTGCTGAGCTGGTGCCCGCTCAGGGTGGGTGCCTTTGCAGGCAGCTGGTGGGTGGCACCGAGGGCACCACAGGAGCTGCTTGTTCAGTTTTCCTCTGGGGGCCTGGAGCCACTGCAGGGGCTGAGGAGCTGCTGGGCCTGGCCAGTGTCTGGGGGGCACAGTCCTAGGGCGGTGACCCCACCCCAGCACTCCCTGGAGCTGCCCATAGGATGGGTCCCTGCCTGCCCAGAGCCTAAATGGGCACCCACTGGTGTCACCCTTGCTGGCCCGTGGTTAATGGCACTGCCCCGGCGTGTCCATGCCCCTTCTTTGTGCCCAAGGCCACGTTGCAGGGCTCTTCATCAGGACTCTGCCCAGTGGTCTGTGCCCACTCCAGGCCTGGCAAAGCCATAACCTTTTGTTCTCTACATTCCAATAAATTTTTACAACCTTCCTCTCGCAGGCTCTGTCCTGCCTCTCCTAGGCACCCAAAACTGGCACCTCCCTTGGCTCTGCCACCCCCCAACAGCCTGGGCTGCCCACCCTGGCTGGAGCCACTCACAAGGATTTAAGGGCTTGAAGCCTGGCACTGGGACACAAGGCTCAGTGCTCTTTGGTGCCTGGGAACAGTGGCAGCCAAGATGGGGAAGGAGATGAGGGGTGCCCACACCACCCTGTCGGGCTCTTGTGGGCACTAGGAAGGAGGCAGCATGGCAGCTCCTGGGAGCCATGGCTCTGTGTGCCCAGCACATGGGGGTAGGGGCTCCCACCAAACCTCTCAGGGCTGTGCCACTTCTGTGCCTGCTCTCCTTTGCCCCTGGCAGCTTTTCTCTTGGCTGTTTCTGTCTCTGCAGGCTCAGCCCCAGGCACTGGGCACATGGATGCCAGCTTCTGACCCCTTGCACTATGAGGTGACTCCAGGGTGGCAGGGGAGACCCCACCACAGAAAGCAGGGCAGCCAGGGAGCCATGGCAGGATTGGTATCACTGCAGGGTGGAGGAGGTGATGCCAAGGTGGATGGGACACGCGGAGCTCCCTGGTGAGTCCAAACCAGGCTGTGCCCCGTGGGAGGAGCAGGCTCACGTGCCCTGTGGGGGTATTAATAGTGCCAGAGCCTTGGCTGCTGTGCCAGGGCTGGGGATGCATGTGGCAGGGCTGCAGGAGCTCGCCTCTGGCCACACGTGAGCCCAGAGGAAGGAGCCTGGGCATCACCCCACTACCTGGCATCTCTGGTGCCCCATGCCAGCTGACACCAGTTACACAGCCCTGCTACTGTCTCCTGCCCCTCTGACCCAGTGTGGGCACAGTTCTGCGCCAGGGTAGTAGCAGGCCCTCTGAGGACAACCCCATGCCATAGCAATGCCAGGTCAGCTGTGAACATCCCTGTGCCAGGGTAGTGCCAGGTCATGGATAGCCCCACAGCAGTGCCAGGCTGACCATGGACAGCCAACTTGCCACAGCAGTGCCAGGCCAGCTAGTGATAGTGCCAGGTTGTTCGTGGATATACAGCCCAGTGCTACAACTGTGCCAGGCCAGCCAGCCCCATGATGATGGCTCCATGCCATGGCAGTGCCAGGCTGGTCATGGATAGCCACAGTAGTCCCAGGCTGGCTGAGGAATGCCCAATGCCACAACTGTGCCAGGCCACCTGTGGACAGCCCCATGCCGCAAGAGAGCTGTGAAGCCCAAAGCTCCCATGGCACTTGCAGCAGGACTGAGCAGTGGCACTGTGTCCTGGGGCTGTGCCACCCTGCAGGACAGGGCACCTGGGGGTCAGGGGGCAGCAGGCCTGGCCTGGGTACTGCTGCAAACATCCTGTAGAGGCTCTAGTTGAAGGGACCTGGTGCCACTGCTGGAGAGACCCTGTGCCAGGTGTGGCACCTTTGGGGAATGTGCCCAGGGCTAAGCTAGCCTGTGGGTACCAAGGGCAGGGTGGGTGAAGTCTGCAGATAACTGTGCCAGGGCCTGCAAGCATGTGGAGCTGAAGTGCTGATGCCCATGGTGGGCTGTAAATGCCACCCCAGGGCCCCTATGGCCGGATGCTGGAGTCACACTGGGATAAAGAGACCTAGACTGGGGTGCAGAGGGGCACTGGGGGGCAGATGCTCACGGGGGCACTGCCCAGGCTGGGATGTGTATACCCATACTGGGGGGCAGCTGCTGCATGGGGGCACTGCCCAGGCTGGGGTGCAGGTACCATGCTGGGATGTGTCTACCTATATTGGGATGCAGGTACCATGCTGGGATGCAGGTGCCATACTGGGATGTGTGCATCTGGTACTGGGATGCAGGTACCATACTGGGATGTGTGCATCTGTACTGGGATGCAGGTACCATGCTGGGATGTGTGCATCTGTACTGGCATGCAGGTGCCATACTGGGATGTGTGCATCTATACTGGGATGTAGGTGCCACACTGGGATGCAGATGCCATACTGGGATGTGTGCATCTATACTGGGATGTAGGTGCCACACTGGGATGCAGATGCCATACTGGGATGTGTGCATCTATACTGGGATGTAGGTGCCACACTGGGATGCAGATGCCATACTGGGATGTGTGCATCTATACTGGGATGTAGGTGCCATACGGGGATGCAGGTACCATACCGGGATGTGTGTTTCTATGCCGGGATGTGGTACAAGTACTGGAATGTGGGTACTGTTCTGGGATGTGTGCACCAGCACCAGGATGCAGACATCATTCTGGCAGTGGGTACCGGTACAGAGATGCAGAAACCATACTGGCTGAGGGTACCAGTACAGGGATGCAGGTACCAGTACCAAGATGCGGGTACCATACTGGAACGCAGGTGCCACCCCAAGCTGCCGGTGCCCGGTACCAGTCTCTGCTGTGCCATGTGTCGGGGCTCGGAACTGGCGGCGGGGCGGGTCTCGGTTCCCCGGTGATGTTGGTTGGGGTGGAGGGGGGAAGCGGGAAGCGCTGCGCCGTGCGCTGCGGCGGGGGCGGCTCCGTTCGGCTCCGCTCCCGCCCCCGCCGCCGCCGCCGCCGCCGCCCCGCTGCCATCGGCGGCTCCCGGCGCCGCCGCCTCTCGCCACTCGCTCCCGGACCCGCCGCAACGCGGGGCTGGCGGGGAGAGTCACCCCCCCTCCCGCCGCCCCCGCCGCCCGCGCCGCTCCCCTGCCCGGTTCGCCGGCCCCGGGCGCGGGTGAGCGGCGGAGCCCACCGCCCGCCGGGTGCATGGACAGGAGCTCCCTGCTCCAGCTCATCCAGGAGCAGGTGAGAGCGGCGCGGGGGCACCGGGCAGCTCTACCGGGGAAGGAGGGTGGCCACCGGGGTCGTCTCCGGGAGGGGCCGCCGGGAACCGGGCATCGCTAACCGGAGTGTATTGGATTGGGGGGTGGTGATGTTGGCAAGCACCGGGCACGGCTGCCGCGCAGCGGGCAGAGCTGCTAGTCCACGGCGGGTACCGCGCCCGCTGCCCCCTGCTGAGCATCCCCCGGTATCCCCTCCTCGGCATCCCTCCGGTGCCTCACAGCACTGCCCTGGGCGACTGTTGAAGTGGGGGGAATCCTTACCTCCGGTTACGCCGCTGAGGCCGCGCAACTCAGCTCACTTGTGGCCTCCTCCTCACCCCCAGCCCTCCCCCTCCCCGTCTGCACCCTCAAGGACGGAGGGTGCTGAACCCTAGGTGCGGGATGAGCCCCCGGGGGGCTGCCGTGGGGCTCGGTGTCCAGCCCCAACCCCCCGGCGATGCTCGCTTTGGCGGGGGGCTGCGTCCAGCCCCCGTGACCTGATTGCAGGATCAGGCCGCGGAGCAGCAACGCTGCGCAGCGCCGGGGGCTCCGCTCCCTGGGCAGGATCAGGCTCCCCCTCCCGGGGCGTTACCACACGCTGTGCCCTGTCCCTGCCCCCGGTGCCCGATTGCCTGATCCCCATCCCATCGCCAAACCCCGCAGCCGAGCTGGAAGCTCTGCCCTGGTCATGGGGAGGGAATTTCTAGGGGGTCAAGAATCTTTACAGCCCCCACCCCCGCCCTCCCCTCTGCCTGTCTCTGTGACCTTGGCCGAGTGCCCCCGGCCTCCCCAGCTTGGGTTTTGCGGTGCTGTCCCCTGTGTCACCCCACTCCCGGGTGTGGGAGCTCATTCCCCTCCTGGCGTGAACGGAGCAAAGCCTGGGAGAGCACAGCGGGGCCGAGGGGCTGGGGGGCTGCAGATGGAGCCCACTCGAGGGGGACTAGGAGTCAGTGGGGTTGGAGTTGGGGGAGCTGCATCCTGAGAGGAGGGAGAGGCTTCGTGGCTGCTTCAGGAGGGGCTCTCCGGGGACCGGCCAAGTGGGGACAGTGTGTGCCAACTCCCGGCGTGACACACACGTGGCACCTGTGGGGGGCAAGAGAGATGGGGGGCACTGGAGTGCTGCTGCACCCCAGTATCTAGCTCTGCTCCCGTGTGCTGGTGGCCACTATGGGGATGCAAAGAGCTGCCTGCGCCCTGCACTTTGCGCCCCACATCCCACAGCCTGCAGCCTGCACCCCACTTCCCACCCTGCACTCCACATCTCGCATCCCAATCTGCACCCTGCATCCTGCACACCACATCCCACCCTTCACCCCACATCCTGCACCCCACATCCCACTTCGCACCCCACGTCCCACCCTGCATCCCACATCCTGCACTCCATCCCACATCCTGCACTCCATCCCACATCCCACCCTGCAGAGGCAGAGGCTCTGGGCAGCCAGATCCCACCTTGGGAAAGAGTCTTTGTCCTGTGGGAGCAGGGGGCACAGCAGGGTGAGGGTACAGTGCCGTGCCCCCAGCACACCCCCTGCTGCCCGTCCCGCGAGGCTGTTTCCGCCGTTTCCAGCTCTAGGGAATAAAGGAGCAGATCCCAACGCGATCTGTGGAGCGCTGCTGTGGGGCGCAAGGTGCCAGGCACCTTGCAGCTGTGCTCCTGCCACCTGTGCCCTTTCCCTGTCCCCATCCCCCTTGTGCCACCCTGAGCTCTTTGCATCTATGAGCGGGACCACTCTGGGTGTCCCACGGTGCTTATGGTGCTTATGGTGTATGAAGCCCAGAGGGCTCAGGGTGCCCAGGCAGTGCTGTGGGCCCCGAGGACAGTGCAAGGTGCCCAGGCACGGGGGAGTATGGTGGTGAAGGTGTGCGGGAGGAAGACGAGGAGGAAGAGGCTGGTGCCAGGGCTGCACGTGTGTTTAGCTTTGTGGCTTCCTGGCTGGCAGGCTCCTGGTGGCGAGAAATAACTGAGTGGGAGAGTGCTGGATGTGCCACAGGCAGATGGGGACACTGGCACCACACGGGGCACCTGCATGCCACCTGCATGGCATAGGGTACCCACATGGCATGGGGTAACCATATGGCCCTGGGCATAGCTGTGGGGTGGGATGCTCATGTGGTTTGTAGCACATATGTGGCATGGGGCACCTGCATGGCACACCCACATGGCTTGGGGTAACTAGGGCACTTCTATGGCATGGAGTATCTCTGTGACTTGAGGCATCTGCATGTTTTAGGGCACCTCCATGGGATGGGATACCCTCATGGCACAGGGCACCTGCATGGCATGAGGCACCCACATGGCTTGGAGCAGCTGTGTGACACAGAGCACTCGCGTGGCACAGGGCACTCACATGACGTGGGGTACCTGCATGGCAAGGGGTACCCATGTGACATGGGGCACACACATGGCACAGGGCATCCACATGATGTGTGGCACCTGCACAGGACACCTGCATAACACAGAGCACCCAGATGGGTACAGGGCACCTGTGTGACCCATGGCACCTGCACGGAACCTGCATGACACAAAGCACCCACACAGCACAGGGCACCTGCGTGGCATGGGGCACCTATGTTGCACAGGGCAATTACATGGCATAGCACAGGGCACCCACACGATGTGGGGTACAGGGTGAGTGCAGGTTGTAGCCTCACTCACAGAGGCAGGGCCGGTGGCATGGAGTGCCACATGATACCACCAGGGTGATGGGCACCAGAAGGCCTCCCTGGCCAATCGGGGAGCCGCAGCCCTGGCACCCCGGTGACTGCCTGTGCCATGCCCCCCAGCTGGATCCTGAGAACACCGGCTTCATCGGGGTGGAGACCTTTGCCAGCCTCGTGCACAGCCATGAGCTGCCCCTGGACCCCGCCAAGCTGGACATGCTGGTGGCCCTGGCACAGGGCAACGATGAGGGGCAGGTCTGCTATCAGGAGCTGGTAGACCTGGTCAGTGCCGGGGGGCTGCAGGGAGGGGGGTGAGCGGCCAGGTGCCAGCCCGGGGTGGGCACTGGGCACCTTCCCGTGCCCTTGGGGTGGGGGGACAGACATCGGTGGGATGCCAGCGGGACGATGGCACCTCCTTGGGGTGGTGGAGGCGGCGACGGGCAGGGGGCGGCCCAAGCTGCCCCTGCGGTCCCCGCGGGCACGGCCTCTCTCCGCAGATCAGCAGCAAACGTTCGAGCAGCTTCAAGCGTGCCATCGCCAACGGGCAGCGTGCCCTGCCCCGGGACGTGCTGCTGGACGAGACCGGCCTGGGCATCTACAAACGCTTCGTGCGCTACGTGGCCTACGAGATCCTGCCCTGCGAGATGGACAGGCGCTGGTACTTCTACCAGCACCGCGCATGCCCCCCGCCCGTCTTCATGGCAGCCGTCACCCTCACCCAGGTACCCCTCCGCTGCTGCCCAGCCTGCTCCTGGCTGCAGCGCCCCTGATGCTCTTGGCGACCCTGCTTGTGATGTCCTGGCGCCCACAGCGGGGTAGAGACCTTGGGTGAAGGGATGGGTGACTCTGGTTGTGATGTCCCGGTGCCCATACCCAGAGCAGAGGGCACATGTGACCCCAGTGGTGACATCCTGGTGGCCACGGGCAGCTCGGACCCAGCACCAGTGATGACGTCCTGGTGGCCATGGAGCATTCAGACCCTGGGTGAAGGTGCTGGGTCAGGCTGCTCCGGGACAGAGGCGCAGTGCCAGCAGGCTTCTGTTGGTGCTGGAGGTGACAGCCGTGGCCGTTGGCACAGATCATCGTGTTCCTGTGCTACGGTGCCCGGCTGAACAAGTGGGTGCTGCAGACCTACCACCCTGAGTACATGAAGAGCCCTCTCGTCTACCACCCTGGGCACCGGGCACGTGCCTGGCGCTTCCTCACCTACATGTTCATGCACGTGGGGTAGGTCCTTGCTGGGGCACGGGTGCCACCCTGGGCAGATGGGGGTGTATGGGGTGTGCTGCTGTCCTGAGCCACCTGCTGTCCCCTCCTGTGCCCGGGCAGGCTGGAGCAGCTGGGGTTCAACGCCCTCCTGCAGCTGATGATTGGGGTGCCCCTGGAGATGGTACATGGCATCCTGCGCATCAGCTTCCTCTACCTGGCTGGCGTCCTGGCAGGTGGGTGCATGCCAGGCTGGCGAGGGTGTGCAGGGGGTCCCCAGCACCAGGCCCAGGGAGGGCACAGGCAGATGTGCCCTGAGTTTGAGGGGGTGTGTGTGCAGAGCTTTACTCATTGCCTGCTCTGGACCATTGGGTCCTGCCCATGCCATGGTGGGGCTGGGGATGTGGCGCCTCCTAATTAATTAATGAGTGTGACTGGTAATTAATGAACCCTGACCTGACCCCTGCCCATGCCCTCAGGCTCCCTCACCGTCTCCATCACGGACATGCGGGCACCCCTGGTTGGGGGCTCAGGGGGGGTCTATGCCCTCTGCTCAGCTCATCTTGCCAACGTCGTCATGGTCAGCACCTGGCATCATTGGGGGCATCATTTGGGACATGGGACAGGTGGGAGGGTGGGCACCACAGTGGGACCATGGGGAGAGTCATGAGGGATGGGTGGTATTTAGTGGCATTGAAGGGTGGGTAGCATGGTGTGACACTGAGGGGGTGGATGTTTTGAGGTGGCATCATGGGGTGGGCATCATCTCAAGGGTTAGTGCTTCAGGTGGCACCATGGAGTGGGGGGGTCAGTGGGCAGCATGGCATGACATTGTGGGGTGGGCACCGTTGCAATGTGAAAGGAGCTCTTTGGGTGGCATCGTGGGATGGGCAGTGTGGTGTGACACTGGGTAGAGAATGTTTTAGTGTTGTATCCTGGGGTGGGCATCATCACAGCGGGGAGCATATTGTGTGGCATCATGAGCTGGGCAGTGGGTGTGGCATTGGGTGAGGAATGCCTCAGGTTGACATCATGAGGTGGGCACCATCACAGTGGGGAGCACATTGGGCAGCATCATGGGATGAGTGTGGGTGGGCATCATGGTGTGACTGGGTGGGGAATATTTTAGGTTGGCATCATGGGGTGGGCAGCATGGTGCAACACTGAGTGGAGGATGTTTTAAGTTGGCATCATCAGGTGGGCACCCTGGGTGGCATTATGGGGTCGGTGTAGGTGGTGAGGAGAAGAGGGATAGGAGTGCTCCATGGGCCAGGGTACAGCTTCTCTGGGGCATGCTGGAAGGCCCTGGTGCCAGCCCCCTCCCCAGTGCCAGGGCAACAAGGTGCCATTCACCCATCTGTCCCTACACAACCAGAACTGGGCCGGGATGCGCTGCCCTTACAAGCTGCTGAGGATGGTGCTGGCGCTGGTGTGCAGTGAGTACCCGCCCGTGCCCCCCCTGCACTCGAGGTGCCCACGTTTGGTGGGCGAAGGGGGTGGGTGCTGGCACTGGTGTGCAGCGAGTACCCACCCATGCCCCGCTGCACTCGAGGTGCCCACGTTTGGTGGGCAAAGGGGGTGGGTGCTGGCACTGGTGTGCAGAGAGTACCCACCCGTGCCTGGCTGCACTCGAGGTGCCCAGGTTGGGTGGGCGAAGGGGGTGGGTGCTGGCACTGGTGTGCAGAGAGTACCCACCCGTGCCTGGCTGCACTCGAGGTGCCCAGGTTGGGTGGGCGAAGGGGTGCTGAGCCCCTCTTGGCACTGTTTTGCAGTGAGCTCAGAGGTGGGGCGCGCCGTCTGGCTCCGTTTCTCGCCGCCGCTGCCAGCCTCGGGCCCCCAGCCCAGTTTCATGGCGCACTTGGCAGGTGCCATCGTGGGCATCAGCATGGGCCTGACCATCCTGCGGAGCTACGAGGAGAGCCTGCAGGAGCAGTGCGGCTGGTGGGTGCTGCTGCTCTCCTACGGCACCTTCCTTCTCTTCGCCGTCTTCTGGAACATCTTCGCCTACGACCTGTTGGGGGCACAGATTCCTCCCCCTCCGTAACCCACCCTCTGCCCACACTTCCCCCCCCTCCCCCCCCC
>WAAF01002583.1:484435-507292 GCA_013400475.1 Tricholaema leucomelas
CCGGGGGGGGGGTTTGGGGGGGGGGGAGGCGGGGGGGGGGGGGGAGGGGCCCGGGGGGGGGGGGGGGGGGGGGGGGGGGGGGGGGGGGGGGGTGTGATGTGAGGGTGCGGGGCTGCGTGTCTGGGAAGACACATGCTCCAGCGCATCGCTCCCTCTGGCTGCAGGCAGCCAAACGAGCTCCCCCCCGCCCTGCTCCGCATCCCTTCTCTCTGCACCCAATTCACTCCTCCCCCAATGCAGGACGCACCGCTCCTCCCCCACTCCGTACGCCCCTCCAGCCCTCCCCATCAACCCCCCCATTTCTTTGTACTGCACACCCCTCCGTACCTCCCCACGGCCTCCCTTCCAGTCTAACCTCTCCATCCACCCTCTCCCACTCTTCTACAGCCCCCCCCCACCATCAAACTCCAGACCTTCCCTGTACCACATATCCTCCCACCCAGACTCCCCATTCAGAACCCCACACCTCTCCTGCACCCCAAAATCCTCTTCAGTCCAACCTCCCAACCCAGCCCCCTCCAAACGCCCTTCCATCAACCCTCACACTTCTCTGTATCCCTTACCCCTCCTGCGCCCCCGGCATTCACCCTCTCTTACCCCTCTGCAGCCCTCATCAACTCCAGACCTCTCTTTTACCCTTGCACCCCATCAGCTCCATCCCTCCCGCACCCCCAGACTTCCCCTCCCCTCCGTCCTTCTACTCCCACTTCCCTCATTTACTCTCCCCTACCCTTCTGCACACCCCCTCCCATCAAATCCCACACTCACTCCATATCCCCACACCCCCACCCAGCCCCACGTCCCCTGCACCCTTTTCATGCTCCCCAAATCCTCCTTCCACCCCTCCAGGACCTCAAATCCACGCACCTAATCCCCCCAACCCAGCCTTTACCCGTGTCCCGCCCCCTCCTCCTGCACCCGCCCCTCAGAGCTCTACCAGCAATCACAATCGCAATCCACACCCACGTATTGGCCAATCCCTGACTATCCATCATCCCCATCCACCAATGAAAGACTCCGTCTCGCCGCTCCCCAGACCCGTCCTCCTGTCAGGACACGCCTCCGCCCTGACCACGCCCCAAACGACACTCCCCTCCTCTCATTGGCTCCGCCTTCCCCGCCCACCAGCCGCAGGCTCCGCCCCCCCGTCCCCGCCCCGGCGCGTTCCCAGCCCCGCCCCGCGGCAGCCCGGCCCCGGAAGCGGCGCGGCGGGGGAGGCAGTGGTGGCTGTCGCAGTGCGCGGCCGGAGGCAGCGGAGCCGCCGGCCCCAGCGGGCCGGGCCAGGGCAGGCCGGGCCGGGTGGTGCCATGAAGGGGAAAGAGGAACGGGAAGGTGGCGCGGCGGGGCCTGGAGCGTCAGGGCCGGGAGGTGGGGGTGCAGGGGGCGGTAGCCCCGAGAAGAGTCACAGCGCGCAGGAGCACAAGGAGCAGGGCAATCGGCTCTTCGGCGGCCGCAAGTACCCTGAGGCCGCCGCTTGCTACGGACGTGCTATCGTGAGTCTAGGGGCGTCGTCACCCCGGGACGGGGCCACCGGGAGGGGACCCTCGGAGATGGGACACGTCCCCCTTCCCCCCATCCCGCCCCGCTTGGCGCTTCCTGGGCCGGGACCCCTGCCTGGGCCTCACCTGGATGCCCCCGGAACGGGACCCCTGGCCTGACCCAGGCCTGGATCCCCACGGGACAGGACATCTCATGGGTCTGGCCTGGCCTTCCCCGAGACAGAATTTCCCGGGACTGGACAACTTCTTCGGGCCTGACCTGGTCGGGCACCCTCCAGGGTCGAAACCTCCTAGCCTTGACCTTCAACCCCGGGCCTGGACCCACTCCCAGACTTTGGTCCACCCCTGGGACAAGCCCCACTGCCCGCGGCCTGGACCCCTGCCTCTGGTCCTGGCCTGGACTCTCCCGGGACAGCACACCTTTGGCTAGATCTCCATCCTCGGGCCTGTATGGCCTGCCTGGGCACGGCCTTCCTAGCTTTGACCTGGACTACTTCCCCTTGGCCTGGCTTAGAGCTGGTTGCCACCCTGGGCTCGGACAGCCTCCAGTCAGGCCTGCCCTACCAGCAGGCTCTGAACTGGACTCTCTGCTTGAGCCTGTCCCTCCCCCAGTCACATACCCAGTCTGGGCTTGGCAATGCAGACCCACCCTGGGATGGAGGGGCTCCATCACCTGGTGCCAAGGGCTCTGTCCCCTCTCTAGGGGCGTGACACAAGCTGCCCCGTGGGAACTGTCCCCATCCTGTTCCCCATTGATCCCAGGGCTCCAGCACCTGGTACCAGGGTGCCTTTTCCCCTCCTCTGGAGGTCTGACACGGATTGCTTCACGGGAACCAGCCCCAGCTTGTCCCCCAGTGCTCCTGGCAGCTCCCCACAGGGTGCCAGCCCGAGCGGGCGCTGCTGCCTCTCCCCGGGCCGCTGACGTTGCGCAGGCAGCTCACCCAGTCACCTTGCTGCCAGCCTTCCCTGTGCCTGCCAGCCCGTGGTGGGCAGCGGGCGGCTGCTGTGCCCAGCCACAGCACGGGTGTCGCCTTGCAGAACCGCAACCCCTTGGTGGCTGTCTACTATACCAACCGTGCCCTCTGCTACCTGAAGATGCAGCAGCACGACAAGGCACTGGCCGACTGCAAGCGAGCCCTGGAGCTGGACGGGCAGTCGGTGAAGGCTCACTTCTTCCTGGGCCAGTGCCAGATGGAGATGGAGAACTATGACGAGGCCATCGCAAACCTGCAGAGAGGTGAGGGGGCAGGGTGCCAGTCTTGGCATCTCCACCCCTCCATCCGCCAGGAATGGGGCTGGTGCTGGCTCTGAGATCATAGAATCCCAGACTGGGTTGGGTTGGAAGGGAGCTTCAAGATCATACAGTGCCAACCCCCTGCCATGGGCAGGGACACCTCCCACTAGCCCAGGTTGCTCAAGGCCTCATCCAGGCTGGCACTAAACACCTCGTGAGGCTGTGGATCACAGGATCACAGAACATGATGGCATTTGTGTGGATTCTGTGATCCACAATCTCCCTGGGCAACCGGTGCCAGACTCTCCCCACCCTCACCGCAGAGAATTTCTTCCTTCTTCCCACTCTCGGTCTCCCCTCTCCCAGCTCAAAGCCATTGTCCCTCATCCTGACACTTTCAGCCCTTGTCCCAAGTCCCTCCCCAGCTCTCCTGCAGCCCCTTCAGGTCCTGGAAGGCTGATCTGAGGTCTCCCTGGAGCTGAACAGCCCCAACCCTCCCAGCCTGTCCCCACAGCAGAGCTTCTCCAGCCCTCTAGTCATCTTCATGGCCTCCTCTGGACCCTCTCCAGCAGCTCCAGGTCCTTCTTGTTCTGGGTTCCCCAGACCTGGAGGCAATGCTGCAGGTGAGGTCTGAGCAGAGCAGAGGGGCAGAATCCCCTCCCTGTGCTGCTGCTCTCCCTGCTTTGGCTGCAGCCGGCACACAGCAGCCACTCTTCACCCAGCCTGGATTGGTGCTTGGGGTTGCCCTGGCCCAGGTGTAGGTCCAGGCTGCCTGTTCTCTCCCCCAGCCTACAACCTGGCCAAGGAGCAGAGGCTGAACTTCGGGGATGACATTCCCAGCGCGCTGCGCATCGCCAAGAAGAAACGCTGGAACAGCATCGAGGAGAAGAGGATCAACCAGGAGAATGAGCTGCATTCCTACCTGACCAGGCTGATCATGGCAGAGAAGGAGAGGTACCAGGCCACGGGGAGGCTGCTGGCACCTGCAGAGGCTTTTTGCAGTGCCACAAAGCTGTTGCAGCTCTGCATGTGGTGCAGGAGGTGCAGGCAGAGCCCTGCGGCGGGCAGGCAGGGGCTGGGTGGTGTCCTGCCAGCTCCTCTGACCTCCCCACTCTGCCCTAGGGAGCTGGCTGAGTGCCGGAAGGCACAGCAGGAAGAGAGCGCAGACGAGAGCCGGAGCCGAGTTCAGCTGGCCAGCATCGAGGCCAAACACGTGAGCAGGAGCAGCAGGGCTGCTCACCCAGCCTGGCCTTCCTCCTCCCATCCACACTCCATGACAGATGAACCAGGCCTTCGTCCTCCTGTCCTCACCCTATGGCAGAGGAACCTGCCTTCCTCCTCCCATCCTCTTCCTATGGCAGAGGAACCTGCCTTCCTCCTCCCTTCCTCATCCTATGGCAGAGGAACATGCCTTCCTCCTCCCATTCTCACCCCATGGCAGAGGAGCCAGGCCTTTCTCCTCCCATCCTCATCCCCTGGCAAAAGAACCAGGCCTTCCTTCTCCTATCCTCACCCTATGGCAGAGGAGCCAGGCCCTCCTCTTCCCATCCACACCTCATGGCAGATGAACCAGGCCCTCCTCCTCCCATCCTCATCCCCTGGCAGAGGAGCTAGGCCTTCTTCCCCATGCTCTGCCAGGTGCTGCAGGTGAAAGCCAGGAGGCCCCAGGGCAGAACAGAGCTTCTCGGTCTTCTTTCTGTGGCCTGAGACAAGTTGAGAGCTTTTGTGCTCCCTGCCCTGTGGTGGCTGTCCCTGCTCTGTCCCCTCCTGTCCCCTGCAGCAGCAGTGCCACCTGGTTGTGCTCCTCCAGCTGCTGTGCCTGTTGTTCTCTGAGGGCCACAAGCAGCTCTGGGTCCTGGCCTGGCACAGAGGATTAATCCTGGGATAAAAATAGTGCCAGGAGGAAGGTTATTTTAAGTTGGATCATTCCTGCGCTGTGCTTCGGCCTGGGGCTGCCTAGAGGCTGTTTCACAGAGAGGCCACCAAGGATCTGCCACCTCCTCTCTGCCTGCCACAGCTCCCAGGAGTGGGTGGTTTCAGGGTACACCCTATGGATGCCAGGATCCCCTCACCCCAAGGCCTTCTCTTCCAGGACAAGTATCTGGCAGACATGGATGAGCTCTTCTCCCAGGTGGATGAGAAGAGGAAGGTGAGTGTGTGCCAGTGGCTCCTGCCACCAGGAACCATTGCTGCTCCCTGCTACCACCTCTGCCATGGACCCTGTCCCCCCTTGAGCCAGCACCAGAGTTGGTTTGGTTGGAGAAGCCCTCTAAGGTCAAGTCCAACCATCTCCCTAGGACCACCACAGCCATTAACCACATCTTGAAAACCATCCACACTGCTCTCAGGCTTTGTTCTGGTGCTGGCTGCAGCCATCCCCTCCTGCCCCCCATCCTCTCCTGCCCCCCAGCCCCCAGCTCTGCTTTCTCTCTGGCACCAGAAGCGAGACATCCCTGACTACCTGTGTGGCAAGATCAGCTTCGAGCTGATGCGGGAGCCCTGCATCACGCCCAGTGGCATCACCTATGATAGGAAGGACATTGAGGAGCATCTCCAGGTACCACCAGGCTGGGGGAGGCACTTCCCGGGACCTTCCCTGGGTGTGAGGGCAGCTGCCTGTGAGTTTGGTCTCGGGTACCTGCCCAGGTGGCTGTTGGCAGAAGTCTCATGCCTCGACTTGCTCTCAACCTGCTGGCAAGCAGCTTCCCGGGGGTTGGAGTGGGTGTTCTCCTTCCTTCCTGCTTCGCAGCCCTCCTGGCAGGTGCAGGGGAGCCATGCTGCCCTGCCGGATGTGGGCAGGGTGCCGCCCGTGCCCCGGGCAGGCGGAGTAACCGGTTCCTCCCCTGCAGCGCGTGGGTCACTTTGACCCCGTGACACGGAGTCCCCTGACCCAGGACCAGCTGATCCCCAACTTGGCCATGAAGGAGGTGATCGATGCCTTCATCTCGGAGAACGGCTGGGTGGAGGATTACTGAGGGGGCAGCGCTGGCCCCCTCGGCTGCAGCGGCACGGCCGGCTGGCACGGGGCTGGCACCGTGCCTTACTTGCTCCCCCTCTGCTCCAGCTGCCTACAGACCCGGCGGCAGCACTGGGGTGAGGCCACATCACCATCTCCTCTCCCTGAGGAGCCCCAGCAGCAGCTGGGTGGGCACAGGGGCTCCCTGGGTTGCCCTCTCCAGCAGCTCCTCGCAGACCGCAGCACTCGAAGGAAGACCTGGCCGGTGGTTGGCAGAAGCTGGCTCAGCATGGCAGCCCTGAAGGTCATGCCATCACCTTCCTCCCCCACACAGCAGGGTCCTCTTTGGCTATGGCAGCTGACAGTCCCCCAAGAGGGACTGTGAGGAGCTTGCTCGATGGGTCCCTCTCCATGTACATGGCACAGCCTCCTACCACCTCCTGCCTGGCCGAGGTTGGCTCTGCCCTTCCCATAAACTGCCACTTGGCAAGCTGGGAAACCAGCAAGATTCCAGCTCCTCTCCAGCTTTTCCTGGGAAACAGCTGCTCCCAGGGCTGGAAGGGGCTGGCTCCTTGCCCACCAGGGCTGTGGTTCCTTCTGAATGACCACCTGGGGCACAGCCTGCCTGGCTTCTGAGCCTCCCCTGGGAGTTTGCCAAAATATGAGAGAGAAAAATGAAAAATCAGCAATAAATGGGGGAAAAAAAGAGAGCTGGAGTGGTTCGTGGTGCTGAGCTTTGTACCAGGCAGGCTTGGGAACTGACGTGGGCCCTCTGCTGCTACCCATCCGACCTGCATGGGCTGGGAGCATTTCTGCCTCCACCCACAGCATCCCAGCATAGCGAGGGCTGTAAGAGGCCTCTGGAGATCATCAGTGCAACCCCCTGCCAAAGCAGGGCACCCACAGCAGCTTGCCCAGGAGCACAACCTCTCTGGGCGGCCTGCTGCAGGCCTCCAGCACCCCCACAACAAACAACTTTCTCCTCCACCTCAGATGAAACCTCCTGGGTGCTACTGACAAGAGTCTGGCCTCAGCCTCTTGCCCCCCACAGCTCCTTTAGCTCTTGCTGAGGATTGCTCAGATGCCCTCTGCGGCTACTCTTCTGCAGGCTCTCAGCCTTTGCTCTTCCAGAGCTGCTCTAGGCGCCTCAGCAGCTTTGCAGCCTCCCCTCAACTCTCTCCAGCAATTCTCTTCTGAACTGGAGAGCCCAGGATTGGACCCAGGGCTCCAGTTGTGGCCTTACTGGGTCAGAGTAGAGGGAGGAGGAGAACCTCCCTTGCCCTTTTGGCCACACTCAATGCCAAGGACCCCTTTGACCTTCTTGCCCCCCAAGGCACACTGTTGGCTCCTGGAACTTGCTGTCCCCCAGCACTCCCAGGTCCTCCTTGGAGCTGCTTTCAAGCAGGTCTCCCCTCAGCTGTGCTGCTGCAGGAGGTTGTTCCTCCCTAGGGGCAGGACCCTACCCCCTGCCCTGCTTGAAATTCATGAGGCTCCCTTCACCCAGCTTTCAGCCTAGGCAGATCTCTCACAGCCGGAGTGCCACCTCTGGTATCATCAGCAGCCTGGCTCAGAGGCCCACTCTGTGCCCACACCCGGGTTGTTGATGAAGACGTTATCCAAAACTAGACCCAATACTGACCCCTGGGAACACCTGAAGCTGCAGGCCTCCACCTAGCCCCTGCACTGTTGATCAGAACCCTCTGAGCTCCGTCCTTCAGTCAGGTCTCAACCTGCCCACTCACCTGACTCACTCTGAGCTTCCCTACAAGGATGTTCTAGGAGATGGCACCTAAAGGCTTTCTGAAGTGGAGGCAGACAACATTCACTGCCCTGCTCTCAGCTGGGTCAGGCACAAGTTCACTTTCAGGACCCCCTGCTGACTTCTGCCTGCACCCCGCTGCCAGCAGGGACAGAGCAGTGCATGAAGTGCTTTGGGAGAACTTTAATCGAAGGGAGAAGTTCAAAGCCCATAAAAAGCAGAATGTCTCCAGGTCCTTGTTCCCAACACCAGCAGATGAGTGGGTGGCTGCGGGCACTGCCCTTTCCTGGCAGTGGCAGGGACAGAGCTGCCACCCTGGCACAGTTCCATGGTGGCTGTGATGGTGGTGGCATGCCCAGGGGCACATCTTTGGCCTTCCCAGCTAACCCAGGAAGGTGGAGATGAAGACGCTGGTGTCCAGGTTGAGCGTGGCGTGCCACCAGCGGTCAGGGAAATACAGCACCTGTGGGAGAGGGGGGGTCCCGTGGGTGCTGCCTAGGTGTGTGCCCCCCCCCAAAAAAAAAAAACCAAGAGGAGCAAGGACCCAGGATGCCAGAGGCTGGCACCAGGCTGGACCCACCTCGCCAGGGCGCAGGGTGCACTCCAGCGGTCGCTGGGCTGGCGGCAGCGTGGGGTAGGTGTGGTGGAGCCAGGCCAGTGTGGTCTCGTTGGGGTGGAAGTGAGGAGTTTGATCCGGGGGGTACAGGAACCAGCGCTGCAAAACACTGGCACTGGGGACACCTCTCCCCTCTGCCACTCCAGGCCCTCATGGCGTGGGGGCTTCACCATCCTGCCGCGGCTGGGGATAACTGTTGAGGTCTTAATGCCCCCCCAGCTGCCAGCTGGATTCTCACCTTCCTGCCAAAGATCACCTCGGAGTAACCAGGCCCATGCCAGTGGAAGGGAACACCAGAGCCAGAGCCTACGGTGAGTGTGTGGGGTAGGTACTGGGGATACAACCCCCGCCCAGTCCCACACTGGGGGCTCCCCATGCCCACCAGACCCACCTGCAATCCCAAAGCTGTAGGCAGGGCTGGTGCCAGGGATGCGGAACGGGGGGGCCACATACTGCTGGAAGAGGTGACCCCACTCTGTGAAGTTGTTGTCCCCGAAGAAGTAGAGGGTGTCTAGGGGAGGGGACAGCACATGGGTATGGATGAGACTGGTGGGGTGCAGTGTGGCAGGTGCCAGGACTGGGATACCCACCACTGCCCAGCCGGGCTGGATCCTGCGGCTTCAGCAGCTGCTCCACGTACTCTCGGAAGGGCACATCCACTGCGGGCACAGGGAGCTGAGGGGGCCATGCCAGTACCCCCGGGCAGGAGGAACCAGGGCGTGGGGGGCCATGCCAGTATGCGCAGGGCAGAGAGAGCTGGGGGCGGGGCACGCCGGTACCCCGGGACAGGGAAAGCTGAACTGGAGCCATGCCGGTACTGAGCCAAACCCTGGCCCTCACCTTTGCGGTACGAGTAGGTGTTGGCGGTGCTGAGCCGCACCAGGCGAGCCCCAAAAGCCGCCAGCAGCTTCTCCCGGGTGCAGAGGGAACGGAATGCCTGGGAGGGGAGGGAAAGGAAACAGCGGGACCAGGATGCTGCCACCGCCGCTACCGGGACACACCGGTGTGTGTCTCCCAACTCTCTCTAAACACCTCCGGTTCCTCTACCGACACTCACCGAATTGTCCGTGACTCCGCGGAGAATGACCGGCCGGGAGAAAGCGAACCTAGGGGAGAACATCGCGCCGGGCCCCATCCCAACCCCTTTCCCCACGGGGCCCGGGGCCGGCGCCATGCCCATTCCCCCAGCGCTTACCCAACTGACTCCACCGGGACCCTTAATGCTCCAGGCCCCATCCCCGGCAGCCCGCCCAGGGCGCCGGGACACATGCCGGGCACCAGGATCTGCCCCATCCCTCCCCACTGACTCTGCCCCCGGGCCAGCGCCCGCCCGTACCGCTGCAGGAAGAGTGGGTAGGTGAGGGAAGCATCAGCCCGCTCCACAGTGCATCGCTCCTCCTCTGGCACCGTGCCCGCCAGCCTGCAACGGCAACCTCCGCTCTGCACCGGGCCCGGCACGGGCTTTACTACCAGCACAGCTACTCCCGCCCTTACCAGCCGCCGTCCGGCGGATCGGTGCTGCCCGAAGCCCAGGCCCAGGTCAGGGGCAGCAGCAGCGAGGGCAGAAGCCGCCACCGCGCTGCCGCCATAGGGGAGAACGGACTACCATTCCCGGCATGCACCGCAGCCGCGCGGCCACCCGCTGGGGCTCTTGCTACGGATGCCTGCAGGGGTCAATTCTTAGAGGGAGCACGGCGAAAGCAGGAGTCCATAGCCATCCGTGAGCCGCAGCAGTACTGGCTCTGAGCTTCCCCCAGCACCCGAAGCCTGTCCCGGTGATCCCCGCCGGCAGGTTCACAGAATCACTGAATCAGTCAGGGTTGGAAGGGACCACAAGGATCATCTAGTTCCAACCCCCTGCCATGCGCAGGGACACGCTACCCTAGATCAGCCTGGCCACAGCCTCAGCCAGCCTGGCTTTAAACACCTCCGGGGACGGGGCCTCCATCACCTCCCTGGGCAACCCATTCCAGGCTCTCAACATTCATGCTGAGCACCTTCCTCCTCACGGCCAGTCCGAATTTCCCCACCTCCAGCTTTGCTCCATTCCTCCTAGTCCTGTCACTCCCTGAGAGCCTAAAAAGTCCCTCCCCAGCTTTTTTGTAGGTCCCCTTCAGATCCTGGAAGGTCACCTCAGAGCCTTCTCTTCTCCAGACTGAACACCTTCAACTCTTTCAGTCTGTCCTCATAGGAAAGGTGCTCCAGCATCTCTCTGAGCGTCCTCGTGGTCCTTCTCTGGACATGGTCCATCATCTCCACATCCCCTTTGTAATAGGGGCTCCAGAACTGGATGCAGTACTCCAAGTGGGTCTCATCAGAGAGGAGTAGAGGGAGAGAATCACCTCCCTCGTCCTGCTGACCACACTTCTCTTGGTGCAGCCCAGGCTCTGATTGGCTCTCCAGGCTGCAAGTGCACACTGCTGGTTCATGTTGAGGTTCTCATCCCCAACTCCCTCTCTTCAGGGCTGCTTTCCAGCCACTCATTGCCCAGCCTGGCTTGGTGCTTGGGATTGCCTTGACTCAGCTGCAGGACCCTGCACTTGGTCTTGTTGAACCTCATGAGGTTGGCTTGTGCCCACCTCTCCAGCCTGTCCAGGTCCCTCTGGCTGGCATCGCTTCCCTCCAGCATGTCTGCTGCACCACACAGCTTGGTGTCATCAGCAAACTTGCTGAGGGTTCGCTCAATGCTTCTGTCCATGGCACTGACAGAGATGTTGAACCAGACTGGTCCCAGGGCTGGGTGCAGCCATCAAGCCAGTTCTTTATCCACCCAGTGGTCCACTCATCAAACTCACGACAAGTGGCACAGCTCACTGCAGCTGCTGTGTTCCTTTTTAATCCAGTACAAAAGGTGCAGGGGGCAGACAGGGCCCCTATTTACACTAAAATAAATACAGGGTGGGGGCAGGCAGGGCCTCCTGCCTTTGCCCACCACTGCCTGCCCCCTCCCTTGGGTGCCAGCTTCCTGGCTGGCAAGGGACTCAGGTGTACTCACAGAGGTGGCCGCAGCCAGCAGGGCAGTGGGAGCTGGTCTCCAGCCACTTCATGATGTGCTGCAGATGGCCACCATGGCTGCAGCCCTGGCACCAGACAAAGAGCCCCTTCACCACGTGGTGACAGACAGCACACATGCTGGCACACTGCCGACACCTGGCACCAGAGAGAATGGGGAGCATTAGGAGGGCAAGAGGGGGGCTCAGGAAATCATTACCACTGGCATTTGAGATCATCCAGGTCAGCCACCAGCCCAGCCCCACTATGGACACCAAACTCTAGCCCCAAGTGCCATGGTCACAGGTTTGTGAACACCTCCAGGCATGGGGACTCCACCACCTCCCTGGGCAGCCTGGGCCAGTCCCTGATCACTTTGGCCGCAAAGAAGTTTCTCCTCCTCTCCAACCTAACTCCTACCCCTGGCACAATTTCAGGCCAGTTCCTCTCCTTCTATCACCTGAGACTAGGGAGCAGAGCCCAAGCCCCAGCTGGCTGCAGCCTCCTCTCAGGGAGCTGTAGAGAGCAATGAGCTCTGCCCTCAGCCTCCTCCTCTCCAAGCTGCACACCCCCAGCTCCCTCAGCTGCCCCTTCCCCAGCCCTGTTCTCCAGACCCTTCCCCAGCTCTGCTGGACTTCTCTGGATCTGCTCCAGCCCCTCAATGTTCTTTTTGGGCAAGTGGCCCGGAACTGAACTCGGGATTCAAGCTGTGGCCTCCCCAGTTCCCAGCATAAGGGACAAACCCTGCCCTGCTCCTGCTGGCTACACCATTGCTGATCCAGGCTAGGCTGCTGATGCCCTTCTTGTCCACCTGGGCACCCCAAGCTCATCTTCAGCTGCTGTTGTCCAACAGCTCAAGGTTCTTTTTCATCAAGTATTTTCCAGACATTCTGCCTCAAGCCTGGAGCCTTCCTGGGATTGTTGTGACCCAAGCATGTGGCCTTGCTGGACCTCATCCCATCGGCCTCAGCCCATGGATCCAGCCTGGCCAGATCTCTTTACAGAGCCTTTCTACCCTCCAGAAGATCAACACTGCCATCCAATATCGTGTCATCTGAAAACTTACTGAGGCCCCAAGGCCATCCTCCTTCCCCTGCAGCCCTCTTGAAGCCTCTCTTGGTCTCCCACCTCCCTGCCTGCTCCCTGCTCTCACCTGTCACAGATCCAGCCCCGGTTGCTCATGGGCCTCTTGCAGTTGCTGCAGTTGACGTGCAGGGTGGTGGAGGCCTGGTTGAGGCAGTTGATAGCACGGCAAGTGCTCAGCTTGATCACCTCGTTGGAGATGTTCCAGAGCTGGAAGCGCTGCAGCAGGTCAATGTAGGACGTGTACCAGTGCTCCTGGGGATGGTCACAAACAGCTGAACCCCAACATTCCCTGCCCCAAT
The DNA here is from genome assembly GCA_013400475.1 of Tricholaema leucomelas. Classification (NCBI taxonomy): domain Eukaryota; kingdom Metazoa; phylum Chordata; class Aves; order Piciformes; family Lybiidae; genus Tricholaema lacrymosa; species Tricholaema leucomelas. The sequence goes on from WAAF01002583.1 coordinate 496,876, forward strand.
TCCCCTTGGGAGCCCAGCCCTGGGTCCCCAAGGCAGGGGAACTGCTCTGTGGTGCTGGGGAAGAAGTGTCCTAAGCGTCCTTCCCCAAATCAACAAGACAAGGCCACTTCCTCTCCTTGGACCTGGGGACACCACCACATGATGTCTCCCAGGGCTAGTGATAGAGCAGCCAGTGTGGCACCAGGGCTCCTGGAGTTGCCCACTCCAGGCTAGAGCACACCTGGGAAGGGCTGGAGGAGAGAAGAATTGCCCAGAACCCAAGCAAGATCCGATCATGCTTAGATACACCACCTCTGGGGGCCTGCCAGGAGTGATGGTAGAGCGGCCAGTGTGGCACCAGGGCTCTCAGACCTGCCCACCCTGGGTTAAGAGCAGTCCTGGGGGGGACTGGAGGAGAGGGAAGTGCCTACAACCCAGGCAAGATCCCATCAGCTGAGATGCACCCTAATGGGACCCAGAGGCAGTGCCTTCCTGCATTCGAAGGGGCTGCTGCAGCAGCCGCAGAGGGTCGGTGCCAGGCAGCCAGCAGAGGTCTCCCCATCCCTACCTGCGTCTGCTCGTCGATCTCCTTGCGGATGCGGTCCCCCAGCACGATGAGGACGGACACGGCCGTCTGCACATCCCCCTGCTCGGCGTAGAAGAGCAGAGTGTCCCGCACGATGGGGCTGAAGAAGTCGGGGGGCAGGCGGTTCTCGTAGAGCGAGTGGGAGATGGAGATGAGAGAGAAGGACTCCACGGGGGTCAGCGACACCGTCTCGGCCTCGTTGCCGCTGACATGGGGGGAGTCAGCCTTGTCCTGCAGGTGGTCCAGGGCCGCGGGGTTGTCCACGATCTCATGGCGCAGTGGGAAGGCCTCCTGCGGCAGGCTGTACTCCTGCTCCTCGGCTGGCGGCACAGCGGCGCTTCAGTAGGGGGCAAGTGGGAGGAGGTCGCAGCGCCCCCCGGCGGCCCGCACTCACCGTGGGGGTTCTCGTGGTCCATCATGTACAAGTCGTCCTCGTCTGCCTCCACGTCCCCCAGTAGGTAGTCTGCAGGGACATCGCTGCCCTCCGTCTCCTCGTTGTCTGTGTGCCCAAGGAGAGACAAATCATCGTGGAGCTGCTGAGGCTGGCAGAACCCCTGGAGCTCCTCCAGTTCAGCCACCCATCCATAGTTCACAGCCCCAGCACTGCTGCTCAGCCACTGCGACCAAACCACCTCCCTCAGCACCACAGCCACAGATCTCCAGAGGTCCCTTCCAACCCCTAACATCCTGTGAGCTGAAGGCCATCTCCACGTGAGGAGGCCTTATTGGAGGCCTGGCCCGGAGGCATTACCCTCGTTGTTGATCAGGGTGGAGGAGGAATCCATCAGGATGTTCTCTGTGCGGCTCTCTCCTTTGCTGCGGTCCAGCCTTGCCTCGCTGCCCAGTCCTGGGGGGATGTCCTTCAGGTTGAAGCTGCAAAGAAGCCAAATTTAGCAGTCATAAAAGCTGACAGCTTCCATTTCAGCCAGCAACGAACCTGGCTGGAGGTGTCCAGTTGTGATCTGCTGTCTCTGTGCTCCCACCACAGAGGTGCCCACAAAGGTCTCCCTGAAGGGCTTCAGAGCTGAGTGCAGGCTCCTGGCTGCAGCTCTTCACATCCCCACCCAGACCAGAGCTGCCTCACTGCAAGCTGCTTTGCTGTCTGCCATGCAGCACCACTCTTGGACTTCACCCAGATGGACTAGGAAGAGAATGGGGTGAAGCAAGCTTGAGTTCTCCAGCTTCTGTCCCACCTGGCTGCAGAGTTTAGTCAGTGAAAGTCTCCTTTGATGTTAGCCAAGGACCTGCCACTCACCCTGGGAACCCAGCCCAGCTGACGTGGGGTTCTCAGCCCTCACTTTTTGATGACATCAAGAAGAGGGAAAAACAAGTTCTGCTCCATCAGCCCAGATCTGGGCTGCTCCTTTGTCTTTGAAAGGCAGAAGCCAACCTCTCCACACCAGCAGCTCTGGTTCCAGCTCAGCTTTCAGTCACAGCTACCAACCAGAGAACTCCAAGGGAGGCACCAGCCCCACCACAGCTCTCCAGACTTCCTTTCAAGGTGGGAAAGGAGTGGTGCTCAAGGCCAGGCTGACCACTCGCTTCTCATCCACCTGAAAATGGCTGTGTTCAGATGATCACAGAATGGGTTGGGTTGGAAGGGACCTTCAAGATCATCCATGGGCAGGGACACCTCCCACCAGCACAGGCTGCTCAAGGCCTCATCCAGCCTAGCCTTCAACACCTCCAGGGAGGCTGTGGATCACAACAATTACATTCTTTGATTCTGTGATCCACAACCTCCCTGAGCAACCTGTGCCAGTCTCTCCTCACCCTCAACTTCCTCCTTATCTCCACTCTCAAATCTCTCCCCTCCCAGCTCAAAGCCATTGTCCCTCATCCTGGCACTCTCAGCCCTTGTCCCAAGTCCCTCCCCAGCTCTTCTGCAGACCCTTCAGTTAGTGGTAGGCTGCTCTAAGGTCTGCCTGGAGCCTTCTCTTCTGCAGGCTGAGCAGCCCAAACTCTCCCAGCCTGTCCCCATAGCAGAGGTTCTGCAGCCTCAGATCAGCTCATGGCCCACCCACAATCCCGCACAGTCCAAGGCTTCCTCCCTGCAACTCCAGCTCATCTCCAGTTACCTGTTCATGAGCGGGAGGGTGGCACTGCCCTTTCCCATGCTGTGGTTGAGGTTGGTGGAGGCCACAGTGCCCAGGCTGGAGTAGATAATTCGCAGCATTGTCCACGTCTGAGCCACCTGTGTGAGACATGTGACCTTCAGCCAGGCTCTGAACCAGACCCTTGACCACAACCTCCTGCCACTGGCTGATCCAGCCAGGTGAGCAGGACCTCAGGAGGGTCAAGCTTGTGTGCTTGTGGTAGGCAAGAAGTGGTATGGGTTTGGCGCTTGATGGAGGTAGGTACAGTCAGCCAGAAAGCTGCTGCCCAGCTTGAGTGCTGTGCCTCAACCTGACAGCACCTTGGTGCACCTTGGTTTGTATCTGGGAGAGCTCTGAGAGCAGGGGAGTGGTGGAGCTCCTGTAAGAAGCTCTAAGATGCTTCTCCATAGAGCTTTGCTGGGCCAAGCCCCTGCAGGGTGCTTTGATGCCCCCATGGTGCTTTGCTGGGCCAAGCCCCTGCAGGGTGCTTTGATCCCCCACGGTGCTTTGCTGGGCCAAGCCCCTGCAGGGTGCTTCGATGTCCCCGTGGTGCTTTGCTGGGCTAAGCCCCTGCAGGGTGCTTTGATCCCCCACGGTGCTTTGCTGGGCCAAGCACCCAGGGTGCTTTGTTGATCAAACAGCTCCATGCTGCTTTGCTCAAACCACAGCAACCTGCCAACCCGAATAGGCAGCCTGGGCCGGGGTTGAGAAGCCTCCAGTGCAGGCCTCACCTGGTTGCGGTCTAGGCCCTTGGCCACCTTGGCGTTGTGGTCGCAGAGGTCGGGCAGGGGCCGGCCGGCCAGGGCGTACTGCTTGGCGGTGTGCACGAACCAGTCCATGCTGCCGCTCTCCACGTCTGTCTCGAAGACGCTGAGAGCGCTGGAGGAGGAGATGAACTCGAACTGCTCGGTGGGGTCCAGCTTGCGTTTGAAGAAGATGGGATGGCGCCGGTCGCCCAGGTAGGGCTTGCGGTTGGAGTCGGAGGAGACCAGGCTCTCCTTGGCGGCGAAGGCCAGGTCCCCGTAGAGGCTGTAGCAGAGCCCCTCGGGGTTGGCGCGCTCGATGGGCTGGCTGGCGTCCTTGAAGATGTGCTGGTAGAGGGTGCTGTCCTTGGAGCCCGACAACAGGAAGTAAGGGTCGTGCAGGTGGCGCCAGACGATGCCCGTGGTGACGTCCTTGTGCTCCTCGAACATGGCGGAGGGGATGAAGGGCCTGCGCACGTCCCACACGTAGATGTTGTGGTCCACCATCATGGAGCAGGTGGCCAGGTGGTGCTTGCACTCCGGCCGCCACTTCACTCGCGCCACCGAGGCGATGGTCTGCACGCAGTAGATCTCCTTGGCCCGTGTCGTGTTCATATCCCACACCTTCACCATCTTGTCCCGGCCGCCCGTGGCCAGCCAGCCCCTGACGGAAGGATGGAGAAAGAGGGTGAGGAGTGCTGCTCTGGGCTGGGATCCTGTCTCCTCTCCTTTCCCACCCCAGCACGACATGGATGTCACTGAGCCGTGGGGAGGTGGCTGGGCTGCGGTCACAGCCTCCCACATGTGCCTCTGCTCTCTGATGAACAGGCCAGGCAGGTCCCCTCCTTCCTGCCACCAGCTAAGACCCTGAGCTTTCAGAACCACACTCTGGAAGGCTCCAAGCCACACCAATTCCCTCCACGTCTTTAGCTGAATAAAGCTTAAGAGGACAAACTGAGGGAGCTGGGGATGGTTAGTTTGAGGAATAGGAGGCTGTCTACAACTGCCTGAAGGGACACTATAGAGAGGCTGCTGCTGGTCTCTTCTCACAGGTAGCTGGAGACAGAACAAGGGGGAATGGCCTCAAGCTCAGGCTGGGGAGGTTTAGACTGGACATTAGGAAAAGGTTTTTCACACAGAGAGTGGTCAGGAACTGGAATGAGCTGCCCGGGGAGGTGGTGGAGGCACCCACCCTGGGAGTGTTTAAGTGTTGTTTGGATGTGGTGCTGAGGGATGTGGTTTAAGGTGCATCTTGTAGAGTAGGGTTCTAGGTTGGACTTGGTGATCCTGAGGGGCTTTGCCAACCTGCATGTTTCTGTGATTCTGTGATTCCACTTGCCAGGCCCAGCAGAAAGGGAAGAGGCCACCTTGAGCTTACCTTAGCACCCTTCTAGGCTCATAAGGAGGGACCTGCACACCACAAAAGATGTTTCCAGATGCATCTCATCCACCCCTGGAGCAAAGCAGGAGAAAAACCTCCATCCAGCTCAAGCTGTGGAGCAGATGAGCTGTGCAGAGACCTCCTCAAGGTGATCACAGGGGTGAGAGGCTGCTCTGACATGTGGGGCAAGACAGCAGCTCGGTACAGCTACCCACCAGCAATCCAGCACCTCAGAGAACCCCAGCCTGTCAAAAACTGAACCCCAAAGACCCCAATGCCCCCCAAAATACTCCAAGCAATCACTGCTGCCATCTTTCAGCAGTGCCCAGTTCCTGACTCAAGAGGCCAGGGTACCAGAGACTCCGATTGCCATCCCTGAAAGGTCTTAGCTCCATTTCTAGAGTCAAGAAATTGGTTTGGCTGGAAGAGGCCTTTAAGCTCACTGAGTCCAAGCTTTACCCCACATTGCCAGGGCACCAATGAGCCATGGCCCTCAGCAGCACAGCTCCATAGCTCTGAAACCCCTCCAGGCATGGGGACTCTACCACTGCCCCAGCCAGCCTGGGCCAGGCCTTGACAACCATTCTGGGGAAGAAATTGTTCCTCGTGGTCAACCTAAACCTCCCCTGGGGCAACTTGCGGACATCTCCTCTTGTCCTTGGCAAAAGAGTCCAACCATTCCTGGCTTCAACCTCCTTTCAGGGAGTTGTAGAGCCAAAAGGTCGCTGCTCAGCCTCCTCTTCCCAGTTCCCTCAGTTGTTCCTCCCCACCCCTGCTCTGCAGACCCTTCCCAACCTTCATCGCCCTTCTCTGAACCTGCTCCTACCTCTCAACATCCTTTTTGGCATGAGAGGTCCAAAACCAACCCCAGCATCTGAGGTGTGCCCTCACCAGTGCTAAGAACAGGGAGACAGCCCTAGGGATGGAGGAAGGTTCTCACTCATCCCTGCTGCTGCCGGGTGACTGGCAGTGGCCATTCCCACACCCACCTGTCCTCTGGGTGCCAGTCACAGCAGAAGACAGGCCCGTTGTGGGCCGTGAACATCCTCTCGTAGCGGTCGGGCCGGCGGATGTCCCACAGCTGCACATTGCCGTTCTCGAAGGTGGCGGCGAAGGTGAAGTAGTCCCTGATGCTGAACTGCACATCTCGCACGCTCTCCGACTGCCCTGGGGGGGACACACAGCCCCAGCAGAGCTCAAAACCTCTCTGTCATTATCATGGGGGTCCCCAGCCCAAAACAAAGTAGGAGCAGGGACTGAGGTGCCCACCTCACACCTCCCTGTGCCACGCAGCATAAATGCCACCAAAACATCTCCCAGCTGCCACTCTGCTTGCTTTGGGTGTTGTGCCCTGAGCAAAACCACCCCTTGGGCACAGGAAAGGGCCAAGCCTCAGGCTAAGGGACTGAGCAGTTCAAGTTCAAGCAGTTCAAGTTCAAGCAGGGCAGAGGTAGTGTCCTGCCCCTGGAGAGGAACAACCTCTTGCAGCAGCACAGCTGAGAGGAGACCTGCTGGGAAGCAGCTCCAGGGAGAAGGACCTGGAAGCGCCGAGGGACAGCAAGTTCCAGGAGCCAGCAATGTGCCTTTGGGGCCAAGAAGGCCAAAGGGGCCTGGGGAGCATTGAGAAGAGTGTGCCCAGAAGGGCAAAGGAGGTTCTCCTGCCCCTCTACTCTGCTCCATTGATGCCATAGCTGGAGCTCTGGGTCCAGTTCTGGGCTCCCAATTCAGAAGTGAATTGCTGGAGAGAGTCTGGAGAAAGCTGCAAAGCTGCTAAAGGACCTGGAACAGCTCTGGCAGGAGCACAGGCTGAGAGCCCTGAGGCTGAGAGCCTGCAGAAGAGCAGCCCCAAAGGGCATCTGAGCAATGCTGAGCAAGAGCTAAAGGAGGAGGCAGGAGGCTGGGGCCAGGCTCTTGTAAGTGGCTCCCAGGAGGTCGCATCTGAGCAGGAGGAGAAAGTTGTTTGTTGTGAGGGTGCTGAAGGCCTGGAGCAGGCTGCCCAGAGAAGCTGTGGCATGTCCTTGTGTGGAGAGCTTTGAAGCTCATCTAGGCACTGTGCTCGTGGGCAAGCTGCTGTGGGTGCCCTGCTTGGGAAGAGGTTTGGACTGCAACACCTTGATTTGAGCACAGAGCACCCACATGTGGAGCTGCAGCCTTACTCCACGGGCAGAAGTTTTGGTCCCCACAAGTGAGGGTGAGATGGGAGCAGAATCTCACACCTCAGCTGCTGCCTGTGCTGGCTCCTGGGCAAAGGAGGTCTCCTGATACCAATACTGCTGCCCTGCCTCAGTTCCCCTGCCCCCTTGCTGAGGCTGTGCACAGTACATGACCATGTGTGGATGATGTCCCTGCGGTGTGAGGCATGTGGTGACCCCACGCTGTGCTGCTGCTGGCCCAGCCTGCACCCTCAAGGCCATCTCTGAGCTCCTGGGGGACACCTCAGTAAGTGCTGGAAGGAGACCTTGTAGTGGCCTTCCATTGTCTGAAGGAAGCCTACAGGAGGGCTGGGGAGGGACTATTGACAAGGTCTTGTAATGACAGGACGAGAAGTAATGAGTTTAAACTGGCAGAGGGGAGATTTAGACTGGATGTTAGGAAGAAGTTCTTTACAGTGAGGGTGGTGAGACACTGGCACAGGTTGCCCAGGGAGGTTGTGGATCACAGAGTCACAGAATGTGACTGAAGATCACAGCCTCCCTGGAGGTGTTCAAGGTCAGGCTGGATGAGGCCTTGAGAAGCCTGTTCTAGTGGGAGGTGTCCCTGCCTACGGAACTGGATGAGCTTTGAGGTCCCCTCCAACCTAAACCATTCCACGATTCTATGACTCCCAGGAAGCACATCCCCCCCACGCTGGGCTGCTATGTCCCTACCCGAGAAGGTGCTGACGGAGTCCTTCTTGCGCAGGTCGAAGCACTTCATGTAGCCATCCTGGGAGCCACTCAGCAGCATGTAGACCTCGGTGGGGTGGAAGCAGACCTTGTTGACCGTGCGCTTGTGCTCAGTGAAGAGCTGGTCCTGCTTGTTGCGGGACGGCTTGCCCAGGTTCCAGGTGACCACCACGCCGTTGGTGGCGGCGGTGGCCAGCAGGTTCTCGTCCATCTGGTGCCAGACCACGTCGGCGCAGCTGAAGTTGAGCGAGGGCTTGCGGCCCACCCGCAGGTTCAGCTTCTCCACGAACTGCTCCTCCTCGATGGAGTAGATCTTGAAGATGTTGCGCCCGGCAACCACCACCTGGGCGGCATCGCGGCACACGCTGATGGCGTTGGCGGGGGCGTCCAGGTGGCAGAACATGGTCCTGCCCGTCAGGGTGTTGCCGCCCAGGGCGGTGCTGACCCTGGCCATCTTCTCCATGGCCGGCCTCGGGGCACAGTCCCCTCTCCAGGAGCAGGCTCGGGGGGCTGCGTCCCCACAAGCTGCATTCACGCTGGCACTGCCGCCCTGCTCCGCCTCAGCCAGAGCTGGCAAGGGACAGGCTCAGCTCCTGCAGCTACTGGCAGATCCAAGGTGGCTTCCACCACAGCTTTTTGTGGATGCATCAATGGATTGTGGAGGTGAGAAGATACAGCCTGGATACTGCCAGAGCCCCAGGCCAGGCTTCTCCTGCTGTCCGCACGGCCTTCTGAGCCAGGTTACGAAAGCCTTTTCCAGACTCCTTCTTGCTTGCTCAGTGCAGCAGCCCTGGGATGGTCTGCTGAGGGCAGTGGCTGCTGCTGGTGCTACAGGAGGTCAGCTGCAGCAGGGTGCTGCCAGGCTGAGCAGCATCTCCAGCAAGGCTGGGGTACATGCGGCCATCGCTGTGGGGTGCTGCCTGTGCCCCAAAGCCCTGCAACAACCACAGGCAGGAGGTCACCCTGCTTCTCTGGCACAGAGGGACCAGCAGCTGTCCCCACTAGTCTAGTCTGCACTGGTCTGCACCAGGGTGCTCCAGGGCCAACAAGGCTGCCCTGGGGTCACTGGGGCCACCCACAGGCTGTCTTCCCCAGAGCCAGGCCAAGCTCTTGCCCTGGCACTATCCTCTGCCAGTCCCTCTGCCCTTCCCTAGCCAGCCTCCCAGCCACCTCATAGCCCACATTCCACCCTTCTCAGGGTCTCTTCAGGCTTTCATAACCCACTCCTGCTGCTCCTTACATCCCACTCAGAGTCTCCTCACATCCGATAGCCTCCACAGGACCCCCTCTCATAGCTTCCTAGCCCCCATGACCCTCACAGCCTCCTCAGAGCTCCTTCTCATCTAATAGACCTCTGAGCCCCTTCCCACTCCTGAGTGTCCCCACAAACCTCCTCCTGCCCAACAGTCTCCTTAGGACCCTCACTTAGAGCTCCTCAGCTCTCCTGGGACCCCTCCCACTCCCTAGGGCTTTTCCAGGACCCTCTCTTGCTCCTCAGAGGCCTCCCTCATCCATCAAGACCCCTCAGATCCTCCTCCTGCCCCACGGCTCCCTCAGAACTCTCTCATAGCTCCTCAGTCCTCCTGGAACCCCTCCCACACCCCAGGGCTTCCTCAGGACCCGCTCTTGCTCTTCAGAGTCCACTCCAGTCTCTTACGGCCCGATCAAAGTATCCTCCTGCCCCATAGTTCCCTAAGGACCCTCTCAGACTTCCTCAAGCCACCCAGAGCCCTGTCCCATCCTTTCATCAGGGCCTCTTCAGGAGCCCCTTTTGCCCCTCAGAGCCTCCTCCTGGCCCATAGCTCTCTCAGGACTCTGAGCTCCTCAGCACCCCTGGTCCCGCTCCCGCCCCTCAGGGCTTCCGTAGGTCCCCCTCTTTCCCCTCAGATGCCTCTCCTGCCCCTCAGGGCACCCTCAGATCCTCCTCCTGCTCCATAGTCCCCTCAGAACCCTCTCTCGGAGCTTCCCAGCCCTCCCGGGACCCCACCTCCTCCTCAGACCTTCCTCACAACCACCTCAGAGCCTCTCCCAGAGACTTCCAGGGCCCCGTCGCATCACAGAGACCCCGCAGGATCCTCTCTCAGAGCTCCTCAGCCCCGCAAGGACTCGCCGCTCCCGTTCCCCAGCCCCCCCCCCGCGCCGCTGCCACTGACAGACCTTTCCTGTCCGTAGCCCCGGTGCTGATATCGTACCCGGTGCCGGCGGAGCCCCGCGGGCAGCCCGGGCCGCCCAGGCCCCGCCACGGGAACGGCTCCGAGCCCGGCCCACTCTTCCGGTTTGCGACGCTCACTTCCGGTCCGTCTCCCACTCGCCTACGTCCCATGTCTCTCACTTCCGGCTTATGTCCCCTTCACTTCCGGTCACGGGCCACTCACTTCCGGCAGCCGGTCCCGGCCCCGCCCACCGCAGAGCTTGGCCCTGCCCCCGGCCCGGCTCCGCCCCCTGGGTCCACCCCCGCTGGGGCGAGTGGGGGGGCGAGGGGGAGGCTTGGGGTGCGAGGGGAGGGTCTGGAGGTGTTAGGGAGAGATACGTGAGTGCCAAGGGGGAAGTGGGGGTGTTGGGGAGCACATGGGGGTCTCAGGACGAGTCGAGTGTGTCGGGGAAAATGGGGGTGTTAGGGAGGGATATGAGGGTGTCCAGCGGGAGATGGGGGTGTTTAGGGGAGGATTCGGGGGTGTCGGAGTGGAACTGGGGGCTTCGGAAGGAGATACGGGGCTGTAAGGGACGTACCGGGGATGTAAGGGGGA
>WAAF01002583.1:507336-524615 GCA_013400475.1 Tricholaema leucomelas
GGGCTGTAAGGGATGTACCGGGGATGTAAGGGGGAAATAAGGGATGTTGGGGAGGATTTGGGGGTGTCGGGGTGGAACTGGGGGCTTCGGAAGCCGACACGCGCCGGGAGGTACAGTCCCGCGCAACAAGGCGCGCATCCGGGCATGTTGGGGAGGATTTGGGGGTGGCGGGGTGGAACTGGGGGCTTCGGAAGCCGACACGCGCCGGGAGGTACAGTCCCGCGCAACAAGGCGCGCATCCGGGCATGTTGGGGAGGATTTGGGGGTGGCGGGGTGGAACTGGGGGCTTCGGAAGCCGACACGCGCCGGGAGGTACAGTCCCGCGCAACAAGGCGCGCATCCGGGCATGTTGGGGAGGATTTGGGGGTGGCGGGGTGGAACTGGGGGCTTCGGAAGGAGATACAGGGCTGTAAGGGACGTCCCGGGGATGTAAGGGGGAAATAAGGGATGTTGGGGAGGATTTGGGGGTGTCAGGAGTCAAATGAGAGTGTCGGGGGGAAATGGGAGTGTAAGAAGGCGATTTGGCGATGTCAAGGGGATATGGGGCCGTAAGGGACATGTGGAGGTGTCGGGGGAGAAATGAAAGTGTTAGAGGAGGATATGGGGGGCAGGGGGGATATGGGGGCGTTGAGAGGATGTTAGGGTGTTAGAGGAGAATATAGGGGATGCCAGGGGTGATTTGGGGGTGCCAGGGGGAATATGGTGGTGTCAGGCAGCACACAGAGTTCACTGGGGGTAGGAGTGCAGGGGAGATGTGAGGTCTGGGGAAGAGTAGAGGTTCAGGGGGGAATTGGGGGTGTCGGGGGAGAATGAGATGCATTAAGGGTACAGGTGCAGGGGGAGAAAGGAGGATGTCTGGGGAGGCGGATGTGGAGTGCACGGAGGGTGGAGGCACAGAGGATCAGTTAGGGTGCCAGGAACGTATGGGGTGTATTAGGGGTGGGGGTGTCAGGGAGAGATGGGGTTGAGGGTGAAAATTGGGGTGCCAGGGGGAATACGAGGTGCAGCAGGGGTGGAGGAGAGGAGTGGGGGTATCGAGGGGGCGTGGAAGGGAGAAAAAGGGGGGTGCCAAGGGTATGTGGGGTGCCTTAGGGCTGGGAGGGCCAGAGAGATGTAGGGGTGCAAGGGAAAAATGGGGGTACCAGGAGGACACGGGGGACCAGGGATGACTGTGAGGTAGATTTGAGACAGTGCTGGGGGATGTGGAGGCTGGGGTGGGGTCTGGAGGTGCAGGGGCGAAGTGGGGGTGTCAGAGTGGAATATGGGGTACACTGGGGAGGGGGGTGTGGGGGTGCCAGGGGTCTATAGAGTGAGGGTGTAGGGGGGATATAGAGATGCCAGGGGCTATGAGGTGCCTTGGGGTGGGGGTGTAGGAGGGGATATAGAGGTGCCAGGGGGCATTCAGGGGTGCATTGGGGTGTGAGGGACAATGCAGAAGTGCCAGTGGCTATGGAGTGCATTGGTGATAGCAGGATATAGAGTGCAGTGTGTGTGGGTACAGGAGTGCCAGGGGGTATGTGGGGCTCTGTGGTTGTAGGGATGGACTGGGGGGTTTTGGGGGGCCACTGAAGTGTGGAGCTGCCTGAGTGGCTTTAGAGGTGCCCTGCGTGGTGGGTTTAGGGGGTACATGGTGGGATGGCTCTACAAGGAGACACTGGGGTACCCTGCGGGGTGGAGGTGCCCTGGGGGTTAGGGAGCACCCATCTCCGGGACTGCCCTTGTCCTCTCAGACCGTGAAGCTGCACAAGGCTGATGACACCCCCCGAGTACAGCTGGCATCTTCAGGGGCTGGGAGGGATGGTGGTGGCGGTTGCCTTCCATGCACCACGGCCCTGCCCATCCCACGGGCACCAGTGGGTTTGGGGCGCATGTTTGTGCTCCACGCCCTGGCAATGCCACCCTGTTCCACGGCGCAGTGCCTCCTGGTGAGCTCCGAACGCCCCTTGCCAAGGGCTCGGAGGCTGCTGTGCGGCGTTTGAGTGCCAGGGGTAGGCGTTTCGGACAGAGGAGGGCCGGAGGCAGGGCTGGTGCAGCAGTTCCTTCCCGCCCGCTACAAAGGCAAACCGAACCGAAGCGTGTCCGTGCCCCTGCCCCTGCCCCTGCCAGTGTCCGCAGCCCTGCCCACGCTCCTCCCGGAGCCACGTGGACAGCGAGGCTGGCAGCAGGAGGGCAGCCACCAAGCCCTGTGGGCACTCCAGCCCTGTCCCGCTTCGGCTTGACCTAGGGGTCCGTCCCGTCCCCTCCAGCTTGCAGTTGGCATCGGGACGATGGCTTTCCAAGCTGGAAGAGTGGTGAGGGAGGGCAGCGTGTCCTAGGTGCCACCTCCCGCCTTGGTTCTCTGTCGCTGGTGTCCCCATGGTCGCTCTGACTTGGCCCCAGCCCTCCAGGATGCCCCATGCCAGCCAGCCAGGTGACTCCTTGGGGGCACATCCGAGCACCCCGCTGACCCCTCTTCAGCCAGGGTACGGCGGGGTGCCCAGGGCGAGGGGAGAGAGAGGCTTGCCAAGGCTCCCGGGGGAGGATCCGAGCAGCGCTAAGCCGTGTGGAGGGGCCGAGCGGGGGCTGTCACTCTGTCACCGTGTCCCCCGGGTGCCCCCCGGGTGCCCCGACGCCTGCCGTACCACGAGACTGAAGCAAGCGAGCATGCGGGGGCGGGGGAGAACATCCCAGTGACCAGGGGGAAGCGCCGGGCACCCCATGGGCAGTGCCGGGGGCGAGGGGGCACACACAGCACGGGGGGAGATGGCTCAGTGACCCGGGGCGGGGGGATTTAAAGGAACCCATCCAGCCTCTGCTGCCACCCACAGGGGCCAAAACCAAGCTTCGTCCTCTCGCCCATCCCTGAAGCAGCTGCTGGGCTTCAAAAGCATCCTCTGATCCCCAGCTGCCATCCTGGGGGCATCCTTGGTGGTGGGGCCACCTGCCATCTTGGGGGCATCCTTGGTGGCAGGGACACCTGCCATCTTGGAAGCATCCTTGGCCACCTGGCATCTTGGGGGCATCCTTGGTGGCAGGGCCACCTTCTTCTTGGAAGCATCCTTGGCCACCTGGCATTCTGAGGACGTTCTTGGTGGTAGGGCCACCTGGCATCTTGGGGGCATCCTTTGTAGTAGGGCCACCTGGCATCTTGAAGGCATCCTTGGTGGCAGGGCCACCTTCTTCTTGGAAGCATCCTTGGCCACCTGGCATTTTGAGGACGTTCTTGGTGGTAGGGCCATCTGCCATCTTGGGGGCATCCTTGGTGGTAGAGCCACCTGGCATCTTGAAGGCATCCTTGGTGGCAGGGCCACCTTCTTCTTGGAAGCATCCTTGGCCACCTGGCATTTTGAGGACATCCTTGGTGGTAGGGCCATCTGCCATCTTGGGGGCATCCTTGGTGGTAGAGCCACCTGGCATCTTGGGGGCATCCTTGGTGGCAGGGCCACCTGGCATCTTGACACCGGAGTGGCAGCAGGATGTGTGCAGGATGGGTACACCCCTCCACTTCCTTCCCATGCTGGGTTTCCATGATGCCCATCCGTCCATCCAGAGGGCACCGGCAAGACATTGGGCAGGGGGCAGGTGGCAGCGGCGTTGGGGGACAATGTACAGGGAGGCTCCGGCGGGGGCTGACTCCGACCCCCTTTGTGTTCTGCACCCCCCCCCCAGGAGCCCCACGTCCCTCAGGGGGGTGGGTGAAGGGGGATGCCCGGGGTCAGCGGCGTGCTGAGAGTCCCCCGGCAGCTGGCAAGGAACGGGGTGGGCGCTGTGGGAGGGGGGTGGCGCTGGGGCGGGCGCGGGGTGCGCCCGGGGCCGTGCCCGGCGCTGTGCCCGGCGCTACTCGATGACCATGCAGCAGGGGAGGTGCTGCGAGAAGTACTTGAAGAGCTCCGGGGTGGCCCCGGGGCAGTTGGTGAGCTCCAGCTCCTCCAGCTCCTGCAGTTGCACCAGCCCGGACAGCCCCGTGGTGGTCAGCAAGGGGCAACCTGCGAGGGCATCACCGAGGTTGGCACCCAGGCCTGTCAACGCCACCCCCTCTAAAATAGCACCCCTCCCAAACAAACACACCGGCACCACAAAAACAGGACCCAAACCCACAGCACCTTAAAGAAATAGCACCCAGAACCCCCTCAACACCTCCAAAACATCACCCCCAAGCCCATCACCCTGCAAACGGCACTGTCAAACCCATCACCCCCCTAAAACAACACCCCCAAATGCATCACCCCCTCAAATAACACCCCCAAACCCATCATTCCCCTCAAACAACACCCCAAGATCATCATTCCCCCAAACCCAACACCTTCCCCAAACCAACACCCCCAAACCCATCATCCTCCCACAATAGCACCTCCAAACCCTTCATCCCCACCAAACACCACCCCAAAGCCACAATCCTCCTACGCCACCACCCCAAACCTTCAGCACTCCAAAAGCCTAGCCAAGGGCTGACCCCTGGAAGTGGGCTTGGAGCGGAAGGCTGGAGTCACCCCATGGGGGTTTGGGGGGTGCTGGATGTCCCCGGGGCTGTCCCCATCCCCACAGCTGGGGGGTACCCAGGCAGCCCAGCCAGGGGAGCGGGACGGGGCTCACCGGCCAGCGAAAGGAGCCTGAGGCTGCCCATGCCCAGGAGATGCTTCAGGCCAAAATCCTGCACCTGGAAAAGAGATGGGGTGGGAGTGGAGTGGGGCCAAGCTGGGGGCTCCATGGGGGTGCCCACCCTGAAGCTGAGGGGATCAGCATGGCTGGGGACTGGGGCAGGAGCAGGATGCTGGGAGTTGGTGCTGCGAGCTGAGTGCTGGGTGCTAGGAGCTGTGTGTTGGGTGCTAGGGCAGGGAGCTGGGTGCTGGGGTAGGGAACTGGGTGCTGGGGCAGGTGCTGGGATTGGGTGCTGGGACTGGGAGCTGGGACCATCCTGAGGTGCCCACTGTGAGCTGGAGACCCATTTCTGAGGAGGTGTCAGCTGCTCTGCTCGCCCTCCCTGTGTGCCAGCTGGGACAGGCGCAGCTGTGTGCTCTCCGGCACCTACCTGGCAGCACCAGCGCAGGTAGAGGCTCCGCAGGGAGGACATAGTGGACAGGTAGCTGAGGCCGGTGTCGGTGATCCGCACGCACCTGTGGGTACAAGGCAGCTCAAAGCCTGGCCACGAGCAGGGCATCAGGCTGCACTCACTGCCCCCACTGTGGCTTGGCATGGTACAGAATGGCAACATGTGGCATGGCCTTGGTATGGTCCAGAATGGCTCAGTTTGGCATAGCACAGCTGAGTGTAGCATGGCATGGTTCCACATGGCATGATGCAGTATAACATGGCATGACATGGTGTGGCATGGTTCCACATGGCATGATATGGCATGGAATGGCTTAGCATAGCATCTGTTGTGGCATTGCCTTGGCACTGCTTGGCATGCCTCAGCTCAGAATGCTATGACATAGCGTGCCGTATGACCATGGCATGCTGTGATGTGTCTTAGAACTGCCTGGGGTGCCTCAGTGTGGCATAGCCCCAGCATGATGTGGCATGGCATGACACACCTTCACATGCCATGGCATAGCGTGACAGCATGCCATGCTATATCATCATGCATGATATGGCATGACATGCCTTAGGACTCCTCAACATTCCTCAGCATGGCATGGCATGGCACAGCACAGCACAGCCTCAGCATGACATGACAATATGATATGGCATGGGATGCCATGGCTTAACATGGCACAACATGCCTTGTTCACTGCTTGGCATGCCCCCAACATGACTTGTCCTGGCATGGAAGACCTCAGGATGCTGAGGATGGCATGAGAGCATAACACGACATGACATGGTTTGGCATGGCTTGGCACGGCATCACATTTTCCTTGGCACTGCTTGGCATGCCTCAGCATGGCCTGAGATGGCATGGCCTCAACATGGTGTGACCTGGTGTGACACAGCTTAACATGGCACAACAGCATGGTATGGCATGGCCTGACATGGTATGGCCTGACACAGCATGCCTTGGCATTGCTCAGCATGGCACAGCTCTAAATGTCATGACAGCACAGCGTGGTATAGTACAGCACGCCTTGGCACTGCTCATCGCTCCTCAGTATGGCTTAGCATGGCATGGCACAGCTCAGCCTGACATAACAGCATGGCATGGCACACCTTGGTGCTGCTCATCACTCCTCAGCATGGCTTGGCATGGCACGGCACAGCTCAGCCTGACATGACGGCATGGCGTGGCACGGCATGACAGAAGACGCCTTGGCGCCGCTCGGCACGGCTCGGCGCCTCTCGGCTCGGCGCCACCCGCACGGCTCGGCGCGGCTCGGCGCGGCTCGGCACGGCTCCCTACCTGTCCAGCACCAGCTCCTCCAGCTTGTGCAGGTCGCAGGCGATGTACTCCAGGGCCATGTCGGTGATGCGAGGGCACCAGGACAGGTCGAGGCTGCGCAGCTTGCGCAGGTTCTCGGCCACCAGCTCGACGCCGTCGTCGGTGACCTTGGAGCAGCCGGAGAGGCTGAGCACGCTCAGGTTGGGCAGGCTGTGCACCATGTTGACCACGCCGTGGTTGGTGATCTCCCAGCAGGAGTTGAGGCGCAGGGTGTGGGTGGTGTAGCCCTGCTTGGCGGTGAAGTATGCCAGGGCCGTGTCCGTCACGTGGTAGGCCTGCAGGTTGAGCTCGGTGAGGTTGGGCAGCAGCTGGGAGATGGCAGCGATGGCATCGTCGGCCACGTTGATGCAGTCGCTGACGCTCAGAGCCGTGATGCGGGCGTTGAGGCTGGACCACAGCCCGGCCTCCGTGAAGTCGTTGCAGCCCGACAGCTCCAGCCTCACCACGCCCTGCATCTGCTCCAGCATCACCTGCCGAGGCAGCGGCGGGTCAGGGCACTCCGGGCGCCGCTGCCCGCCCAGTGCCCGCGCCTCGGCTCCTTCTCCAGCCCTCATCCTCGCAGGCTTGTGCGGGTCCGGACTGCTCCCTGTCTCCCCCTGGCGGTAGAGCGGAGCCTTGCTCCAAGGCATGTCACAGGAGGAGACATGGAGGGACCCACTGGCCGCAGCCCCTCGGTCCCAGGCTGGACTCTGCTTTGGTAGGGTGCAGCTGTAGAGCAGCTGGTGCTGGGTTTGGCCGTCACACGGTGGTGAGGGCCTTGCCCGGCCCCATGCAGAGTTGCCCCATCCCCGTCTGACCCACAGGTGACTCCTTTTTGCAGAGCAGCAGCCAGCAAAGCAAGATTGTCCCCATCCCGCGAGCCTTGCCCACTGCCCACTGCCCACTCCCCACGCAGTGTGATCACCTTGGTGGCAGCATCCACAGGCAGCCACCACCATCATCATCCTCAATCCCTGTCCAGTGCAGGCTGCAGCTCACCCTGTGATCCAGACAGGGCCTCCTGATGTTGCCCACTCCCCATGCCACCTGCCTGCTCCTCACTTGGTGGCCAGCCAAAGCTCTGCCCGCAGCCCTGTCCCCAGGGACTGCCGCATCTCAACCACCTTGGTCACCTCGCTGCCTTCACCTACCTCCAGGCCTGCATCCGTGATGGTCGACCTCTTAAGGCTCATGGACTTGACCCCCTTCTTGGAGAGGGGATAGTTGTCAATGAACTCACAAATGTCCAGGTCGGAGACGCCCACCAGGCAGAAGCCCTCGAAGCCACGCACGGCGAAGCCCTGCAGGCTGACAAACTCCTTCTCTCCACCGGGCAGGACGTTGTAGAGCTCTTTGGTGTGCAGGACGGGGGTCAAACCCACCCAGAACTTGGGCTGGTAGAGCACTCTCCGCCAGGCCTTGCACACCTGCGCCAGGACGCACTTCTCGCATGCCGAAAAGTACCAGAACAAGCGGTTGAGAATCTTCTCGTCCACCGCCAGCTGCCTCTCCGAGGGCGACCCTGGCAGCCGCTCCGGGGAGGGCTGCTCCGAGCCTTCGCTCGTGCTCAGTCCCACCAAGGAGGCGCCGGGAGGGGAGGAGACGCCGCCCAGAGCGGCCAAGGAGAGCGGGGAGGCCAGGCTGGGGATGGGCAGGTCGCTGTGGTGGGCTAAGGCTGGGCTGAGGATGGCAGGCACAGAGGAAGGCTGGCACAGGCGGTTTTTGACGGCAGGGGTGCCTTTGGTGATGCTGGCGGAGCCGAGGCCGTTGGGTTGAGTGGGGATCTTCACCAGTCCATTGCGGGGCAAACATGGGGGCTTGGTGTCGCCGTTTCTCGGGTTCGACATCTTCCACAGGTCTCTCTGCAACATAGCAGGGGGGGGTGGTGAGTGGTGAGAGGGTTGAAGGGAGGGTAGGCAGGGCTGGGAAATGTGACACCAGTGGGGATGGAGGTCCTGGAGGTCACAGATTCATAGAATGGTTTGGTTTGGAAGGAAGCTTCAAGGTCATCCAGTTACAACTCCCTGCCATGGGCAGGGACACCTCCCACCAGCCCAGGCTGCTCAAGGCCTCATCCAGCCTGGTCTTCAATACCTCCAGGGAAGTTGTGGATTACAGGATGAGAAAATCATGCCCAGGGAGGTTGTGGATCACAGAATCACACAATCACAATCTCCCTGGGCAAACCTGTGCCAGTGTCACACCTGTCCCTGGGCAGGGCTGAGAAATGCGATGGCACTGGTGTGGGATGGAGACCTGGAATGAAGACACAAGGTGCATGGAAGTGCAGGTGGTGCAGGACCTCTGGGCACAGCCCCAGTGGGATACAGATAGAGCATGGAGTAAGGTCCTCCAAGGGGCCGTGAGGCCTTTGTGTCCTCCATGAGGGGAGACAGATGGAGATTTGTTCCCAGACATTCATATCCCTCTTGGATCCTGGGATCCAACCAGCAATGGAGGATGGAGCAGGATGACAGGCATCAAGGGCTACCTGCTGCCTGCCACCGGGGCTGCAGGGACCTGTCTGCTCCAGAGCCTCCTGAGGAGCCCTGGCCCTGAGCTGAGCCCCTTGGCTCTCCTCTCTCTCTTGTCACAGCAAGCCTGAGCCTGCTGTGGCTGCCAGAACTCCCTGTCCCAGCAGCCTGGCCAAGCTGCTCCTGGCCAGCCAGCATTGTCTCACTAGGAGATCAGCAGCTCTCCACCGACCTGTGGTGACAGAGCCTCCACCACAGTCACCATGGACCTGGAAAAGAAGTCAAGAGATGGACTGGTTTGGATTGGAAGGGACCTTTAAAAGTCATCTAGTCCATGTAGTGCAGGGACATCCCCAATCAGAGCAGTCTGCTCACAGCCTCACACAACCTGACCTGCAGTGCTGCCAGCCATGGGGCAGCTCCCACCTCTCTGGGCAGCCTGGGACAGGCTCTTACCACTCTCAGTGCCAAACCTTTCTCCCTTCTCTCCACTCTCAGTCTCCCTCTTGCAGTTCAAACCATTCCCCCTCGGCCTGCCACAACAGGCCCTGCTCAAAACTCTGTTCCCATCTCACTATTCCCTTTATAACTTCTGAAAGGCCACCAGGAGGTCTCCCTGGAGCCTTCTCCTCTCCAGGCTGAACACCCCCAACTCTCCCAGCCTGGCCTCACAGCAGAGGGCTTCCAGCCTCAGATCATTGAGCTGGAGGTGACAGGAGGCAGCAGTAACGGAGCTGAGCTGCCCATGGTGGCTGTGCCAGCCTGGTGTTGGCACCAAGCCCATGCCACCAGGAGCCTGGCCGAGCCCTGCTGAGCCCAGCAGCAGCCTGGTGGCACCCAGCAAAGCAGGCCCATAAATATTTCAGCAGTAGCCAGCCCTGCTCCCCCATGGCCCCCATCCATTATTCAACACATGTCCCTCTATAAATACAGAGGTGAATAATTGATGTGAGCTCAGCCCCCGCCTCACAACTCCTGCCCCAGCCAGTGCCTGGTACAGACTCCTGCCAGTTGCTCTGCCCACCTTGCATGCACCCCATTTGTCCTGAAGACACTGAGCTCCTGGAAGCCTCTGGGAACACAGTGAAGAGGAACTGGAGCTTAGGGAAGCAGCTTCTGATCCATGGACATTGTTCCCAAGCCCTCTGGGATGGCTGCCAGACCCATCTGGTGGTGTCTGGTGGGACCATAGAGTCGTGGAATGATGGTTGGGTTGGAAGAGCACTTAAAGATATCCATATACAACCCCCATGCCATGGACAGGGACAGCCCCCACCAGCCCAGGTTGCTCAGGCCTTCTCCAGCCTTGAGCTAGAAAAGTTGGACTGGTGTGAGCTGCTGGGGCCAGGTTGAGAGTGGTGTGAGCTACCAGGGCCAGGGTGACAGTGGTGGGAGCTGCTGAGGTCAGGATGAGAGCGGTGGGAGCTGCTGAGGTCTCTCCCACAGTGGCATGGAGGTGCCTGTAGACATCCCAGACCCAGGGGACGACCACAGGCCTGTGCAAACAGACTGATGCCAATCCCTGTGTAGCTGCAGCCTCCTCTGCCTCCACTCACGCTGCTTGAGGGAAGAGCTGAGCCTTTGCTGCTTGGAGATCTTCAACTCAGTTGAAAGCAGGTGAAGAGGAGGGTAAAGAAGGAAGAAGCTCCAAACCTGGGCACTTGGCTGCGGTTAGGGAAGCAACCAGAGCAGAGCAGTGTCCAAGGTGTATGACACAGCCCTGCAATGCAAATCCAAACAGGTGACACCAGGCAGCACGGAAATGCTGTCACTCCTGCATGGCTCCCACAGCCAAAGCTGTGGTCACCCCCAAGGAGAGGACAGGTGGTGGCAGAGGGGCAGTCTGGGGCTTCAGGAGCCCAGGGGCACAGTCACAGGAGGAGCCAGATGCTGACAAGTGGCTGGACAGAAATGCAGCCAGCAGGAGATGTTGGCAAGAGTTCCAAAGAGCTCAGACCTCGTCTGGTCCTTGAAGCCAGGCTCAGGCTGGTGGAGGCTGAGGAGGTTCAGCAGCTTTCCCAGTCTTGCCTTGGGAAGCTGGGCCAGGTCCCTGGACACTGTCTGGCTCACAGAGACCCCAAAGTGTGAGTGAGCTGTGAGGTCACTTCACACTTAAAGGCAGCTGGAAGTCGAGGCTTCCTGGGCACTAGCAGGCTCCAGACAGTGGCAGTGGGAGCCAGGCAGGCAGAGTGGTTGTCTACATCTCCCCAGGGAAATGGGAAGGCAAGGATCTGGGGGTTCCTAGCACCCCCAAAAGCAGCAGGACTGTGCTTGGAGGGAGGATCCCAGCCCACAGGAGGTGACCTGCTTTCTGCTCCATCTCTGGCATCATGGGGCAGCACTGGCATCTGCCTTTTGCTGCTGCAGGAAAGCCCCTGCCTGCTGCCAAGCATCCCCTTCAGGTTCCTACACCCTAGAGCTGAGGCCACAATGCTCCAAAGCTCAAGTGCCACATCTCACCTGACCAAATCTGCTGCCTGCTGGGATGACCAGTATCACTCTTGCCCTGCCCTAGGCCTTCCCCTTAACCTGCTGAGCAGAGAAGACACAGGGAGATGTGAAGCCAGCTGCCATGAAGGTGCCAGAGCAGTGCCTCTCCAATACTCCAGCAGCAACATGAGTACCTCCATATGCTTTTTGGCCATCCCAAGGCAGCAGGAGAGCAGTGATTTGGGCTTTACTCCTCTCCCCATCACCTCACTCTTTACAAGTTGAGTGATCAAGCCAACAACAACATCAGCAGCAGGAATGTTCAGCAGCAGGAATGTTCAGCCTTTGGTTCAACATCCTAACTCTGGGATCTCACAGGAAGGGACTTCCTCTGAGCAATCACACTCTGCTCTCACAGGCCAAAGCTCATGGGGGAGGCATCTACCAGCAGAGGAGCACCAGATCCCAATCTGCAGTGGGAGGAAACCTGACAAAAGCAAAGGGCAAAGTCTTTCAGTCTCCTGACTTCACTCCAGGGTGCACATTTCCCAGGGAACGTCACTGCTAGTGCAGGCAACTCCATTCACTAGGGGTTTGTCACCCTCTCTGTGCCATGATGCAGTGCTGGGGGGCGGCCTTGACGCAGGAAGAGAGGAGAAAGAAGGGGCTGAAAGCCTCTTGCTGCCAACGTGACACAGCAGAGGGGTATGCAGGGAGGAGTACAAGGGAAGGTGCTGGGAAGCTGGGGACTGAAGCACCTCTGAAGAGACAGGAGGGCCTCAAAGGCTTGGAGAGATGATCACTCAGCCTGGCAGTGCCACCCTTCCCTGGCTATTTGCTGGGGAACCCCAGGCTGTGGCAGAGGAGAACTTCTGGTTCAGCCATCAGGTAGCCAACCTGTTGGGCCAGGCATTCACATACTGGACCAGGCAGTCACTCCCTGGATCAGGCAGCCACGCGCTGGATCAAGCAGTCACCCTCTAGATCAGGCAGTCACACGCTGGAGCAGACAGTTATCCAAAGGATCAAGTAGTCAACCTGTTGGCTCAGGCAGTCACCCTCTAGATCAGGCAGTCACACGCTGGATCAGGCAGTCACACATCAGGGCATGCTGTTGTCCCATGGTGGTCAGGCTGGAGGGTCGGAGGTCATCTGGGCTCACTGGCCACTGGAGGCTTTGGGCTGGTCAGATGTGGGAGTCACTGCACCCCTGTTTCTGCAGGTCTGCTCAGCACCGCGGACCGAGGCCGGTATCTGCTCAGCACCACGAACAGAGGCCGGTTCCCGCTCAGCACCGCGGACAGCTGCTTCGTTCAGCACCACGGACAGCGGCGGCGCCAGGGCAGCTTCACCCGAAAGGTGCCTCTGAGGGACACGGCCAACTCGATGCCCCCTCTGGGGATCCATCACTGCCCTGCCAGGCTCCTGTGACCATCCATTGCTGTCCTGCAAGGTCCCCGTAAGACATCCCACTTTAGCCCTACCAGGGCTCTGTAAGGACCTAGCACTGCCTCACCAGGTCCATATAAAAGATCCTACTATTCCCCTACTGAATCCTTGTAAAAGCCCCTACCATGGCTCTGCTGCACCCTGGAATCCCCTCTCCTGCTCCATCAGCCTGGCCCAAAGCTCTTATTGTCCTTCCAAAATCCAAGCCTTCTGCAAAACAACTCCTGCAGAGCCACTGCTTGAGTGAGGGAGCAGCTCGGCAGCGAGCAGCCGTGGCTCAGGGCCCCCCGCACACACACACACACACACACATCTACACCTACACACACATCTACACCTATCAGCACCCCCGGGCACGCACAGCCACAGGCACAAGCGCCCCGTCGGAGCCCCAGGGGCTGGTGGATGCCCCCAGCAGGAGGCGGGGCCCTGGGCCGCCCATCTCCGGCACACACAAACAGGGAGCAGCGGCTGCCGAGGGTTGCATCAGCTGAATTCATTAGCCTGTCTATTTTTACTAATGCAGCAAATCAACTTGCTCCTACGGGCGGGGAAAAACAGAGCTGAGAGACGGAGCTGTGGCACAGCATTACAGCCCAGGCCTTTGTCCAGCACTCCGGAGGGTGATGGCTCCCTCAGCTCTGCCCGACAGCCTCAGCCTGCCAGCCACGGGCTTGGTTGGAGGAGGTGGGGGGGCTGCTGAAGCTGCCAACCGAAGCACATGGTGGTAATAAAGACATCCCTGCCACACGGATTTCCTTCCCTGGCAGCTCTTGGTGGTGTGTGAGCTGACTCCTGCCCTGATCCTAGCAGCTCTGACTGCTGCCTGTGACACAGGGAGACTTCACTGCTCTCTACAACTCCCTGAGAGGAGGCTGCAGCCAGGTGGGGGTTGGGCTCTGCTCCCTAGTCTCAGGTGCTAGAAGGAGAGGCAATGGCCTGAAATTGTGCCAGAGGAGGCCTGGGTTGGAGAGGAGGAAAAGTTTCTTTGTTGCAAGAGTGGTCAGGGATTGGCACAGGCTGCCCAGGAGGTGGTGGAATCCCCATGCCTGGAGGTGTTCACAAACCTGTGGCCATGGCACCTGGGGCCAGGGTTTGGTGGCCATGGTGGTGCTGGGCTGCTCGCTGGACTGGATGAACTCGGAGAGCTTTTCCAAACCAAACCACTCCATGGTTCTGTGAGTGGGTGTGCAACCACCATCCTCTCAGACCAGATCCCTTCAGAGGGCTTAGCTTACCCCAGCAATGCAAAGGAGCCACAGGAGGAGCTGGGGGAGTCAGCAGCCCCCTGCAGATGGAGGGGCAGCAGCGTGCTTGGGCAGCAGAAGCTGTGCATGTGGGGGGTGTGCACAGGCAGATCTGTGTGCCCTGGCTTGGCACTCACACAGCTCAGCTGGGAGAGGCTCACAGCACAGCTCCAAACTTGGCACTACTTGTTCCTCCTCTGCTCAAGCCAGGAGCTCACGTTAGGGACCTCTGCTCTGCCTAGCCCTGGACACCTGCAATCTGGGCGGGGGACCCAAGAAACTCCTTCCTGAGCCTACCCTGAGAGCTCTTTGGGAGTCCAGAGGGCTTAGACCAGCTCTCCTCCTTCCTTGATGGCTTCTGACAACACCAAAGAGCTCATCCTGACATGCAGTGGACAAAGGGGCTCAGACGGGGCTGGGAAAACAACTGGTTTGAGTCCTGCTCCTGCTGGCTGCTGAATCCATCACTGAGTCTCAGGCAGCTTGCGGCCAGGCAGCAGAATTGTCACGATAGAGACTCCTCAGCACCACTGTCTGCATTGTCCCACAGCCTCCCAGAAGGGCAAGACCTGGAGCCAGGCTCTCCAGGGCCAGCCCCATGCCCAGGGAGCTGGGGAATGCCAGCTGAGGTGCCAAAGCCAAGCTGGACTCAGGTCCTCACCACTTTCTGCTTAGATGAGCTCTGCTCAGGTCCTCGCTGCTCTCTGCTTAGTTGAGGGACACCTCTTAGCCAGTAACACCAGAAGCTGCAGATGCTGTCCCCTCAGCTCTCAGCGTGGGGGAATTGTAGAGAGGAGGCAAAGTTGCAGTCCCACAGGCCTGGCAAGGCAACACCTCCTTGCAACAGGCTATGAGGCCCACTCTGACTGCCAACAGCCTTTCCCACAGCAGCTTTTCTCTTCTCTGCTAGGACCCAAACCTCCCAAAGACACCATGTCCTGCCCTTCCTCCCCACCCCAGATAGCTCCATGGCCCCTGGCATGGACTCTTCACCCAAGAGGAGATACACAAAGCAGAGTTGGACCTCCACATGCGCCCAGCTCCTCCAGCCTCATGCTTCAGCCAAGCTTTTCCCTGCTCCCCATAGACCAAGGCAAGGGGAAGAGGGAGCAGCAACTCTTCTGCCCAGCTCAGCCTCTCCTCGTTGTATGCTCAGCCAGACTCTGATCAGCAGCACTCAACATGTTGCAGCCTTTTGCTTTGCATCTCTTGAGCCCAGAAAGAGATGAACATAAATGAAGATCCCATGAGGAGAGGAGCCAGGGGACCACAGCTCACAGCTGCCCCCAGGCCTCCTGTCCCTGAACTCCTTGGGTACCACTGGGACTTGAGCATCTCCTCAAAACCCTTCACCCTTTCAGACATGGCAGTGTCCACTCAAGCAGTGGTATCCTTTTGTCCCTGGGCTCGGGGATCTGGCCAGGAGCTGGGGTTGGGGTGAGGTGGGTAGACACCTACCCAGCACCTAGACCACCAGCTTCCTGGATGCCAGCACAGTGTTCAGCCACAAGACTATTTGCTGCAGGTGGTTGTGGCCTCTGAATGCCAACATAGGCTCCAAAAAGCCATTAAGTGCATCCTAGAAGCAAAATCAGTGGCCTGATCCTGCTCCCAGCACAGCCCCATCAGGCCATCTGGATGGGAGCTGGGCATGGCTCGCACCTCCGGTAGGGGGGAACCCCCAGAGAAGTGGCTTCTGCTGATCTACTCCTTCCCCAAACACCCTCCCCTTCAGCCCCAGGCTCTCCTCTGTGCCTGGAGCACCCGGCAAACGTGACAGGGCCCCGTGGCAGGTGGGCAGAGATTGGGCGGGGGTGGGATGCTGCCAAAAGAGCCCCACTTGCCCACGTGCCCCATCCTGCTGCCTCCCACTCCGCCAGCACCCACTCGCTTCTCAGGTCCCCATCCTCCCCTCTGGGTGCTGCTCCATCCCCGCAGTACCTGGCTTGGGGATGGGGAAACTGAGGAATGGGAAGAGCACTGCAGATTTGCCGTGGAGCTGCCAAACCCTGAGCCAGGCTCAGCTTCAGCCTGCAGAGCCTGAAGGCAACCTCCAGCTCCCAAACTCGAAGTGTTCCCTCTCCAGCCACTGGAACATGGCCACATCCCCACCAGATGGTCAACATGCAGGTGACCCCACCAGAGGGAACGAGGGGACTCTGTCCCTGCTCATGCCTTCTTGAATGTACCACGTTGGCCTGAGGGTCCCTCCATGCCCAGGAGCAGCATCTGGGGAGACAGGAGGTTGCCAGTGCCAGGCTTGCTCGTCCTGCTGCTCCCCAGCACTGTGGAGCTGCTGGCACGGGGAACAGAGCAAAGGGATCGATGTGGGGGAAGCCAGCTCGGGGAAAAATAGATACCCAGCTCATGAAAAATGGATGCTCCAACCAGCTCCCCCCCGCTCCAGAGCCACCTCCCTCCCTCTTCCTGGTAGCCAGAGTGAAATCAGCACCCAGCTTCCAGAGGAGAGGAGATGCCAGCATGGCACAGCACACTCTCTGCACCCTGCTGAATGCCAAGGTGCTGCTGAGGGGGCCCAAGCCCCCCTGTACCACTGGGTAGAGGGGTAGTCTTGGAGCAGGACCTGTGCCAGCAGCATCCCCAGGAGCATCTGGTTCCTCTGGCCTTTGCTGCCTGGGCACCACCATGCCCAGTTAGCACAGGCTGATGCTAAAGAACCAAAGCAGCCTTGGCCTGGTGTCTCATAGCAGCCCCCAAACCCCCACCCAGATGAGGTCACGAGGGTCTCTGCCTGGTTGCTGCCACAACCTCGTGCCTCAGTTTCCCCCATCCCAGTCCAGTTTGTCCACCCAAGCACCCTCAGCACCAGTTGGCCTCACACATGTACCCTTCCAGCCCTTGTCCCACCAAAGCAGCCTGCCCCTAGCCTCTCCACCTCCTCCTGAGCTTCTGGGGCGGGGGTGCCTGGCCCCATACTGGGCTCTGTGGGACTCCACTATAGGGCTAAGCTCCCTCAGCCCCATCCCATTTGGGACCATCCCCTGATCCTCAGGAAGGGGGGATAGGGTGGGGGTGGCCGTGCCGGTGTCCCCCACCCTGCACCCAAAGGAAGCCCTACCAAGGTGTTGGGGTGTCAAGGTGCAGCCCTGGGGGTGCCAAGAGTCCCGTCGTGCCATCAATGAGGACAAGGGGCAGCTGAATGAGGGGGGGAGGGAGGGGGAGGGGAAACAACAACAAGCAACACCCCTGCCCCCCCGTCCGCTCCTATCCCTCACAACCATCTCCCTTCGCACCCCAAAACACCCGCACTTCCCCCCCAACATGCATCCAGTTCTCTCCAACCATGCTGGGCACCTCCTGACCCCCTCAAACTGTCAAATAAGCGGG
>WAAF01002583.1:525324-591356 GCA_013400475.1 Tricholaema leucomelas
TGGAAGGATGGGGGGGATGGAAGGGGGAAGAGGGAGGGATGGAGATATGGAAG
Source organism: Tricholaema leucomelas (assembly GCA_013400475.1). Taxonomy (NCBI): domain Eukaryota; kingdom Metazoa; phylum Chordata; class Aves; order Piciformes; family Lybiidae; genus Tricholaema lacrymosa; species Tricholaema leucomelas. Next base: position 525,378 of record WAAF01002583.1, read on the forward strand.
GATGGAAGGATTGTGGACGGATGGAGGGATGGATTGAAATGGAAAGGGATGGAGGAAAAGATGAAAGGAAGTGGGATGGAGGGAGAGATGGAGAGAGGGAGGGATTTGGGGTGAAGGGATGGAGAGAGATGGAGGGATCTGGGGTGAAAAGACAGAGGGAGATGGAAGGATTTGGGGTGGCGGGATGGAGAGAGGTATAGATGGATTCAGGGGTAAAGGGATGGATGGAGAGAGTGCAAGATGGAGAAAAGGAGAAGGGATGAAGGGAGAACGGTGAGATGGAGGGATGGACAGAGATGAATGGAGGGGTGGATGGGGACATGTCAGGCTGGCTGGACAGACGGATGCTTGCTCTGCCTTTCTCCCCAGCAGGGCTCTGCCAGGCTGGAGACCCCAGTGCAGACCTCTGGCTGCCAGCTCCGGCCCTGCCAACAGCCTGTGGGACGATGGCTCCAGCTTCAGCACCCCGGGGGTGCTGCGAGCACCCAGAGAAGGGTGCTGCACGCAGCCGCTGGAGGTGGGAGGGATACCCCATTGCTCCCCCACCTATTTCCAAGCACCCCAGTCTGGGGTTAATTTTCTCCACTGCAGCCCAGGCTGGAGGGAGCTGGTTGGGTGCCAGAATTAACCTGGTCCCCACTGCCTGCTCCTCGCACAGCCCCGTGTAAGCGCTGAGACCGGCTTGGTGGGGGCCCTGGGGAGGCTGCCGGAGCTGCCTGGCTCCAGTCTCCATTATTTATAAGGCAGGTCGGGTTTCGGCAGCCGGGGGGTGGGGTGGGCTTGGGGGAGGAGACTGGGCACAGACACACACACTCCCCCGGGCCAGAGGAGAAGGGGCTGGAGCAGCTGCTGAGCATGGGGACCTACAAGTCAGTGGCCTCGTCTAAGTGACACGTCCTCCCCCCATCACCTGAGGACCTGGAGGTCTTTCTCCTGTTCCCCCCTCCAGCCTGTGATGCCATGTCCCTGCGTGGGTGTTCCAGGGGAGCTGTCACTCAGCAGCAGGGGGTGGTCCAGCCTCCAGGAACGTGGAACTCTTTCTTGTCATTGTACCCCTGGAAGACCCGGGTGGTGACAAGGAGTGAGCCCAGGCCCAGCAGAGCAGTTAGGATCAGGATGGTCCCTGTTCTGCTCAGTCCTGGCACAGTCCCATTGTCACCAACTCCTGCCAGCATCGGGCCCCAGAGGGGACGTGTTGGGGTGGACTTTCTGTGCCACCAGTCCGAGGAGGTACCCACAGTATGGGGTACCCCAGCTCACCACAACCCCACTTTATCAGCTCATGCTGTGGTGGGCCAGACCTCCTGAGCCTCCCTACTCCACGAGGACAGTCCCTTCTGTCTGCCAGCAGGATGGTGGCTGATGAGACCCCACCTGGTATGGTGCATCCAGTTCTGCTGCCCACAGCACAAGAAGCACCTGGAGCTGCTGGAGAGGGTCCAAGAGGAGGCCACAAAGATGATTGGAGGCTGGAGAAGCACTGCTGTGGGGACAGGCTGGGAGAGTTGGGACTGTGCAGCTTGGAGAAGAGAAGGCTCCATGCAGACCTCAGAACAGCCTGGCAGTAACTGAAGGGGCTACAGGAGAGCTGGTGAGGGACTTTGGACAAGGGCTGGGAGTGCCAGGATGAGGGAAATGGCTTTGAGCCGGGAGAGGGGAGACTGAGAGTGGAGAGGAGGAAGAAATTCTTTGCAGTGAGGGTGGGGAGAGACTGGAAGAGGTTTGTCCAGGGAGATCCACAACCTCCCTGGAGGTGTTGAAGGCCAGTCTGGATGAGGCCTTGAGCACCTTGGGTTGGTGGGAGGTGTCCCTGTCCATGGCAGGGAGCTGGATGATACTGAAGCTCCCTCCCAACCCATTCTCTTATCTTATACCCCCACACTCCAAGCAGGACAGCAGCCAGACTCCAAACCACATCGTTCCACCGCAACTCATCTTTGTGCCAACTGCCAGCACTCCATTGGCCCCTGCTGCCTTCCTCCCACCCCCACCACCCCTCGGGGCTGCTGAAGGCTCCTACCTGACTCACCCTAGAGGCCCTGAACATCCCAACTGGTCCGGGCTGGACCTCGGGTGGCCGAGCCCGGAGCGAAGTGCGCAGGGGCTGCGGTCGCCGCGGCAACCGCCGTGGCCCAGCGCCGGCTGTCTCCCGGTACCCTGTCGCCTAGCGCCGGCTGTCTCCCGGTAACCTGTCGCCTAGCAATGGGGGATTTTTCACAGCTCGGGATGAAGAGTTGAAAGTTATTTTTAGCCTGGGCTGCGAATCAATAGGCAGCTCCATTCACCGCCCCGCAGCATGCACATGCTGCCGGTGGAGGGCGGGGAGGGGGGCTTGCTGGCGTGGGGGTGCTGCTGAAGGGAGAGGGGTGACCTAGTTGGCTTGGGGTCATCGCCCCCATATAGCCCCCAGGGACCCCCTAGGGATCAGCTCTCTTTGTGCTGACCTCGAGGCTCAGCTCTTCTGAGCCGACCCAGTGCCCTCCACAGGACTCAGACCTCTTGAGCTTCCCCCGAAGCTCAGACATCCCCTCCAGAGCTCCCTTTCCACCTCCTGCATATGGATCAAACCCTCTGCCCACCCCTCGGTATCCTTCAAAGAGCTCTCACCCTGTGTCTCCAGCCTGAGGCTCAGCAATCCCCTAAGGACTCAGTCCCCTTTGTGCTGTACCCGAGGCTCAGCCCTTCTGAGCTGACCTAGTGTCCTCCACGGGACTCAGACCTCCCGGGCTTCCCCCCCAAGAATCAGGCACCCCCATCCTGCAGAGCTCCCTTTCCATACCCTCCATAGGGCTCAAACCCTCTGGGCCCCTCTTGTCAAAGACCTAACACCCCCCGGGGTTCAGTCCCTCCAAGTGCCTTCCATAGGGCTTAGATCCTCTCTTAGAAGGTCAACCCCACCCTGTCCCCCCCCCAGGACTCAGCCCCCTTTGTTCTGACCCAGGGATTCAGTCCTTTGGAATCCCTCCAGAGCTCTTCATAGGGTTTGGGCCTCAGGTTCCCCGCCCCCCCCCCCAAGCTCAGACTCCTCTCAAATCTCACCCTCCCTGTGCTCTCCACAGGGCTTGAACTCCTTGGGCCCTCCTAAAGATCAGACACCCCTCCAAGGTCTCACTCTCTCCAGTGTCCTCTGTAAAACCTGGGCTCCCTGAGCTCCTGCTGAGGCTCAGACACCTCCTCAGGGATCACCCCCAGGCTTCTGTGGGGACCACAGGACTGATGGGGGAGGTGACCACATCATTGTGGACACCCTCACCCAGCTGCTGGGAACCTCACCCTGCCATGGAGACCATCTGCCACCAGTGTGGGCTTCCTGCCTTGCCTCAGGGACCCTTGTCCTGCTACAGAGACCCCCACTGTGTCAGGGGAACCTTCTCCTTGCCATGGGGACCTCCACCTTTCCATGGGGATCCTCTCCTTGCCATGGAGACCTGTCTTGTCATGGGTTCCTCTGTCTTGCAGTGGAGACCCTCACCTTGCCATGGAGAACCCTGCCTTGCCATGAGGTCCTCCACCTTCCCACCTTGCATGGAGACCCTCGCTCTGCCTTGGGGATCTTCACTTTGCCAGGATGACCTTTGTCTTGCCACGTGAACCCCTTCCTTGCCACGGGGATTTGTGCCCTTCCACAGAGACCTCAACTTTGCCAAGGCAACCTTTGCTCCATGGTTCTGATGTCCTCTGTGAGTTCCTGCAGTCTCTCCAGGGCACCAACCTGGGGGTGCAGATGCTCAAGGGCATCAGGAGGGGATGGAGACAGTTTAGCCCCTGGGAGTACCAGTTGAGGTTCCTCAGCTACTTCCTAAAGATGAGATGGGTACCCAACAGAGCCACATCTCCTGCAGGTGCTCAGCTGGGTGGGAGAGCTCCCCATGAAGCTGTGGGGAACTGGGCAGGGGCAACCCCAGTCTCCAAACAGTACTTTGGGGTCCCAACTCCCCCCGAGCCCCTCTTTGGCCTTTTCATAATGGTTTCTGCCTCCAAGAGCGGTCCAGCTATCACCCACCCACGGTGCAGGGAAGAGATGCCCAAAGCCACCTTACTAGGATTTTTGTGGGCATGGGGAATGCCCTGGCTCAGTGGGGAAGCCCAAGGATCAGGAGCCCAGGAATGGAGAAAGCTCTGCCCAAGATGGGGGACCCAGCAAGAAGAGGGAGGATCATCAAAGAACACAGAAGAAGGGCTGAGGGTCCCTCCTGCCATGAGAAGACACAAAGCCTCCCAAAGCCCTGGGTGACCTATAGTGGTAGGTGGGGCTGGAAGAACCTCTCCTTTGGAGGAAGGCTGACAGAGTTGGGCTTGTGCAGCCTGAAGAAGACTTTCTTGTCCCCTCTCAGTACATAAAGGAGGCTTACAAGAAGGATGGAAAAAGGTCTTTCACCAGGAGCTGTGGTGAGAGGAGGAAGGGTGATGGTTTTAAACTGGCCGAGGGTAGATTGAGGTCTCCACTTGCACTGTCACAGCGGGAGACCCACCAGGAGCACACAGCCAGCTCTGGGGTCCCAACACAAGGCAGAGCTGGGCCCACTGGAGCCAATCCAGAGTGAACCACGGAAATGGGAGCTTCGAAGAGCAATGGGGAGAAGCTTTCCCCAGGAGCTGTGGGAAGGCTGATGTGTTGAAACTGGCAGAGGATGGCTTTAGGTTGGCTATGAGGATGAGGTGGATGGTGGTGAGGGTGGGCGACACTGGCACCGCTCCATCCCTGGAATGCTCAAGATCCAGTGGGATGAGGCTGGAGCGGCCAGAGCCAGCAGAAGCCCCTGCCCAGGGGTGGTCTTTGAAGATCTCATTCCATGAGTGTCCCAGCCCAGTCCCCCGAAGTCCCCAGCCCGGGGTATGGCCGAGCAGCCGCCGTGCCCGCGGTCACCAGAGGGCACTGCGAGCCCAGCAGCCCTGGGTGTACTGGAAGGGACAGGGAGGGGACCAGAGCCAGGCTGGTGGCCCAGAGAGCGGCGGCTTTTGGGGGAGAGGGGAGGACGATGGGCGCTGTAAAACCGCAGCTCCGCCAGCGCCATGGGGTTGGGGACGAGGACTGGCAGAGCCAGAAGGGTCACTGCCACCACCCAGCGCTCCGCAGCACTTCGGCCAGTGGCAGCTCCAGTAAAGCCGCAGTAAACCCACAGCCAACTGGTGGGTACTGAAGCTGGGATTTGCCCTGTGCCAGGTCAGCCCCAACCCTGAGGAGTGCTCCCAAGGGTCTTCTTCCCGCCTCGGTGGCAATGCCCAGTGCCCATATGGAAGAGACCCAGGGCTGGCCACTGTGGCTTGGTCCAGCTGGTGCCGAGGTTTTCCCCAGCAACACCCAGTTAAGGTGGAGCAGTCTGGGGTGGGGGGCAGGGGGGTGCCGGGGGTGCCAGCTCCCCCAGGGGTGGGTTAGGGGTGCTCACCAGGGGCACACCGGACTCCGGGTTGCAAACATCTACCTCCCTTAGCCCTGGGCAGAGGATGCTGAACACCTCATCAGGATGGGGAACAGCCCTGTTGGGAGCAGGTCCCTGCCTGGAGACACCAGCACTTCGTGGCATCGGTGCCACCTCACTTCTGATGTCACTTCACTTCTGGTGCCACCCTGTATCTGGTGCCACCACATTTCTGGTACCACCTTACCTCTGATGCCATCTTGTATCTGGTACCACTTCACCCCTAGCATCACCTTTGCCTGCATTGCCAGCCCATCTCTAGTGTCACCCCTCTTCTGATAGCTCCCAATATTTGATGCCACTCCACCCTTGGTGCCATCTCATCTCTGGGATCACTCCATCTTTGGTGCCACCTTGCCTCTGGGGTCACCCTGCCTCTGAAACTACTATTTCTGGAGTCACTCCATGTATATTGTCGCCTCACCTCCGAGGTCACCACCAACTCTGGTGCCACTTCACCTCTGGCATTACCATATCTCTGGTACCACTCTATTTCTGGTGTCACCCCATTTTCGGTGCCACCTTGCCTCTGATGCCACCACACCTCTGTTGACACGTTGCCTCTGGGATCACCCGATCTTCGATGCCTCCTCTCCTCTTGTGTCACCCATCTCTGGTGCCCTGCTGGAGGCTCTTTGCGGCTCCCTAGCTGGACCAGCCCCACCTGCTGATGGGGCCACAGGATCCTCCTGTAAGGACCACGACCTCCTCAAGCCAACACACCCCAGATGGCAGCCAGCAGGTTCAGTCCTCCCAACCCCTCCACCTCCCCCCCAACCAGCCCCAAGCCGCTCCACCTTAACCCGCAGCCCCTCCAGCCCCTCATTTTCCACGGATTCCAGCCCTTGACTTCTTCCAGCTGCATTCGGTGGCCGCAGTCCCCTCTCCCTGCCCCACCTCCTCCCGGCCCCCTCCTCCCCCGCCTCCCCCTCCATCCCCCCTCTTTCTTCCCAGTGACAATCTCTCATTCCCATTCCGCTCCTCCCTCTCTCCCGGACTTTGTTCCCAGCCCGGATCATCCCATCCCGATTGTTCCTTGCTTGTTTCAAACATTTTGGCGGGCTGTCACCGCGGGGACACCTCATTAATTAGGGGGGGGGNTTAACCCGCAGCCCCTCCAGCCCCTCATTTTCCACGGATTCCAGCCCTTGACTTCTTCCAGCTGCATTCGGTGGCCGCAGTCCCCTCTCCCTGCCCCACCTCCTCCCGGCCCCCTCCTCCCCCGCCTCCCCCTCCATCCCCCCTCTTTCTTCCCAGTGACAATCTCTCATTCCCATTCCGCTCCTCCCTCTCTCCCGGACTTTGTTCCCAGCCCGGATCATCCCATCCCGATTGTTCCTTGCTTGTTTCAAACATTTTGGCGGGCTGTCACCGCGGGGACACCTCATTAATTAGGGGGGGGGTGGAAATACGACACACACGACATAGACACCAGGGCTGAGAGGGACCGTGGGGGTGGGGGAAACACCCAGGAGTGGCTGTGGAAGTGTGGTTGGGGTGTGCGTGACCCCCACACCCTCCACCCTCTGCATCTGCTCCCCTGCTTGAAAGCGGAGATGTGGGGGGAGGTGGTGTTCATATGGAGGTTCGGGGTGTGTGCGTGTGTAAATCTTGGGGTACACAGCTCTGGTGGGGCTGTTGGATCTCATGGAGGGTTGGGGATGTGTAAATCTTGGGGTGCATAGTTTTGGGGGGTGTCTAAAGCAGTGGATGCATAGCTTGAGATGTGTAGATTTGGGCAGTGCAGAGTTAGAATGTGCATAACTCGGGGTGCACATAGCTTGGCGTGTGCACGTCTTGGGGTGTCTGTCCTCTGCAGTGTGCATAATTTGGGGTGCACACAGCCTGGGGTCTGCACAGTTCGGCTGTGCATAGGTTGGGGTGTTTATTGTCTGGGGTATCTGTAGTCTGGGGTGTGCATGGTTATGGGGGGTTCCTGTGAGCCTGGATAACTTGGGGTGTGCATAGCTTGGGATGTTCATAATCTGGGGTGTATCTAGCTTGAGGTGTTCACGGCCTTGGGTGTGCACAGCTTGGGGTGTCTATAGTCTGGGGTGTCTGTAGCCTGGGGGGTGCATAATTTGGTATGTATCTAGCTTGAGGTGTCTATAGTCTGGGGTGTGCATAATTTGGGGTGTACAGAAGCTGGGGTATGCATAACTTGGGGTGCATCTAGCTTGGGGTGTTCATGGCCTGGGATGTGCACAGCTTTGGATGTCTATAGTTTGGGGTTCCTATAGCCTGAGACGAGTGCATAATTTGGGGTGTACACAGCCTGAGGTGTGTGTAGTTGGGTGGTGCATAGCTTGGGGGGTGCATGACCTGGGGTGCATAGCTTGGGGTGTTTGTAGCCCAGGGTGTTCTTAATTTGGGGTGTGCAGAAAACGGGGGTGTGCGGAGCTCGGGAGGGTGTGTGGCTTGGGGTGTGTGTAGCTTGGGATGTGCGGAGTTTGGGGTGCCTGCAGCCCGGGGTGCACACAGTGTGGTGTGTGCTTAACACGGAGGGAGGGTGCATAGTTGGGGAGTGCATGGTTTGGGGTGTGCATAACCCGGGATGTACCCAGCCTGTGATGCCTGTACCCCAGAGTATGCCCAGCCGTGGGTGCACACAACCTGGAAGGTGATTATAAGCTGGGGAGCAGCCACTTGCGGTGCCCCAATCGTGCCCCACCCGGGCTCATCCCCCCCCCGGTTCCTTGCCTCCCGGTGTCATCACCTCTGGGTGGTGCGGGCGGAGTCGAATATCCTCCCTTAGCCCCAGCGTGAGTGGCTCTGGGGATGCCCGTGAGTGACTCTGGGCTCCAGCGGTACCCGCGGCGGGGAGTGGACGGGGATGCGGTCGCGGGGCGAGAGCCTGGTCCCGCCCCGCTGCCTCCATTGGCGGAAAGTTTGGGGCGCGGCACGGGGTGGTGGCCCTGCTTCCCCCCTCCCTCCCCAGTCTCCCGCCCCGGCCCCGGCCCCGGTGCGGGCAGCGGTGAGGGCAGGGCCGGGCCGGGCCGCCCCGGGCCGCCCCGGGCCATGTGGGCGCTGCGGGCGCTGTGCCTGGCGGGGCTGGGTGCGGTGCTCGGCGGGGGCTCGGCGGATCAGTGCAACTGGAGGGGCAGGTACGTACTGGTACCGACACCAGCACCAGCAAGGGCAGCGGTACCAGGGTAGCGGCCGGGGGTAGGAGGTGAGAGGTTGTCTCCATCTCAGCATCCTACCCGGTTTGGGGCTGGGGCTCCCGTCAGGCTCGGGTTCTGGGGAAGGGGGAGGGTCGTAAGGGGGGGAGGGGTGGGTCTCCCCGCATTCCTCAAGGCTGCCACCTCCTTCTGCGTCCGTGGGATGCATCACGGGTGGGATGCTGGGACCGTGCCTGCTTCAGTTTTCTCCGCTCCTGAGCGCGACTGGTCCTTCCCGCCCCGGCCGAGGGATGCTGGTCCCCGGGGTGTTGATTCCTTAGGGGGCGCCCCGCCGCAACCCGTGGAACGTGGTCGGTGGGACCCCGAGTCCTCCGCCAGGGCTCGAGGGCGGTAGGGAGGGCGCCGAGGTGCGGAACAAAGAGCGGGGCCCGGCGGGAGTGGCTGCGAAGGTCCACGGCGGGGACTGGGGGGCCAAGGGGGGCTACGAGCAGCGTGGTCGGGACAAAGCAGCCCCACTGCTACCTCCGTGTTCCCCCAGCCTGACTTTCCCGCGTGTGCCTCCCTCCCCGTCCACAGTAAAAGGCAGCGGGCAGGACGTGACTCCAGGCACCAGGGGATATTGGGGTTGGGGGGAGCATGGAAAACCTCCAGCACCCAGCAGAGATCCCCCAAAATGGGAGGATGCAGGAGAACAGGGGACCCAAAGGCCATGGGCAGCCTGACTGGGGTGTCTTGGGAGCCCCACCTCAGTGCTAGGAAGCAGAAGCACCTCCCCAAACTATGCCCCGACACTCCAAGGCACCAAGGGTTGGGTGCTGTTTCTCCTGGGGTTCACCCCGCACATGGCTTCCGATGCTGCCCCACTGGGGTTTGGAGGGACAGGGGGCTGGAGGAGGGGACAGCCATCTCCCGTGGGGGCGGGAGGTGCCCTGGCTGACTGGAGGTGCTGTGCCTGGCAGCGGGCTGTCTCAGGAGGCGGGCAGCGTGGAGCAGCTGTCCCTGCACTGCGCCGAGGGCTCTCTGGAGTGGCTGTACCCCACGGGTGCCCTTCGGCTGCGCCTGGCCCCCCGCTTGCCCCCCGCCACCGCCGCCGTCAAAGGCAGAAGTCCCCAGCACGTCACGGCCTGTGTCAAACCGTCCGGCACTTTCCGGGGGGCTCAGCTCTACCTGGAGAGAGAAGGGGTGCTGGAGCTGCTGCTACCGGAGGCCCCCCGGCCCCGCGTCCGCTGCTTCAGTTGGTCACCCCAGGAGAAGGTGGCTCTGTTCCTCCAGGCCACCCCGCACCCCGACATCAGCCGCCGCATCGCCGCTTTCCGCTACGAGCTGAGGGGGGACTGGCTGGCACGACCCCCCCTGCCCGCTGCCAGCCCCGCGGCCGAAGGTCAGCACACAGCGGCCCCTCTCGGTGTGCCCAGAGCGTCCCCAGGGGTGCCCCCGGCTCCTTCACCAGGGTGTTTCCCCGGGTTGTGCTCAGCACCCAACGCCCACAAGCTGTCCCCGAGGTGTTCTCAGGGCTGCCACCACTTCCCCCACCAGGGCGTCCCCTCCGGGTTGTCCTCAGCACCCAGCGTCCCAGCTCCGTGTCCCCAGGCTTCCCTCACCAGCTGCTGCCCCGGTTTTTCTGCTCAGCACTCAGGGTCTCCAGGTTGTTCCCCAGGGGGTGCCCAGGGCTGTCACCAGTTCCCTCACCAGGGTATTTCCCCCACGTTGTGTTCAGCACCCAGTGCCCCCATTCAGCCCACTGTGGCGACCCTAGGGAGTCCCTAAGGTGTCCCTAGGAGTGCCACCATCTCCCTCACCAGGACCTTGCCCTGCGTTGCGCTCAGCGCTCACCATCCCCACTCCGTGTCCCCAAGGCGTCCCTCGGGGTTCCACTGACTCTCTCATCAGGGGGTTCCCTCGAGATGTGCAAAGGTGTGAGGGTCTGGGGTGGTCCCCCGGAGCCACCTCGGTGACAGTTTGGCTTGGCAGGGGCGTGCCGGCCGTGCAACGACAGCGAGCTCCTGATGGCCATTTGCACTAGTGACTTTGGTGAGCACGGGGGGCACGCCGCGGGGCACCCCGCAGCCGGCAGCGGCCTCGGGCGGGGTGCGCTGCTCGGTGTGCGTGTCCCCTCCAGCCTGGTCTGGTGTGGGAGGTGGGCAGCAGTGCCAGGAGGCTGCTGCGGCATGGGGATGGGAACAGGGACGGGGATAGGAATAGGAATGGGAAGAAGGATAGGAAGAAGGGTGGAGATGGGGATGGGAATGGGGATGGAAACAGGGACAGGGACAGGGATGGGAATGAGAATGGGAATGGGGATGGGGATGGAGACAGGGACAGGGATGGGAACACTGGTGGAGATGGGGGTAGAAATGGGAATGGGGGTGGGAACAGGGATGGAAAAGGAGGTGGGAACAGGGACAGTGATGGGAAAAAGAATAAGGATGGGAAAGAAGATGGAGATAGGAATGAGAATGGAAATGGGGACTTGAGTGGGAATGGGATAAGATGGGAATGGAGGTGGAAATGGGAATGGGAACAGTGATGGAAATGGGAATGGGGTTGGAAATAGGGATGAGGATGGAGATGAGGACAGGGGTGGGAATGGAGATAGAAGTGGGAAAGGAGATGGGGACAGGAATGAGAAAAGGGATAGAGAAGGAAATAGGAATGGGAATGGACATGGAGATGTGACTGAGGATGGAGACTGAGGATGCAGATGGATGGAAATGGGAACGAGAACAGAGATGGGCATGGGGACAGAAGCAGGGGTGGAGACAGAGACAGGAATGGGGAAGGAGGTAGGGATGGGGACAAGAAAGGCTGTTGGCATGGGGGTGGTGACAGGGCTGGGGGTAGAAACAGAGGGACAGGGTTGGGGAAGGAATAGAGATGGAAATACAGACAGGGGTGGCCACAGGGATGGGGACAAAGATGGAAATGGGAAGAGGGATGGGGATGGCGATGGGAACAGAGGGACAGAGATGGGGATGGGATAGAGACGGAAATAAAAGATGGGTCGGAGGGGTGGGGACAAGGATGGAAATGAGAAGAGGTATGAGCATGGGAACGGCGATGGGCACAGGAACGGGGGGATGGGGACAAGGACACTCTGCCATCCCTCCCTGCCTTCCCCCACAGTGATCCGCGGCAGCATCCGGAGCGTCTCCAACGACGCGGAGCTGCAGGAATCCGTCATTGGGGTCAGCGCCGCCCGCATCCACCGGCAGAAATTCCCCCTCTTCCAGGCGGGGGGGCGGCCGGCGGGCAGCATCCGCACCCCGCTGCGCTGCGGCGTCAAGCCGGGCCCCGGCACCTTCCTCTTCACGGGGTGGCTGCATTTTGGGGAGGCCTGGCTGAGCTGTGCCCCCCGCTACCGGGACTTCCAGCGCATCTACGAGGGGGCACGGCGTGCCCGACAGAATCCCTGCGAGTTCCCCATGGACTGAGGGACTTGGGGGGTGGGGGGTGGGGCAGCTCCAGGGTGCTCCATGGGGGCTGGGGGGCTAGGGGGCTGCGGGCAGCAGGAGCACCTCCAGAAGGGATGATGCCCAGAGTGGGCACAATGTTTCAGTTCTCCATGTCCCGCTGGGCACTGACAGCACCTGCTGCCGGGTTGGGGGGTCCAGGGAAAATCCTGCAGGAAGGGAAGGGATTTTCCTAGGGTGCACTCACCCGTGGTGCCCAGGGAGCTGCCCGAGTGAGGGGGGCAGTGACATGGGGCAGTGGGTTGGGGCTCCCTGGAGACCAGGGTGCTGCATGCTCAGGGGATGCTGTGGGGCACGGCGGGTCCAGCACGATGGGGCAGCCACCCCGTTTCCACCCCGGGAGGGCTTGGCAGTGGGTGGCTACAGCAGTGGGGTGGCTGCGGTGGCAAGGCCAGGGCACGGTGGGCACAGCGGGGTCTGGAAGGGCCAGGACAAGAGGTGGATTTGAGATGTAGGGGATGGAAAGAGGAGCGGGATGGCAGAAAGCCTGGTGCCCTGCCTGGGTACGTGCAGGAGCTGTGAGGTGGATGTTAGGAAGGGAAGTGAGGCTGAAGGCAGCGAGGGGGATAGCAAGCAGGAGGAAAGTTGGCACAGGAAGCAAAGGTGTCCCTGGCACGGCCGGGGCAGGACCAAAGCACCGATGCAGGATGGAGAGTTCAGGCAGTGCCACCGTCACCACCAGCCCGGGGCTGTGACCTCGCTGTGCCGGGTCACTGTTGGGGGGGGGGAACAGATTGTGCCAGGCTGGGGGGTGGGAGGGTGGTTTTTGACCGTGGGGGTGTGTGTGGGGGGGCATCAGATGTGCACTAAAGTTCTACCGATACCAAATCTGTGACTGCTCTATAAAGGAAGCTGTTCTGCAGCCTCTGCGGCTCCTGTGCTTGAGAAGCTCAGCGAGGTGGCCACCAGCAGCCGCCCTGGGCCACTCTGCTCTGTGCTGTGCTGCCCCCCACACCGCCAGTACCAACTGGGGAGGCTGCACACAGCCTTACTGTTTGTCTATCTGGAGAGACAGAGAGGAGATACATGGGCACTTCTGAGCCCTGCCTGCCCTTGTGCCTCCCAGCTTGGGTCACTTTGGGGTTCTTTTCCCCTGGGGTGCCTTCATTTGGGCTCCTCTTCCCCAAGATGGGTCACTTTGGGGTTCCTCTCCCTCAAAGTGGGACATTTTGGGATTCCTCTCCCCCAGGGTGAGTCCATCTGGGTTCCTCTCCCTAGGATGGGGTCCATTTGGATTCCTTTCTTGCATGTTGGGTCACTTTGAGATTTCTCTCCCCTGGGGTGGTACCATTGGGGTTCCTTCTGCCTGAGATGGATCATTCTGGGGCTCCTTTCTCCCAGGTTGGGTCACTTTGGGGCTCCTCTTTCTCAGACATGGTAACTCTGAGGCTCCTCTCTCCCAGAATGGGTCACTCTGAGGCTCCAATCTCCCAGGATGGGTCACTCTGGGGCTCCTCTCCCAGGTTGGGTCACTCTGAGGCTCCTCTCTCCCAGGATGGGTCACTCTGAGCCTCCAGTCTCCCAGGATGGGTCACTCTGGGGCTCCTCTCCCAGGTTGGGTCACTCTGAGGCTCCTCTCTCCCAGGATGGGTCACTCTGAGCCTCCAGTCTCCCAGGATGGGTCACTCTGGGGCTCCTCTCACACAGGTTGGGTCACTCTGAGGCTCCTCTCCCTAGCCAGCACTGAGTGCAGGACTATGGTCTCATGGTCCCATGCTGAGGTGGTGATCCTGGCATCTCTCAAGGCTGATTCTCATCAGAGCCACCAGCCACAAGGCCTCATTGTGCCAGGCTGTGCTGTGCTGCCTTCCCAGCCCTGCCTGTTGCCACCACTGTCCACTCCTCCGTGGGGTCTTCAGCCCTCAGCACTCATCTAGGTCGCAAGGGGCATGCCAAGGTGGTGGTGAGTGGGACAAGACCCCAGCCAGAGATGGACCAAGAGACTCCTAGAAAGAGATGGGACATGAGACCCCCAGCCATGGACTGAGGCATGAGACAGCAGCTGGAGATGGGGCACAAGACCCCCAGCCATGGATGGGGCATGAGACCTCCAGCACAAGGTCCTATGAGGAGCAGCCTGGAGAAGAGGCTAAGGGGAGACCTTCTGGCTTCAGCCTGGAGAAAAGCAGCCTGAGGGGAGACCTGTTGGCTTCCTGCAACTCCCTCAAAGGAGGCTGGAGCGAGGTGGGGTTGGGCTCTGCACCCAAGGCACAAGGGCTAGGACATAAGGAAATGGCTTCAAGTTGTGCCAAGGGAGGTTTGGGTTGGATGTGAGGAACAATTTCTTCACTGAAAGGCTTCTCCAGCACTGGAATGGTCTGCTCAGGGAAGTGTCGGAGTCACCACCCCTGGAGCTGCTGCCTGGGGAGATGGTTTCTAGCAACAGGCCAAAGGGGAATGGTTTGGAGCTGAGGCAGAGCAGGGTTAGAGTGGAGCTGAGGAAGAAGTTCTGCAGTGTGAAGGTGCTGAGAGTCTGGCACAGGCTGCCCAGGGAGGTTGTGCCCATGGCATTCCACCACCCCAGCATCCCCATCTGCCTGCAGCCTCTCATCCCAGCATTTCCCCTGGGCAAGCCAAATTCCTGCCTGGCCTCTTGGCTGCAGTGTGGCCACAGAGGGTGAAACCAGGAGTCAAACTCCAGCCCAGTTCGTGTTTCCTCCACAGGGTGGTGGGAGGCAGCATGGAGGGGGCGGAGGTGAGCAGGCTGAGGAGGGATGCCAGGAGCTGAGGGGTGGGAACTGTGGGGCTCTGGAGGGGCAGCTGGGCTGAGGAAGAGCCTGGGAACCCTGGGAAGGGTCTGATGCCCACCCAGTATGAGCATCTCCAGGGATGGTCTAGCTCCAGATGCCTCCCACCCTCCTAGCTGCCCCTCATGAGGGCAGGTTTAGGGGACACCACAGAGAGCAGCACCTCAGAAGCAGCTCCCATGGTGAGCATCATGGAATGGTTTTGGTTGGAGAAGACCTTTAAGATCATCAGGTCCAACCATTCTGCAACTATACCAAGGCTGGCACCTGCCAAGGCAGGTGTCTGGAGCTCCTCAGCCCATAGGACCAGCCCCAGGTGAGGGTCACACGCACAGAGTTCAGCCCAGGGACCCCTCTGGGGCTGGCAGGGCCACACTGCTGCTGGGAGTCCCTACTGGGACAACAGAACAGAGGCACAGTGGCACTGCTGGGTTGTGTCCCTGGTCCCTGTCCTCATCCCTGTCACACAAAGGCTGCCTCCATTTCGCGCCAATTCCTCCTCCCCGGCCCTGCTCCCCCCTGCGCCCTCCTCCTCCTCCCCGCCTGCTGGATAAAAGCCAGGCCACAAAGGGAGGCACAAAGGCAGCCAGCCCCTCTCAGCACCCCCTGTGGGGACCTGTGGGCCTTATGTCCACCCAGGGCAGCCTACCCACCCTGCCCACAGAGACCCAGGGGCCACCAAGGGACCAGAAAGTCCCCCACGGGGTCAGGATGATTTTCCTGAGGTTCAGAGGTGCCCCATGGGGTCAGGATGATGGTCCTGGGGCTCAGAGATGCTCCATGGGGTCAAGATGAGGCTCCTGGGACCAGAGGGTCCCCCATAAAGCCAGGATGATGTCCCTAGGGTTAGGGTAGATAACGCACAAGGTCAGGGTAATGCCCTCGGGGTCACGAGTGCCCCATAGGGCACAGGATGATGGTCCTGAGGCCAGGGGATGCCCCACAAGGTCAGGATGAGGCCCCTGGGGCCACTAGATGCCCCACAGGGCCAGCATAAGGGGGTTCAAGGATGCCTCAGAGGGTTGGATGATGCTTCTGGGACTGGGACAGTGGTCCATAGGGTCAGGATGATGCCATGGGCCCAGAGAATACCCTACAGGGTCAGGATGAGGTCTCCAGGGTTGGGGAATGCCTCATAAGGTCAGGATGATGCCCTCTGGGATTGAAGGATTCCTCATAAGGTGGAGATGCTGTTCCTGGGGCTAGGGGATGTTCCATAAGATCAGGATGAGGTCCCTGGGGGCCAGGTACCCCACAGAGTCAGCATGGTGCCCACAGGGTTGGGATGACGCCCCTGAAACTGGGACATGCCCAGCAGCAGGGAGAGCGAGGCAGTTTGGGCATTCACATGCAGAGAAGGGCCCAAGGTGGCACAGCCCGAGCCCGGAGCAGCCTCTCCCCCACAACCCTTCGTGAAAGGAGAGGCGAGAGCCTGGCGACCCCGAGGACACCAACACCCTCCAACCTTTCCCTCTGAGGAGCTGTGCCCCAGAGTCTGCCACAGGTTGCTGAATGCCCACCCCGGGAGGTGTTTCCAAGAGGCAGAGCTGTGGAACGGTCGGGCTGGAGGAGTCGAAAGAGCTTTGCCAACCCAAAGCGATCCCGTGAGAGCTGCTGCTGCTGCCACCGCCGTGCTGAGGAGGGCTGCTGGCGGCGGTGACAGCAGCCCTGCCCGCAGCGGGGATCCCGCAGTCCCTCACTCCCGCATCCTCTCATCCCCGCAGCCCCTCACTCCCGCATCCTTTCATCCCTGCAGCTCTTCACCCCTGCAGCCCCTCACTCCCGCGGCTCCTCTCCCCCGCCGCCCCTCACTCCCGCAGCCCCGCAGCCCTTCACCCCCGCTCTCCCCGCTCGCCGAGCTGCCGACAGCTGCTGGGAAGGAGCTCTCCCAGGGCATAGAGACAAATTCCTGCCGCTCGGGGCTGCTTTGCAGCCGCCGCGGCCCGGGGCTGGGGGGCAGCTGCCGTGGAAGGAAGGGGATTAAGACGCTCCACCGGTGCGTCCCGACCGGTCCCTGTGCACCCCTACGCTGTTGTGCGCCCCCCCGGCCCGGGGCAGCAGGAGATGTTCTCACCTCCAGCACCCCCCCATCAGCAGTCCCAGACACATCTTGGGGCCCAGTAAGGAGAGCTCAGCCTTGACTGGGAATTCCGTGGTTAATTAATCTGCTCCGCAGCAGCGCAGTAGGGAGGGCTTCAGGCTGCCCCAGGGACCAGCTGATCCCCGTGGATCATCCTCCTCCTCCTCTGCAGCAGCAGCAGCCCCCTAGGCCCCTTCTTTCCCCAGCTCCTATTCCCACTTATATTCTGCTCTCTCTCTCTCAGCCGTAGCCAGCTCCAGCTGTCAGCGCGCACTGGAAAATCGGAACAGCCTCGGAGCACTGGAAAATAGGAGCAATCCCCCTGGCCCCTGATCTGGCCACAGCAGCAGCACCGGAGTACAGCACCGAGCAGTGCTCCTGGGCTGGAGGCAGGGGTTAGGGATGGCTCTGCCCTCCCCACACGAGCCCCACTGCTGCTCCTGGGATGGTGTTGCCTGGCAGTCAGGCTGAGAGCCGGGCAGAGGGAACCGCATGAAGTTCAAGCAGGGCAGGGGTAGTGTCCTGCCTCTGGGGAGGAACAACCTCCTGCAGCAGCACAGCTGAGGGGAGACCTGCTGGGAAGCAGTTCCATGGAGAAGGACCTTGGAGTACTGGGGGACAGCAAGTTCCAGGAGCCAGCAATCTGTCCTTGGGGCCAAGAAGGTCAAGGGGGCCTGGGGGGCATTGAGAAGAGTGTGACTAAAAGGGCAAGGGAAGTTCTCCTCCCCCTCTACTCTGACCTAGTAAGGTCACATCTGGAGCCCTGGGTCCAGTCCTGGGCTCCTCAGTTCAGGAGTGACAGAGAACTGCTGGAGAGAGTCCAGGGCAGGTTGCAAAGCTGCTGAGGGGCCTGGAGCAGCTCTGGGAGGAGCAAAGGCTGAGAGCCCTGGGGCTGAGAGCCTGCAGAAGAGCAGCCCCAGAGGGCATCTGAGCAATGCCCAGTAAGAGTTAAAGGAGATGGGGTGGGGGCAAGAGGCTGGGGCCACACTCTGCTCAGTGGTGCCCATGGACAGCACAAGAGGCAAGGGGAACAAAGTGGCAGCCAGGAGGTTGCATCTGAGCAGGAGGAGAAAGTTGTTTGTTGTGAGGGTGCTGGAGGCCTGGAGCAGGCTGCCCAGAGAGGCTGTGGAGTGTTCTTGTGTGGAGAGCTTCCAAGGGCAGCTGGGCACTGTGCTGCTGGGAAAACCGTTGTGGGTGCCCTGCTTTGGCAGGGGTTTGAGCTGGATGACCTCCAGAGGTCCCTTCCCACCCCCCCCTGCTGGCACTCTGCCATTAAGTGCCCCAAGCTGCAACACCCCAATCTGAGCACAGAGCACCCACGTGTGGGGCTGCAGCTGAGCACAGCCTCACTCCAAGGGCAAAAGGTTTGGTCCCCACAAGTCGAGGGCGAGATGGGAGCAGAATCTCACACCTCAGCTGCTGCCTGCGCTGGCTCCTGGGCAAAGGAGGGCTTCTGATATCAATCCTGCTGCCCTGCCCCAGTTCCCCTGCCCCCTGCTGAGGCTGTGCACAGTATATGGCCAAGTGTGGATGATGTCCCTGCGGTGTGAGGTGTGTGGTGACCCCACGCTGTGCCTCAAGGTCATCTCTGAGCTCCTGGGGACACCTCAGTAAGTGCTGGAGTGGACTCCCGGGAAGCCCTGAGATCCCAGCCAAAGCCAAGGGGGCAGCAGGGGGGAAGGTGACTGTGGTGAAACTCCTGGAGAGATGAGGATGGGGGCTGCAGGCAGGGAAGCCACCAGCCTTTTGTGTGCCCACTCCCCTAATTAGGCTGCTGTTGTTCCTGGAGTTGGTATGGTGTGCTAGTGGGGGTGGGGGATTAATTATGGGTGGGCAGAGGCAGCGGGGGGCTGCAGTGTCTAAGGGGACTGCGGGGGCTTGGCTGACCCCTCCTTGATGCTTCCCACACGCTGGAATTTTCCCACAGTTGCTGCTCCCTCACAGCAGTAAAGCCACAGCCTGCAAGAGGCACATGCAGCCCTGCCAGCACACAGCCAGAAGAGGCAGCAACAGGCAGCAACAGCCAGATCAAAGCCAGAACAGCCAACAACAGGCAGCAATGGCCAGCAACAGGCAGCAAGAGGCTGAACAGCCACAACTGCCAAAAGTGCCACAACAATCAGAACAGCCAGAAAAGCCAGCAGCAACCCACCTAGCCAGGAGCAATCAACAGCTGCACACAGCCATTAACAACAACTGCGGACTGTCACCAACAACCAACACCTGCACACTGCCAGCAGCAACCCACCCAGCCAGGAGCAATCAACAGCTGCACACAGCCATTAACAACAACTGCGGACTGTCACCAACAACCAACACCTGCACACTGCCAGCAGCAACCCACCCAGCCAGGAGCAATCAACAGCTGCACACAGCCATTAACAACAACTGCGGACTGTCACCAACAACCAACACCTGCACACTGCCAGCAGCAACCCACCCAGCCAGGAGCAATCAACAGCTGCACACAGCCATTAACAACAACTGTGGACTGTCACCAACAACTGCACACAGCCATGAGCAACCAACAACTGCACACTCCCATAACCAACCAATGTCACACAACCACTCTGGCAATGGCCAGCGCCACTTATCTTGCCCCCCACCCCTGTACAGACATCCCTGAACCCCCCAGTACAGACATCTCTGTCTCTCTACCCAAACCACACCTCTGGGTCATGCCTTTGAACCACCTCCCCAGGCACAGATATCTTCGGGTCACTCTCAGACATCGCCCCCCTGCCAGTATAGACACCGCCAGGACCTCTCTCTGAACCCCACTCCAGGTACAGACACTCCAGGGTCACTCTCCCAAACGGGTACAGACACCACCGGGTCACTTCCTGACGCCCACCCCGGCCCTCTGTCCGAACCCCCCCGGTACAGACACCGCCGGGTCACTTCCTGACGCCCACCCCGGCTCTCTGCCCGAACCCCCCCGCCACAGACGCTCCCAGGTCAACCCCCCCGTGCCGGTGCCTGCGCCTGTGCCGGTGCGCGGCGGCGGCGGCGGCGGCGGCGGCGGGCGGAGGGCGGGGAGCGGCGAGCGGGGCCAGCCCCTTCCGGCAGCCATGGAACCGGCGGAGCTGGGCGAGCTGGGGGAAGCGGTGCGGGAGCTTTCGGGGGGGTCCCAGCTGGGTGGCTGGGGGCTGCTGGAGCTGGCGGTGGCCAGCGGGGTGGCAGCTTGGGCCACCTGGGCCACCCTGCTGATGCCAGGCTTCCGCCGCGTCCCGCTGCGCCTGCAGGTACCGCCGCTCGCCCCCTGTGTGTGACACCCCCTTCCTCCCTCGAGCACCCCCCAGGAGCAGGGATTAACCACCCCCACACCCTGTTCCCCCTCCCTAAATTGTGCCCCCCAGGTGCCCTTCCAGGCCTCCGGGCCCCAGCAAGTGGCGAACGCCCTGGCGCTGCTGCGGGGCCGGCGCGGCAAGACGGTGGACCTGGGCTCGGGAGATGGACGGCTCGTAAGGGCGTGCCGGGCAAAGCCGGGGGGCATGGGGGTGTTCTGAGAGGGGCTAGCGTGGGGAGGGCACAGTGGAGCCCCCCGACCCGCCTGCTGTCCCACTGCCGGCTGTGGGTCTCTGGGTGGTCCTCCTGGATGCGGTTCTGGATCGTGGAAGGTGGCCTCAGGTAGTCCTGGATAGTCTTAAGCCAGCCCTTGAGGGGCCTACATGGTCCTAGACAGCTCTAGATGGTCCTGGGTAGCCCTTGGTGGCCATAAGTGGTCCTAGACAGCCCTAGATGGTCCTGGATAGTCTTAAGACAGCCCTCGATGGACCTATGTGGTCCTAGACAGCCCTCAATTATCCCAGATGGCCTTAGACAGTTCTACACGCCCCTCCTGGCTATGATGCTGGACTATCCTAGGTAGGCCTACATGGCTTGAAACAGCCCTGGATGTGCCTAGATAAGATGGTCCTAGATAGCCCTGGGTGGTCCTAGGCCATCCTAGATAGCACTAAATGGCCATATACAGTCCTAGGTGCCCATCCTGGCTGTGGTCCTGGACAATCCTAGGTGGTCCTAGACAGTCCTAGATGGCTCTAAACAGCCCTAGATGGTCCTAGACATGCTAGACAAATTGGATGGCCCAAGATGGCCCTAGACACCACTGCAAGGATGGTCACAGGCCCCTCTAGATGGTCCTAGACACCACTAGATAGCCCTAAACAGTCCTTGATGCCCCTTCTGGCTATGGTTCTGGATGATCCTAGGTGATCCCAGATGGTCCTAGACAGTCCTAGATGATCTCTAAACAGCCCTGGATAGTTGTAGATGGATGGTCCTAGACAGCCCTAGGTGGTCACAGACACCCTAGACAGACTTGGATGACCAGAGATGGTCCTAGACACCACTAGAAGGACAGTCATAGGCACCCCTAGTTGGTCCTGTACTAGATAAGCCCTAGAAAGATGGTCTTGGATAGTTCCATGCAGCCCTAGATAGCCCTAGAAGACATCTTCAGTCAGCAGGGCAGGAATGAGCAGGAAAGAACCTTTGCACCTGGAAGGTGCTGAGGAATGAGGTCACCTTGCAAGTGGAGCTGAGCCACAGCTGCTGTGCCTCAGACTCAGC
Source organism: Tricholaema leucomelas (assembly GCA_013400475.1). Classification (NCBI taxonomy): domain Eukaryota; kingdom Metazoa; phylum Chordata; class Aves; order Piciformes; family Lybiidae; genus Tricholaema lacrymosa; species Tricholaema leucomelas. The sequence continues at coordinate 546,792 of WAAF01002583.1, forward strand.
CACAGGGTTCATTTCAGCTGCTGCTCTCTGCCTGCAGGTGCTGGAGGCCTACAGGCAGGGTCTGAGCCCTGCTGTTGGCTATGAGCTCAACCCCTGGCTGCTGTGCCTCTCCCACTACCGGGCCTGGAGGGCTGGGTGCCACGGGAAGGTCTCCTTCCTGAAGAGAGATCTCTGGAAGGTAACAGCATCCCAAAGCATCCTGGCTGTGCTCGGGCACCTCCAGGCCACCTGTGCCGCCGGGCCTATGCTCCTTCCCTGACCTGTGCTGCTCCCAGGAGGGGGCAAACCATCCTCTTTCCCACGGGAACACTGGCAGCACAGCTTTGAGAAGAGCTCTTGGGTGCTGCTGACACATGGGTGGCCTTCAGAGATAGAATTAGAGAAGGATCTGGGTTGAAAGCACCTCCAGAACTCATCCAGCCCAACCCTCTGCACTCAGCAGGGATATCCTCAACCAGATCAAGCTGTCCACAGCCCTGTCCAACCTCATCTTGAATATCTCCAGGCATGGGGCCTCAACCACCTCCCTGGGCAACCTGTTGCAATGTTCCAGCACCCTTGTTCCTCACATCCATTCTGCTTTGCTCTAGTTTGAGGCCATTGCCCCTGGTCCTGTCCCTGCAGGACTTCGGCAACAGTCCCTCTGCAACCTTTAGGTAAGCTGCAGCCAAGTACCTGCAGCCTGACTGGAAAAAAGCCAGCAGGAAAGAAGGATCTGCTGGAATGATGCTGGGGGGCCATGGGAGGCTCTGCTTTCCTAGCTAGCTCCTGATCACACCAAGACGTCCCCAGCCCACACCTTGTGGAGCATCTTTGCTTCCTCCAAGGTTCCCAGGATGGGCTTGGAAGGAGCTGAGCCAGCCCCTCTGCCTGCTGCTTCCTTGATTCCCCTTTTCCTTCTCTTTGAAGGTGAATCTTTCTGACTGTTACAACGTGATTGTGTTCCTGGCCCCCAGCGTGGTAAGTTGGTCACCCTTGCACCCCAGATTCTTCCAACTGGGACGGGACAGAGAGAATGCTCAGTGGGCATCACTTGTGGGCGGTTTGGTGCCCAGCACTGCTTGAGTTCATAGAATCATGGAAGCATTTTGGTTGGAAAAGATCTTCATGGTCATTAAGTTAGGGCATCACTGAGCCAAGGCATGGGGACTCCACCACTGCCCTGGGCAGCCTGGGCCAGGCCTGGACAACCCTCCTGGGGGAAGAAACTGTTCCTCATGGCCAACTTAAACGCCCCTGGTGTAACTTGAAGCTGTTCCCTCTCATCTTGTTATTTGTCCTTTAGTCCTAGACCCAACCACAGACCAGCCCTGTGTTTTGGAAGGGTCTTTGGCTGACATGGGCCCCACCAGCCATGCTAAGAAGCTGCCCTGTGGTCCTTGGTGGCACTGCCACTATGTGCCCATTATCTCAGGCTGCCTGGCCCTGTCTGTCTTCTCTCTCCCCAGAAACCTCCCCTGGCCACCAAGCTGCTGGCAGAACTCCCTGATGAAGCTCGGGTGGTGGCTGGACGTTTCCCCTTCCCCTCCTGGACCCCCAGCAGCACCCTTGGGCAGGGGCAGGAGCAGGTCTGGGCCTATGACATGAAGGAGGTGAGGCGGGCAGCAGGGCACAGCCCTGATGGCAGCCCAGTCTGACAGCAGCCTCCTCGAGCCTGGCACAGTGGCTTGGAGCTTCTCCAGGGCTCAGCAGTGAGACACTTCCTCAGCCAGGCTTTTCCTGAGGGCCTGCAGCATGGCAGTCCCTTGGTTCTCCAAAGAACAGGCAGTTTGGAGGGGAAAAGCAGACCTGGAAATGCTGGAACTGTCAAGAGGGTTGAAGAGCTCCACCTCCAGTGCCTCTTTCTGAACCTTTACTGCTTTATTTCCAGGGAATTTTTCCAAATAAAACATCTGCTTGGTCCTTCCCTGGGGATTTGGCTTTGCCTTGGAGCTGCAGGCTGCTCCCGGAGCCAGGGCAGCCGTGACTTTGCTTTGCTCCATCATCCTTTTGGAGGTGGCTCAAGAAAGAGTTTGTCCAGCTCAGGAGGGACTTTGTCCAGCTCAGCTCCTGCTTAAGGATCATTTTGACCCTGCTCACCTTACAGACTATTCCCTTTTCCATCTAAACAGAGGAAGAACCTTTTCCCATCATCCTTTGGACCACAGTTTGGCATGAACCAGCCCTGGCCTTATCTCCTAGAAGCTGAGAAGGAAACAAAAGCAGGAGCAGAGCTAGGCCCTGGACTTGCTTCTGGCTTGGACCAGGAACAGGAACCTGCCCCTGCAGCCCCATGGCCTGGCAGCTGCCCTGTGTCCTGAGGTGAGGTGTGCTGGGGGAACACCACAGTCCTGCAGCCCAGGGCTTAGAGGGGAGGGGAGACTGAGCTGTCTGACTTGCAGTCAGACTCACTGCAGTTGACACCAAGGCCACCCACATGAGTCCCCTTGCTGTGCTCCCGAGGGGACACTCACCTGGGCCAGTGCACGGCACAGAAAGCTCCTTCCATCTAAATCCTAAGTCCTGCTGTTTCCTAAGGTGCTGCTCCTCAGAGCCATGGTGGAGAGCTCCTGGCTGCTGGTTCTTGGTTGACTGTCTTGCCTGGAGGCCACCCCAGCACAGAGCCCGTGTGGCCCTGAGCTGCCAGCGGCCTGCTGCAGCTGGAGGATCTCCTGCTTGTATCTGCAACGGGCAAGCAGCAGTGACATTGCCTGTGTTAGGGACAGGCTGGGCAGAGAGGAACCTCAAGAAGATCATAAAAGGCAAGTGTAAGGTCCTGCTCCTGGGGAGAAACCTCCTGCAGCAGCACAGCTGAGGGGAGACCTGCTGAGAAGCAGCTCCAAGGAGAAGGACCTGGGAGTACTGGGGGATAGCAAGTTCCAGGAGCCAGCAACCTGCCCTTGGGGCCAAGAAGGTCAAAGGGGCCTGGGGGGCATTGAGAAGAGTGTGACTAAAAGGGCAAGGGAAGTTCTCCTCCCCCTCTACTCTGACCTAGTAAGGTCACATCTGGAGCCCTGGGTCCAGTCCTGGGCTCCTCAGTTCAGGAGTGACAGAGAACTGCTGGAGAGAGTCCAGGGCAGGTTGCAAAGCTGCTGAGGGGCCTGGAGCAGCTCTGGGAGGAGCAAAGGCTGAGAGCCCTGGGGCTGAGAGCCTGCAGAAGAGCAGCCCCAGAGGGCATCTGAGCAATGCTTAGCAAGAGCTAAAGGAGCTGTGGGGTCAAGAGGCTGGGGTCAGACTTTGCCCAGTGGTGCCCAGGGCCAGGCCAAGGGGCAAGGGGAACAAAGTGGCATCCAGGAGGTTCTATCTGAGCAGGAGGAGAAAGTTGTTTGTTGTGAGGGTGCTGGGGGCCTGGAGCAGGCTGCCCAGAGATGTTGTGGAGTGTCCTTGTGTGGAGAGCTTCCAAGGGCAGCTGGGCACTGTGCTGCTGGGCAAGCTGCTGTGGGTGCCCTGCTTTGGCTGGGGTTTGAGCTGGATGACCTGCAGAGGTCCCTGCCCACCCCACCCTGCTGGCACTCTGTGGGATTTAAACCCCTCTCTTTGCTGCATGCTATGGACAGGCTGTGGAAGTTGCCACACAGCAGCCAGCCCAGGCCCTGAGCTGTGCTGGCAGCTGAGCCACAGCAGACCCAAATCCCAGCCCTGTCCTGAGGCCAAACTGAGGCTGGGCTGGCAGTGCTCAGTATCAGCTCAAGGTCAGCTATGCAGCCCCAGCACTCCCAAAGCCTTCTCCTCAGGTCTGCTCTCCAGCCCTTCAGCCCCAGCCTGGGTTGACACTTTGGGCTGTGCTGCCCCAGCTGCAGGAGCTTGTCCTTGGCCTTGCTGAACATGAGGTTTATGTGGTCATGCTTCTGAAGCCTGTGCAGGTCCCTCTGGCTGGATCCCCTCACATGTGTCACCCACAGCACTCAGCGTGGTGCCATCTGCTAACGTGCTGCATCCAATGTCTGTGTCATTGATGAAGACACTGAACATCACTGGTCCCACTATGGACCCCTGAGGGACACCACTGGTCATGAAGGCTGGGTGGGTGCAGAGGGAAGGAGCCACGTGGCTACCCAGCCTCAGCCCCTCTGCCCTTTGGCTGCTGCCCATGCAGCTGGACATGCTGCAGGGCATTGCCCATGCCAGCAGTGCTGTGGGAAGGCACAAGGTCAGGGCTGGCAGCGAGGTGGCCATGGTGATGTCAGCAGCAATTAGCCTGAGAGAGAAACTCAGAGCACAAAGCAAAGAGCAGAAGGAGGGGGATGTCACCAGCTCACCTTGCCAGATGCTGGTCTATGTATGCCTGCAGCTCTGACACCTGCTCTTCTGCCACCAGTGCCCGAGCCAGCAGCTGGCTTCTCTCCTGCTCCAAACCCTCCTGGAAAGACAAAGAGGCATGGAGACAACAGGAGGGCTGAGAGATGGAAGTGGCTCAGAGCACCTCTGCCAAGTGAGCCTTCCTCACTGAGCTCTGGCATTGCCTGGGGGTAACCTCCTGTGAGCAGCAAACCCACAGTGTACTCAGGGAGAGGAGCTTTGTGCATACACCACCCTGCAGGGCATCAGCCTGGCAGCCTGGGCATAGGGGCCAGGGCTGCCCCAGGAAAGCTTCCCAGCATGATGGGAGTTGGAAGGGACTGCTGGAGATCACCCACTCCACAGCCAGGGTCACCCACAGCAGCTTGCCCAGGATCACAATGTCCAGGCTGTGCCCAGGTGGCCAAGAAGCCACCAGCAGCCTGGCCTGGATCAGTGATGGTGTGGCCAGCAGGAGCAGGGCAGGGATCATCCCTCTGTACTCAGCACTGGTGGGGCAACAGCTTAAATCCTCTGGGCCCCTCACTCCAAGAAGGACATTGAGGGATTGGAGCAAGTCTTGATGATCTCAAAAGTCTCTTCCCACCTAAACAATTCCATGATTCAGATTCAGACCCGACTTGAAGCAGGCCAAACCCACACCCAGTTGGTCACACAAATGCCCGGACAGAAGCAGCAGAGTCCAGCAGTGAGGAGCTCCGAGGGCTGCTCTGCTGCTAGTGGCAGTGACAGCACAGCCTGGGGGCATCACTGGCTGGAGGCCTGCCAGCATGGACTTGTTGCGCTGAGCCCAAGCCATACAAGGCTCTGTGGGAAGCTTCCCAGCTCGAGAGTGAAGCAGCTCTTAGTGAGCTTTACCTGAGTGTTGTGTGTGAACTCCAAGAGCTGCTTCCTGAGCTCTGCCCAGACCTTCTCAGCCAGCAGCCTAGGAGAGGAAAAGCAGATTCTGGTTGTGCGTAGACCTTCCAGCCCAGCCCAACAGGTCACACAGCCAGAGGCTGGGCACAATTCATGTCCACCCAGCCATAAACCCCAACTCTCCTGGTTTCCCTAACTTCTTCAGGGCACATGGTGCTTTCTCTGTGTCTGGTCATGAGAATCACAGAGTGCCAGCAGGGTGGAACTGGAAGGGACCTCTGGAGATCATCCAGTCCAACCCCCTGCCAAAGCAGGGCACCCACAGCAGCTTGCCCAGCAGAACAGTGCCCAGCTGCCCTTGGAAGCTCTCCACACAAGGACACTCCACAGCCTCTCTGGGCAGCCTGCTCCAGGCCTCCAGCACCCTCACAACAAACAACTTTCTCCTCCTGCTCTGATGCAACCTCCTGGGTGCCACTTTGTGCCCATTGCCCTGTCCCTGGACACCACTGACAAGAGCCTGGCCCCAGCCTCTTGCCCACCCCATCTCCTTTAACCCTTGCTGAGCATTGCTCAGATGGCGTCTGGGGCTGCTCTTCTGCAGGCTCTCAGCCCCAGGGCTCTCAGCCTTTGCTCCTCCAAGAGCTGCTCCAGGCCCCTCAGCAGCTTTGCAGCCTGCCCTGGACTCTCCCCAGCAGTTTTGTGTCCCTCCCAAATTGGGGAGCACGGAGCTGGACCAGGTGTGGGTGATGAAGATATTGAACATGACTGAATCCAGCACTGACCCAAATACCTGATGTTTGTTCCAAGGGTTGGCAAATCCCATCTCAGATTACTCCCAGGCTCTGTTCCACCTCTCCATAGACAGAGTTGGAGCAGAATGATGGAGCAGGGGGAAGAGACCTCTCACTACCCAGCAGCTTAGGGACATGTCAGGAAGCCAAGGGTTCCAGCCCAGCATCTGTGCTGAGGGGGAGCTGCTCCCCACCAACCCGAGCTGGTGGTGCTCCCTGTGCCTTTCTCAGGTTGTGATGCACCAAAGTACTCAGGCATATGTTCAAAATCAGCTTCCAAAGAGATCAAGGGGACTGAAAACATGATTAAGCCAAACATGTGCTTGAGAGCTTTCTTGGCTCGGGGCCCAAACCACCAAGTCACAGCAGTGAGACAACAGCTGCCTGTTCTCAGAGGAGTCCCCTCCAGCTGCCTGCCTCCCACTTTATTACCATCTCCAAGCCAAGCCAGACAGAACTCCTCCATCCCCACGGCAAGGAGGGGACCTCAGAAGGATCAAGGTCTTGAGGAGCAAACAGCACTTACTGCTGAGGGGCCGGCAGGAGGGCAGAAGGCTCCTTCAGGCTGCTCTGAGGGGAGAGGAAGAACAGGAAACCATCATGGACTCACCACAGCTCCAGCCCTTCAACGTGGCCCAGCACTTCCTAGCACCCTAACAGTCTCCTCTGCCCTGGCAAGGAGGTGAAGTGCAGCAAAACCTTAAGGTTTAGGTCTCCCAGCCTCTGGAGTCTTAAGTACATCTCCTGCAAATCAAGAGGTGGCTCTGGTCAGGCAGAACCAGTGAGAGGAGGTGGAGGTGTTCAAGAAAAGCCTGGATGAGGCACTTAGTGCCATGGTCTAGTTGACTGGCTAGGGCTGGGTGCTAGGTTGGAGCTTGGAGGTCTCTTCCCAGCTGGCTGATTCTATGATTCTGAGATCTGATTCTGGTCTTCTACTCAGTAAGGTGAAGGCATCCAGGAACAGAAAGTCTCATCCTGCCCTCCCTTACTCATCTCTTCAGGCAGTGAGGGTCTGCTGGCTTGGCAGCTCTCCCATGCCATCTGCTACCCCTCAGCCCTCCCACAGTCCCATGGCCCTCATCCATGGAGTTGCCCACAGAGCCTCCTGGATCTAAGTGTACCTCACCCTGCACGGCCCCGAGGGCACTGCCTGCACATCCTGTCTCTTCCCAAAAGCTGGAGGTGCCTAAGCACCACTGCTTCCCATGCCACAGGCACACGGAAGGGGCTGAATCTGTGACTACTGAGAGCCCCTCCCCAGCATCCAGCCCAGTGTCAGCAGCAAAGGAAGCTCAGGCAGCACCTGCTGCACCTCCTGCAGCTGCAGCTCCAGCTTTGCCTTCTGCTCCCGCAGCCGCTGCAGCTCCCAGGCAGTGTTTGTCAGCAGCTCAGGGTCTGTGATGGAGAAGTGGAGCTCAGCAGGGCCACAATCCATGGTGCTGCTGCCCGAGGCACGGATCTGCTCTCGCTGGAGCCTGCAATGGGCACCAGGGGTCAGTCCCCAGACTGGCACAAACCACATCTGCACCGATTCCAGGTGTGGAGAAACTGGCACAAGTTGGTGATCATAGCATGGGTTGGGTTGGAAGGGACCCTAAAGGTCACCCATGCTGAAGGGGGGCAGGGACACCTCCCAGTGGCCCGGGTTGCTCAAGGCCTCATCCAGTCTGGCCTTCAACACCATCCTGGGCAACCTGTGCCAGTCTCTCCCTACCCTCACTGCAAACAATTTCTTCCTCCTCTCCACTCTCAGTCTCCCCTCTCCCAGCTCGAAGCCATTGTCTTTCATCCTGGCACTCCCAGCCCTTGTCCAAAGTCCCCCCCCTGCTCTCCTGTAGCCCCTTCAGCTACTGCAAGGTCTCCCTGGAGCTTTCTCTTCTCCAGGCTGCACAGCCCTAACTCTCCCAACCTGTCCCCATAGCAGAAGTTCTGCAGCCTCTGATCATCTTGGTGGCCTCATCTGGACCCTCTCCAGCAGCTCCAGGTCCTTCTTGTGCTGGGTTCCCCAGTGCTGCAGGTGAGGTCTGAGCAGAGCAGAGAGGCAGAATCCCCTCCCTGTGCTGCTGCTCTCCCTGCTCTGGCTGCAGCCAGCACACAGCTGGCTCTGGGCTGCCAGTGACCAGTGCTGGCTCCTGGGCACTTTGGCACCAATTGACACTCCCAAGGCCTTCTCCTTAGGGCTGCTCTTGAGCCACAGCCTGGATTTGTACTTGGGATTGCCCCAACTCAGGTGCAGGACCTTACATTTAGCCTTGTTGAACATCATGAGGTTCCCCTGGGCCCAGCTCTGCAGCCTGTCCAGATCCTTTTACCCCCAAGCCCCTGAGCATTATACCACCCAGCACTGCTGCTGCTGGAGGCACCACTCACTTGGGACCTGCTGGCTTCTGGCCACCTTCCAAAGGAGAAGTGGGAGAGCCCAGCAGTGTCTTGGGTATTCCTGGGAGCCTTTTCCTTGAGCTATTTGTGGCTTTTATGCCAGGAGAATTTCTGCTGCTTCCCACAGCCCAAGCTGCTGCCAGAGCTGCAGAGCAGAGCTGAGCTGCAGGGACGAGCTGGAGACAGGAGTTATTTGTGGTACCTCTGCTGCTGCACCACCCAACCTGCACTCCAGCTCTCACCCTACATTCAGGAGAGAGATGGAAGATCCCTCCCTGGAGGTGTTCAAGGCCAGGTTGGATGAAGAGGAGAAGACTCCAGGGAGACTTTAGAGCTGCCTTCCAATAGACACATTCACAGAATTGTCAGGGCTGGAAGGGACCTCAAGGATCATTCAGTTCCAACCCTCCTGCTGAAAGGGACCTCAAGGATCATGCAGTTCCAACCCTCCTGCCACGGCCAGGGACACCTCACACTAAAGCAGGTTGCTCAGAGCCACATCCAGCCTGGCCTTAAAGACCTTGAGGGATGAGGCTTCCACCACACCTCCCTGGGAAACCTGTGCCAGTGTCTCAGCACCCTCATGGTGAAGAACTTCTTCCTAATATCCAGTCTGATCCTACTCACTTCTAGTTTTGCTCCATTCTCCCCAGTCCTATCACTACCTGACCACCTAAAAAGTTCCTCCCCAGCTTTCCTGTAGCCCTCTTCAGATACTGGAAGGTCATAATAAGGTTGGAACAATCCTTGCTACAAATACAGGCTGGGGGAGGAGGTGATAGAAAGCAGCCCTGTGGAAAAGGACTTGGGGGGGATGGTGGGGGAGAAGCTGGACAGGAGCAGGCAGTGTGAGACTGCAGCACAGAAGGCCAAGGGCAGCCTGGGCTGCACCCAAAGCAGTGTGGGCAGAGATGGAGAGAGGGGATCCTGCCCCTCTGCTCTGAAGAGACCTCACCTGGAGTACTGCATCCAGCTCTGAAGCCCTCAATACTGGGAAGACATGGAACTGATGGAGCACGTCCAGAGGAGGCCATGAAAATGATCAGGGGATTGTAGCAGCTCTGCTACAGAGCCAGGCTGAGGGAGCTGAGGGTTTTCAGCCTGGAGAAGAGAAGACTCCAGAGAGACCTTGGGGCAGCCTTCCAGTGCCTGAAGGGGCTCCAAGCAGGCTGCAGAGGGACTGCCCAAAGGCCTGCAGGGACAGGGCAATGGTTTGAAATGAGAGCAGAGCAGATTGAGATTGGATGTGAGGAACAAGTTCTGCAGCAGAAGGCTGCTGGAACACTGCAACAGGTTGCCCAGGGTGGTGGTTGAGGCCCCCAGGTTGGAAGTGGATGATCCTGAAGGTCCCTTCCAACCCAACCCATTCAACGGTTCCTCTGCTCCACCTCCTAGCCCCATTTATCTCTCGTGGCCAAGGGGCTGGGTGTTATGGGGCACTTCCCCTTAGCCTTTAGCAGGCAGCTGAGGAGCCAGAGCAGGCAGGCCCCAGCTCAGCCCTACCCATAAGCAATCAGCAAGTTCTCATGCTTCTTGACCAAGGTCTTCATCCGTTTCTGGTAGCCTCGTGCTGCCCTGGCCAGCTGCTCCTCCCGAGCCCTGTAGGAAGCTCTGATGCCCTGCAGCATGTTGTCCACAAAGCTCTTCATGGCAGCACCATCAGCTGGGGCTGTGCTGGGCCCTGGAGTCTTGCTGGCTTTGCTGTCCATGTAGGCCTTTAAACAGAGAAAGGGACACAAGTGAGCGAGAACTTTGGCCCTGCTGGCTGCAGGGGGAAGGGGTTGGATTAAATGACCTTTAAAGGCCCCTTCCAACCCAAACCGGGTTGTGATTCTGTGAAATCCTTTCCCTACAGCATCTAACCCATTTCCATAGGGAAGGTCCAGGCTTGTTTATGGTAGCAGCCCAGGGAATAGGGAATAGCTTCCTTTGCCAAAGAGCAGGAGGAGCTTACTGACTCCCACCAGGGCTCTTCAGGAGAGAGAAGGAATCTGCACACTGTGGGTGATCTGCCTTGGGAAACAGGAGCTCGTGTCAACAGCTGTCAGGGCATTATTTGGTTGGGAGAGACCTTTAAGGTCATCCAGTCCAAGCCTTACCCCAGCACTGCTAGGGCACCACTGAGCCATGGCCCTCAGCACCACAGCTACACAGCTCTGAAACCCCTCCAGGCATGAGGATTCCACCACTGCCCTGGGCAGCCTGGGCCAGGCTGGACAACCCTCAAGGGGAAGAAATTGTTCCTCATGGCCAACCTGAACCTCCCTGGGGGCACTTTGAGGCTGTTTCCTCTTGTCCTGTCACTTGTTCCCTGGGAGCAGAGCCCAACCCCCAGCTGGCTGCAGCCTCCTCTCAGGGAGCTGTAGAGAGCAATGAGCTCTGCCCTCAGCCTCCTCTTCTGCAGGATGAACACCTCCAGCTCCCTCAGCTGCTCCTCCCCAGCCCTGTTCTCCAGACTCTTCTCCAGTTCTGTTGCCTTTCTCTGGACCTGCTCCAGCCCTTCAGTGTCCTTCTGGGAGTGAGGGGTCCAGAACTGAGCCCAAGATTCAAGGTGCTCTTGTTCTATCAGTAAGAAAATGAGCTGTGGTACAACCACTGATCACGAGCTAAATCAGCTCCAGTTGGAGCTCTCAGTTGGACCTTTAAATATATTAAAATGGTGTAGAAATAGAAGGCAGGGAACACAAAAATATCCTCCTGCTGCTGAAGGGAGGAGTGGCCAGCAAGGCAGGATGGACCCCAGCAGAAGGCAAGCAGTGGGAGGCAGGAGAATGAAGTGCCTGGAATATGGCTTGGATCTGGGCAAGCTAGAATGGATTTTCTCTGTAAGGATCCTAACAGGGGTAGGTCCCCAAAGCCAAACATCTGAGCAGCAACCACAGCATCAAGCATTTCTAGTCCCTTCTTCCTGCCAGGCTCACTCTCTCCTGGCTCAGAGATGGTTCACCACTGCCCTGTTGGAATTAAATTACTCTGGCTGTGCTTAAGGATATGGTTTAAGATGAATCTTGCAGGGTATGGTTATAGGTTGGACTTGATGATCCTGAGGGGCTTTGCCAACCTGCATGTTTCTGTGATACTCTGAACAGTGACAATTCCCTGAGTCACACAATGCTAGGGGGTGGGAAGGGACCTCTGGAAATCATCTAGACCAACCCCCTGCTCAAGCAGGGAACCCACAGCAGCTTGTCCAGGAGCACAATGCCAGCTGGGTTTGGAAGCTCTCCACACATGGACACTCCACAACCTTTCTGGGCAGCTTGCTCCAGGCACTGAGTGCTCCAATGCACAGGAGAGGTCCCCAGGAGCTCCCTTCCAGGCTGTCTGCCATTCCTAAGCTTTGAGCTGGCTCAGGAACAGCAAATTTCCCCCTAGCACAGCTGTTTATGCTCATTCAGGAAGCAAGCTGGAAGCTGTAACCCATCCAGGTGTTGCTTTCACTGTCATGGTCTGTGCTTGCACAGCTGTAGAGCAGCTCAGGTCAAAAGGAACCTCAGAGTTCATCTACTGCAACCCCCTGCCATGAGCAGGGACAGCTCCCACCAGCCCAGCTTGCTCAGGGCCTCATCCAGCCTGGCCTTGAACACCTGCAGGGAGGTTGTGGATCACAGAATCATAGAATGTCATCTCTGATCTATGAGCACATCCTGTGATTCTGTGATCCACAGCCTCCCTGTGCAGCCTGTGCCAGACTCTCAGCACTCTCACTCTGCAGAACTTCTTCCTCAGCTTCACTCTAACCATGCACTGCCTCAGCTTCAAACCATTCCTCTTTGACCTGTCTCAGACACCTTTATGAAGAGTCCTCTGCAGCTTTTCTGCAGGATCCCTTCAGGTGTTGGAAGGCAGCTCTGAGGTCCCCTGGAGCCTTCCTTCCAAACTGAACAATCTCATGGCAAACTCAGCTAAAGCTGCTCTACAGATGAGCAGAAACAGGCTTTGATGCCACCATCCTGTGTGCCTCCCTTTGTGTCTCAGGGCACTTGAAATGGTGGGGACAAGTTTTCTGGCATTAGGCTCAAAGTCACTATCCATAAAAGCTCTGCAAAAAAAAAAAGGCCATGGCAGAGAATTCCTTTGTGCAGCCTCCTGATCCATCACCACACCATGAGGCCAGAGTAGGCCACAAAGATGATCCCAGGGCTGGAGCAGCTCTGCTGTGAGCACAGGCTGAGGGAGCTGGGGGTGTGCAGCCTGCAGAGGAGAAGGTTCCAGGGGGACCTCAGAGCCAGTGCCTGAGGCACCTGCCAGTGCCTGAAGGGATCCTGCAGAAAGGCTGCAGAGGACTTTTGCTGAGGGTGTCTGAGCCAGGCCAAGGGGAAATGGTTTGGAGCTGAGGCAGAGCAGGGTTAGAGTGGAGCTGAGGAAGTTCTTCAGTGTGAGGGTGCTGAGAGTCTGGCACAGGCAGGCTGTGGATCACAGAATCACATTCTGTGGTTCTGTGATTCTATCATCCACAGCCTCCCTGGAGGTGTCTGAGGCCATGCTGGATAAGGCCCTGAGCAGCCTGGGCCAGTAGGAGGTGTCCCTGCCCATGGCAGGGGGCCTGGAGCAGATGAGCTCTGAGGTCCCTGCCAACTTGAGCCACGCTATGACTCTTCAGTACCAGCAGCTCTTCCCAACCCCCCTGGCTGGGGAGAAGAAGGAGATGTCCTCCCAGTCACTGCTCACCATGACCCTCCCACTGCCCCTGAGCCTGGCTGAAGATCCCACTGAGTGCTGGCCCTGCTCTGGGAGTCCTGCTCTGCACCCAAGCTTCTCAGAGTGAGTCCCAGGCACTGCTGTTGAAGGGCTCTATCCCCACAGGTGGCTGGCAGAGCTCCCAGCGGGGACAGCAGCAGTGTCCCCACGGAGCCAGCAGCACAGCTGGCAGTGGCACTGCCTGGCCTGCCGAGGGAGGTTGTCAAGGCAATGGGGACTGGAAGCCAACTGGAAGGCAGCCACAGTAAATAGGCTTTCAGTTCAAGCAATCTGATCAAGAGAAGTCCCAGCAGAGACTTAGAGACCATTTCATGTGGCCATATGGGAAACTTGGTTGAGGAGAGGGGCTGGCACCTCCTGTCCCAGGCTACACTGAGGGCACAGAGCCTTCTTCCAGCATGGCCCCCACTGCCTGCTCTGCTCCATGGCTCACTATGGAGGGCAAACAGCCTGCAGAGACCTCCATGCTGGCCAGAAGAGCATGCTAGGGATGGTAAGGGACCTCTGGAGATCATCCAGTCCAACCCACTGCCAAAGTAGGGCACCCACAGCAGCTTGCCCAGCAGCACAGTGCCCAGCTGGCCTTGGAAGCTCTCCACACAAGGACACTCCACAGCCTCTCTGGGCAGCCTGCTCCAGGCCTCCAGCACCCTCACAACAAACAACTTTCTCCTCCTGCTCAATGCAACCTCCTGGATGCCACTTTGTGCCCCTTGCCCCTTGGCCTGTCCATGGGCACCACTGATAAGGGTCTGGCCCCATCCTCTTGCCCCACCCCAGCTCCTTTAGCTCTTGCTGAGCATTGCTCAGATGCCCTCTGGGGCTGCTCTTCTGCAGGTTCTCAGCCCCAGGGCTCTCAGCCTTTGCTCCTCCCAGAGCTGCTCCAGGCCCCTCAGCAGCTTTGCAGCCTGCCCTGAACTCTCTCCAGCAGTTCTTTGTCTCCCTGAGGTTACAGCCAAGGAGCTCAGCTTTGGCTTCTGGACCCTGCTCCATCACATCCTCAGGATGTTTTCTGGGCAGAGAGCTCCTTCCCCGTGCTTCCACCTCCTGCAGCATCCCAGGATCCATGCCGTGGAGCTGCTCCTGCTCAGCAGAGCCCCGGGGTCGGGTACCCACCGCAAGGTCCCTGAGGTACTGCGCCAGGCGGCAGCGATAGTCCTCGCTCAGCTCCTTCAGTCGCAGCTGCAGCCGCGAGTTCTCCGCCTCCACCTCCTGCAGCTGGCTCCGGCAGCTCAGCAGCACCTAGGGACAGCAAACATCTCCCTGCTGCCACCTCTCTCGGGCCAAGAGAGGAGCACTGAGAAGCTCCCTAAGAGATATGTGTGTGTGTGTGTGTGTAGCTTCATTTGCAAGTATTCAGCTTCCTAGGAGCTGAGAAGGTGCTGGGCTTGCCCAGGAGCCCCCAGGTCAGAGCTTCTATTTCCCTGCTGCCATCTGTCATTTGCAATCATAGAATGGTTTATGTTAGAAGGGACCTCAAAGCTCATCCAGCCAGGCCATAGGCAGGGACACCTCCCACTAGAACAGGTCGCTCAAGGCCTCATCCAGCCTGGCCTTGAACACCTCCAGGGAGGTTGTGGATCACAGAATCAAAGATCACATTCTGTGATTCTGTGATCCACTACCTCCCTGGGCAACCTCTGCCAGTGTCTCACTCCCCTCACTGAAAGAACTTCTTCCTAAGATCCAGTTTACATCTCCCCTCTGCCAGTCTAATCCCATTACTCCTCCTCCTGTCATTATAAGACCTCCTCAGCCTTCCTGTAGGCTCCCTTCAATCCTCTCCCTCCCACCCAAGCCCTCACCTCAGTGATTTCACCAAGTCAGTGAAAAAAATTCCTCCCACCCCCTCCCTGGCAAGTGGCACCTCCCACCACATGCTTCACACCCCAGCAGAAAGCACCTGGCAGGGAGGGGCACCTTGGCATCACCAACTCCCTGGAGAGGGAGATGTGTTGGAGTAGCTCAGCACAGAGGCATCCACCCACCCCCTGCCAGCTCCAGGAGAAGCTGCTGGCAGGCAGGAGCAGCAGGGTGAGGCTGGGGGGAGGCCTTCCCTTACCGCTGACTGCTCCACCAGCTTCTGTTGGCTGTCGCCAGTCGCTGCCTTGGCCTCCTGCAGCTCCTTCTCCATTGCCAGCCTGGACACATAGGAAGAAGTGGGGGTTAGTTTCATCCCCTCAAATTTCTCTGTAGGCCCACTAGGAAAAGGGGATCACCACAGGATGCCAGAGAGCTCTCAGCAGCAGCTGCCAGCCCTTAGATGTTTGCCAACCAGCAGCCAGAGATGAATGCTCTCCCAACTCAGAGAGGCTACTTCTGCAGTGGCACTTTTCTGGGACACCAGCTGCATCCCAGTCCACTTGAGGGGTTAGGGGCTGGAGCTGGACTCATCTCTAGACTGTGCCATGCTTGCTGTGTTGGGTTCATAAGGTGGATTTTCAAGGGCCAGTTGAGTACTTTCATGGATCCATAGAATCCCAGAATGGATTGGGTTGGAAAGGACCCTCCAAGGTCATCCAGTGCCAACCCCTTGTCATGGGCAGGGACACCTCCCACTAGCTCAGGTTGCTCAAGGCCTCATCCAGCCTGGCCTTGAACACCTCCAGGGAAGTTGTTGATCTGCAATCACATTCTGTGATTCCCTGAGCAACCTCCCTGCCCCATCCTCACTGCAAACAATCTCTTCCTCTTCTCCACTCTCAGACTCCCCTCTCCCAGCTCAAAGCCACTGTCTCTCATCCTGGCACTCCCAGCCCTTGTCCAAAGTCCCTCCCCAGCTCTCCTGCAGCTACTGCAAGGCTGCTCTAAGGTCTCCCTGGAGCAGTCTCTTCTCCAGGCTGAGCAGCTCCAACTTTCCCAGCCTGTCCTCACAGGGGAGGTTCTGCAGCCTCTGATGAGCTTTTAAGCAGCACCAACTTTTGGGCACCCAGCCTCAAAGTCCTAAGAGCCCTGCAAACATCAGGTTTAGCTTCCAGGCCTTACTTCTTCTGAGGATGACTCCTCATTTCTCTCTCTGTATCCTACCAAAGGCAGGCTGCCTCCTTTTCTTCTTCCTGAGGAGCTCATTCTGCTTCCCCTGAACTCCACAAAGCCCCAGGCCAGCAGCAGGAGGTGCCCTCAGACACTCACACTCTCTCTTCCAGCTTCTGCTGCTGACAGTCGTAGGTTTGCTTCAGTTTCTCAAGCTCCACTTTGATGTGCTCCTGGTCTCCAGGCAACTGAGGGACAAATGAAGAGGAAGGTAAGCTCAGTTGAGCTCATCTTCCTCTTCATTTGTCCCTCAGTTGCCTGGAGAAGAAGTTCATGAAGAAGAAGCGAGGAGAGCCTCCAGCTACGCAGGGACAGCCTGGAGCACACCAGGAGCTGTGTCTGATCCAGAGACAGGGCACATGGCAGCTCACATGTGCCCCCCTCCCAGGGGACACTGTCACACTCCCAGCACATTCCCAGCAGGAGCTGCTGGGTGGGGGGGACCCAAGCTGGTTTCTCAGGGGCTGCAGATGATGGGAAGGAGACAGGGAGCATCTTCACCCTCAGCCTTCTGCAGTATCAGCAAGACGAAAACTAAAGTGTCCTGTGCTCAGGGTGGCCTTTAAACTCCTGCCTCTGCTCATCCAGGAAACCACAGCTGCCCTCTCCCACCTCTCTGGAGTTATTCCTGTCTAGATTTTTAACTGCACAGCTCAACAACAACAACAACAACAAAGAATGATAATAACTCAAGGCACAAACCCCACCCCTAAAATCCAAGACAGCACCAGCAGATGCCAGCCACAGGAGGAATCAATCCCCTCTCTGCTTCCCCAGGGATCCAAGCAGCAGATCCCCCCCCCCCCCAACACACACACTCATGTTTACCTCCAGCTTTTGCTGCTGGTGCTCAGAGGGAACTGCATCTTCTGGCTGGTTTGAGCAGGAGACAGAAGGTGCCTGTTAGATCTTTGTTCTCCAAGGAGCTGCTGAGAGGGCAGAGAGGTCCTTACCTTCACCCTCCGAGCAGAGCCGTGATGCAGCCTGGCTCCGGCTCTTCCCAGCTCACCAGAGGGGTCAGCAGCCATGGCCGTGGGGAGGTTGCTCTCAGTGTGAGCAAGGCTACTCCTGGTCTTGGCCATGTTGAGCAGCTCTGTGCTGAGCTCATCATTCTTCATCACCTGGCAGGTGAAAGAAAAGAGCTCCTGAAAGCTGCCTCTACAGCCCTGCTTGCTGGCTGCTCTTGGCAGGAATAGGAGGCAGCAGTTCACAGCCCCTCCTGACAGCAAGATTTTGTTCCTCGTTCTCTCACTGATGTCCAAGGACAAGCAGGGAATCACCACCGGGCTCCTGGGTTATTCACAGAAACACAGAGTCAGGTTGGCTGGAAGAGATTTGTAAGGTCAGGGAGTCCAACTGCTCTCTGACTCTGCCAAGGCTACTGCTAAGCCCTCAGCACCACAGCTCCATGGCTCTGAAACCCCTCCAGGCATGAGGACTCCACCACTTCCTTGGGCAGCCTGGGCCAGGCCTAGACAACCCTCAAGGGGAAGAAATTGTTCCTCATGGCCAACCTGAACCTCCTCTGGGGCAACTCGAGGCTGTTTCCTCTTATCCTGTTACTTGTTCCCTGGGAGCAGAGCCCAAGCCCCAGCTGGCTGCAGCCTTCTCTCAGGGAGCTGTAGAGAGCAATGAGCTCTGCCCTCAGCCTCCTCTTCTGCAGGCTGAGCACCCCCAGCTCCCTCAGCTGCTCCTCCCCAGCCCTGTTCTCCAGACCCTTCCCCAGCTTTGCTGCCCTTCTCTGGACTTTCTCCAGCCTCTCAATGTCCTTCTTGGAGGGAGAGCACCAAAAACTGAACCCAGTGCTCAACCTTTGGCCTAACCAGTGCCAAGCACAGGGGCACAATCCCTGCCCTGCCCTGCACCTGCTGCCCCAAGCCAGGATGCTGTTTGCCTCTTTGGCCACCTGCAACCTCACTCTCTCTGGCAATCTCACTCATATTCAGCTACAGATCCCAGTGGACATCTCTGCCACCACCTCTCCATCCTCACCTCCCTCCTGTGCCCTCCACACAGCTTCCCAAAGTTGGTTGGGTTGTACAAGGGCTTGGAACAAGTGCTGGGCAGCACGATGTCAGAGAAGGGCTACATCTCCACGCATCTGGGCTGATGGAATTCAGCTCCGTGCAGTTGGGCTAGGCAGCATCCCTGCAGCAGCAGGCACCCCCAGCCCCCTGCAGGCAGCCAGATTCCAAGCCTTGCTGCTGCACAGGGACACGTTCCCAACAGATGAAGAGGAGCTGAATGAGGAAAGCTCTGTCACAGGTGATCTGCCAGGAACACTGGAGGAATTCATGTCTCCCGGGAGGGTTTCTCTGTAGATAACAAAGCTTTGATGGGGTTTATGGCTGGGGACAAGCTTGAGTAATTGTTACCATGGCAGTGAATCGGGAGGATGGGAGGCAGAGGTCATCTGAGTCATCCGTGGAGAGAATAGCTTATCAAAAGATAGCACAGGGTGGGCTGGGGGAGAGAGAAGAGGAGAAAAAGAGGCTGACAAAGAGGTGAGATATACAGCTGTGAAAGCTGACAGCTCGGTAGAGCCAGCCCCTGCTCCTTCCTCGGCCCCAACACTCATCCGCAGCTGGCAGAGCCTGGCAGAGAGGCTCACAGCAGCCCCTGGGTAGCAGCTTCCCCACAAGGTTTGGGATGGCCTTCGCTGACTCCCTCTGTACTGCCAAGCCCTGGCCTGGCTCTGGAGGTTTCCCTGGAGCCCAGTTCAGAGGCGTTTGGGTTCCCTCCAGGAGCGGCTTTGTGCAGCCAGCGTGAGGCTGAGGAAGAAAGGAGGAGGAGGAAACAGGGAGGCGAGGAAAGGTCAGAGCCTTGAAAGGGAAGAATTTACAGCGGGCTGGAAAACAGGCACCAAGAGCCTGGCTGGCATCTTTCTGGAGGCCAACTCCCTGCTCCCTGGCTGGGACAGACACGGGGCCATGTGTGAATCCAGCCCTACAATGGCAGTGGGGACAAGCCGGGGACAATCCAGGGGGGCTGGGGCTGTCCCCGGACAAGGGCCCATGAATGAGCTCTCCGAGCTGCCTCTGCGCCCAGCAGCCATGACAACATATTGGCAAGGTCACAAGTAGCACTTGTAATTGGGAATGTGTAAAGGCTTCATTGTCTGCTCTTAGAAGAGAGCTGGGGAAGGAAGGGGAGGGGGGGAGGCAGAGCCACAGCCTGCTTTTCCCATTTCCTTTGGGAAAGTCCACACTGGGAAAATAATGAGCAAGAGGCCCAGGCCATGATGAGTCCCAGCCTGCCAAGCTGGAGCCTCTTGTGCCTCAGGCAGGGATATTCAGCAGTCGGAGCCAAGGACCTTGGGTAAAGCCTTCAGCACATGGACTACCAAATCTCAGCACGATGGGGGCTGGAAGGGACCTCTGGAGATCATCCAGCCCAAACCCCTGCCAAAGCAGGGCACCCACAGCAGCTTGCCCAGCAGCACAGTGCCCAGCTGCCCTTGGAAGCTCTCCACACAAGGACACTCTACAGCCTCTCTGGGCAGCCTGCTGCAGGCCTCCAGCACCCTCACAACAGACAACTTTCTCCTCCTGCTCAGATGGCACCTCCTGGGAGCCACTTGTGCCCCTTGCCCCTTGTCCTGGCCCCGGGCATCACTAACAAGAGCTTGGCCCCAGCCTCTTGCCTCCCACAGCTCCTTTAGCTTTTGCTAAGCATTGCTTAGATGCCCTCTGGGGCTGCTCTTCTCCAGGCTCTCAGCCTCAGGCCTTTGTTCCTCCCAGAGCTGTTCCAGGTCCCTCAGCAGCTTTGCAGCCTCCCCTGGACTATCTCCCGCAGTTTTCTGTCTCCCTGAGGTTACAGCCAAGGAGCTCAGCTTTGGCTTCTGGACCCTGCTCCATCACATCCTCAGGATGTTTTCTGGGCAGAGAGCTCCTTCCCTGTGCTTTCACCTCCTGCAACATCCCAGGATCCATGTGACAGCTGTGTGCTACTGCTGCTCACCTGCTCAACCCACCCTTCTGAGAGATGTCAACCACCTGAACAGATCTCAGCTTTGACAAACATCTTGCACCCCCTTGGGGACAAGCAGCAAGCTGAAGGCTGAGCTCTGCCTCAGCAGCAGGCTGGCAGCTGGCTGCATGTGCCCTGCCTCGTGCCCTGGCAGCCCCCAGCACAGCCTCACACCCCTGCCAGCAGCCAGGCTCACCTCCTCCCGGGGCACTGCCATTCCTCAGCTGAGGGGAGGCAAACAGGAGCTGCCCAACAGGCACTAACTTACTACATTTGCAACAGGATAGTCCTCCTGTCCTCCTGATTGTGAGCTCCTGGCACAGAATGGGTTGGACCTCCAGGGAGGTTCTACACCTCCAGGAGGGTTTTGGATCATAGAATGTGATTCTGTGATCCACAAACTCCCTGGGCAAACCTGTGCCAGTGTCTCCCCATCCTCACTGCAAACAATTTCTTCCTCATCTCCACTCTCAGTCTCCCCTCTCCCAGCTCAAAGCCATTGTCCCTTATCCTGGCACTGCAAGCCCTTGTCCAAAATACTTCCCCAGCTCTCCTGGAGCCCCTTCAGGTACTGCAAGGCTGATCTGAGGTCTTCCTGGAGCCTTCTCTTCTCCAGGCTGCACAGCCCCAACTCTCCCAGCCTGTCCCCACAGGGGAGGTTCTCCAGCCCTGTGATCATCTTTATGGCCTCTTCTGGACCCTTTCCAGCAGCTCCAGGTCCTTCTTATGCTGGGGACACCAGAACTGGAGGTAGTGCTGCAGGGGGGGGTCTCAGTAGAGCAGAGCAGAGCAGAGCAGAGGGGCAGAATGCTCCTCTGCTGGAGCTCAGCAGATCAATGCTCACCAGGGGACTTGGTTTAGCACAGGCTTGGTAATTGGACTCGATCACCTTAAAGGTCTTTTGCAAGTGAAACGATTCCATGGATTTCTAATAACGGCAGACTTTGGCACTGCCGAACTAAACCAGCACATCTGGGTCTGGCCCCACATCTTCCCACCCACCACTGCTCTGTGCAGGGCCAGCACAGCGATCCAGGTCACTTGGCTGAACTGTCTGCTGGGGGGAGGGAGCCTGGAGGGTGTCACTCATCTGCTCCAGCTCAAAGGAGAAGCAGGGGAGGGGGGAGGAGGGAGGGAAGAGAGGAAGATCTCCTGAAGCTGCCGTATTTTTGCCAAAGAAAGGCATCGTTCTGCCTCCTAAAGCTCGAGCTGCTGGCTGCTGAGCCACCAGTGACCAGGGGATTTTAAAGAGCACTCGGAAAGCTGCTTGCATGGAGTGAGTTTGTAAAGCTGCTGACCCCCAAAGCACGCAGAGCCCTTCCCTCTGAAACCAGAGCGGCTCCAGCTCCTTCCCCTGCAGCCCGCGCAAGCCATGCAGAAGAAAGGCAAACAAAGCCCGGTGGCAGCCGGGGGGCCCCGTGCCCAGCCCCGCCGTGACCCCCTCCTCCCCGCCACCGAGGGGCTCAGGGCTGGCTGGAGAGAAAGGCTCTGCCAGCAGGGCGTCCTGCGGAGCACTGGGGTCAGGTGGGCTCGGCAGGGCGCTGCGGTGCTGGGCAGGCTGTGTGAGCGCTGGGAGACGGTGAGCAGGGTGCAGCAGAGCTGCGGGCACCCCAGACCTGCACAGAGTGAAGTCCTCAGCACAGGCACTGTGAGCAGCAGCCAAAGGAGCTGGAGGTGTTCAGCCTGGAAAAGAAGCTCATGAAGAAGTTCAGCCTGGCCTCATCCTCCTGACTCCCACCCCTGAAGCACGGAGAAGATCCCCTCTCAGTCTTCTCTTTTCCAGGCTGAAGAGCCCCAAGTCCAAGAGATCATCCGGTCCACTAAGCATCCTCGTAGCCCTTTGTTGTACCCTCTCAAGTAGTTCCCTGTCTTTCTTTAACTGTGGAGCCCAGAAGTGGACAAAGGACTCCAGATGACGTCTCACCATGGCATAGTAGAGGGGGAGAACTTCTCTTGACATGGAGGAGCAAAGGCTGAGAGCCCTGGGGCTGAGAGCCTGCAGAAGAGCACACCCAGAGGGCAACTGAGCAATGTTCAGCAAGAGCTAAAGGAACTGTCGGGGGCAAGAGGCTGGGGCCAGACTCTTGTCAGTGAGGTCCAGGGACAGGACAAGGGGCAAAGGGCACAAAGTGGCAGCCAGGAGGTTGCATCTGAGCAGGAGGAGAAAGCTGTTTGTTGTGAGGGTGCTGGGGGCCTGGAGCAGGCTGCCCAGAGAGGCTGTGGAGTGTCCTTGTGTGGAGAGCTTCCAAGGCCAGCTGGGCACTGTGCTGTTGGGCAAGCTGCTGTGGGTGCCCTGCTTTGGCAGGGGTTTGGACTGGATGATCTCCAGAGGTCCCTTCCAGCCCCCTCCACTGAGCTCTGGGGTTTGAGACAAGTGACACCCAGCCCACAAGTGCCTGGAGCTCAGGTAATTGCAGGACCAAGGCAGGAAGCCTGCAGCTCATCTCACCTCTTGGTCCAGTTGTTTGCCTAGGGCCAGATAATTGCTCTTCAAAGTGATGTACTCGTCGGCCAGCTCCTGCCTTCTGCCCTCCAGAGCCTGCAGTCGTTCCCGTAAGGCATCTCTCTCGCTGCTGACCTGCTGGCTGGACAGCTCCAGCTCCTCCACACGCTGCTCCAGGGCCAGCATCTGAAGAGGGGAGGCAGCAGAATGAAACCACAGCAGAGCTCAGCAGCAGTTCCAGGGCACATCTTTGGTCAAACAGCTTCTGACATGCTATGATTTCAAGAGACATCCCAGAATCCCAGCAGGGTAGGGTGGGGTGGGAAGGGACCTCTGGAGATCATCCAGCCTAAATCCCTGTAAGTACTGTCAGAGCTGCAAAGACTCCTTCCAACTTTTGGATCTCTTCTTTACCTTATTTTTCAGCTCAAAGTTCTCTGTCTCATACTGCTCCTTCATTTTGTTTGTCTCAATCTGGAGATCAAGGAGGTCTTTGGACATCTAGGAGAGAGAAAGGAGCTTACCAAGGGCAAGGAACAGTTTCTGAGGCCAAATGGTCTGCTGCAACAGGTCACACTGGGGGATGTGAGCTCAACACAGCACAACTTAGGGCTAGGAGCCTTGGGTTAATGGTTGGACCTGATGACCTTGAAGGCCTTTTCTAGCTGAAGTGATTCTGTGGTTATAACAAACACACCCCAGAAAGGACAGACCACCACATTTCCCACTGCAGAGCTGGCCTCATGTGGCTTCACAGCTCAGCTCTCTTCTGTATTTATCCAAAGGTTTTGCTTTACCTTCAGTTTTTCTTCTTCACTGAGGATGACCCTGGCAGACAGACTTGATTTGGAGCCAGCCAGCTTCCCTGTCCTCTCCTGCAGGTCTCTGACCTGCTGCAGCTCCTCGTTCCTGTCCTGCAGCTTCCCCTAGACACACAGGCAGAAGCTTGGAGCCAGCCAGCAGAGCCATCCTTGCACCCAGACTCTTCTCTCAGCTTGCCACCTCCAGCTGAGCTGGGAGGATTTCCTCTGGTGAGGGCTTCAACCTCTCTGGGCACCCTGGGACAGGCTCTCCCCACCCTCAGGGCCAAATATTTCTCCCTTCTCTCCACTCTCAATCTCCCTCTTGCAGTTCAAACCATCCCCCCTTGGCCTGCCACCACAGGCCCTGCTCAAAACTCTGTCCCCAGATCTCTTCTGAACCCTTGAAGCACTGCAAGGCCACCAGGAGGTCTCCCTGGAGCCTTCTCCTCTCCAGGCTGAACACCCCCAACTCTGCCAGCCTGGCCTGACAGCAGAGCTTCCACCCTGCCAGCACTGCTGTGGCCTCCTCTGGCCCTGCTGCAGCAGGTCCCTGTCTGTGCTGAGCACTCCAGAGCTGCCCCAGCACTGCAGGGGAGGTCTCAGCAGGCACAGCAGAGGGGCAGAATCCCCTCCCTGGAGCTGGGAAGGGGCTGCATACCCTCACATGGCCATGATGTGCTCTGTCCCAGTACTCACCTTTTCATTCTTGGCACCACTTCCCAAATCCATGTGCCTGGAGGTCAGAAGCTCTGCAAGGTATCAGCCAGGGACTGAAGAGCTAAGGAAGGCTCTAAGGATCTCCAAGGCAAGAACTTTCCCCTGGAGGTCCTGCCTGTTGCTATCAACTTTGGTTACCAGAGGGTGTGGCAGGCATCCTAAAGGATTTTAAGGTGGAGCTGATGGTTACAGTCACTCCAGGAGCTGTTTGGGACTTGCCAGAAGGCTTCTGCATCCCTTGGACAGCATAGAAGCAGCTCAGCAGACACCCTCAGTGAAACCATGCTGGGGCTGCCACTTAGATTGTGGCCTGTGCCCAAAAGTCAGCTGTGGGGTGGCCTCCATCTTTATTGCAGGGGACTTTGGGGCATTTAAGAGCTGATTAACTCATCAATTGATCCATTAATCCAAACACCTGCTTCGAGACTCTCCAATAGCATCTAAACAACTTACTTCTAGGCAGTTTCCTCCTGACCTCTCCAGTACTTCTATCTGCTGTGCCAATGAGACATCCAAAGACTACCAGGAGCTCTGAGCTCCAACCATCTTCAGAGGGTGACAGGAAATCATAGAATTAGGGACTGGGCTGGGTTGGAAGGGACCTTCCAAGCTCATCCACTCCAACCCCTCTACTCAGCAGGGACATCCCCACCCACAGCAGGCTGCCCACAGCCCCACACAACCTGACCTGCAGTGCTGCCAGCCATGGGGCAGCTCCCACCTCTCTGGGCAGCCTGGGACAGGCTCTCCCCACTCTCAGTGGCAAACCTCTCTCCCTTCTCTCCACTCTCAATCTCCCTCTTGCAGCTCAAACCACCCCCCCCTTGGCCTGCCACCACAGGCCCTGCTCAGAACTCTGTCCCCAGATCTCTTCTAGCCCCTTGAAACACTGCAAGGCCACCAGGAGGTCTCCCTGGAGCCTCCTCTTCTCCAGGATGAACACCCCCAACTCTCCCAGCCTGGCCTGACAGCAGAGCTTCCACCCTGCCAGCACTGCTGTGGCCTCCTCTGGCCCTGCTGCAGCAGGTCCCTGTCTGTGCTGTGCTGAGCACTCCAGAGCTGCCTCAGCACTGCAGGGGAGGTCTCATCAGGCACAGCAGAGGGGCAGAATCCCCTCCCTGCCCCTGCTGCCCATGCTGCTGGGGATCAGCCCAGGACAGGGTGGGGCTGGGCTGGCAGTGCTTAGTGCCAGCTCCTGGCCAGATTTGCTCCCCCAGCACCCCCAAGGCCTTCCCCAGTTTATCTCATCCCACCAGGGATGCTGCAAGGAAGGTTTCAAAGCAAATCTCTGGAGGCTGAGCACTCTGCCCCGTCCAGCCAGTTCTAAAGCTGGTTTGTGCTGCTCTTCACACTGCTGCTGCCTCCAGTGCCCACCCAGGCCTCTGTGGGACCACTCCCAAGTGTGTGTACATCGAGCAGAGTCTCCAAGATGAGAGTGAGGGTGATTGGGAGCTGGAGAAGGCTTTGAGCCCTTGGTGAAGGGCAGCCTGCAGCAGAAGGGATGCCAAGTTCTGCATCTCCTCATCTCAGGCTAATTATCAGAGCTATTTCTGTGGAGTGGGTGAGTTTAGGTAAGAACTTGTCTCTTCCAGAAGAAAAGCTTTGACAACACCACGCTCAAAAAAGCCTCTGAATAACTCCTTAGCAGCTGTCAAAGCCAAGAGGATTGGAAGAAGCAGAGGAAGCATCCTGCTGGAAGCTCTGAGTTTCCCCACTCCTCAGCTGGGCCTGGCTGCTGCAGAAGCCCCCATGGTCTCTCAACAGGAATTTCATGGAACGGAGATGAGCTTTTTTGGGAGGCTGACAGGGGTCAGAAGAAGCTAAGAGACCTCCAAAGACCTGTATAGACTGCTACAGACCCATGCAGACCACTACAGACCTCTATAAACTGCTACAGACAACTGCAGGACCCAACAGACCTCTACAGACCCTCAAGACCTCTATAGATTGCTACAAAAACCTGCAGACATCTACAGACATCTATGGACCCCTGCAGACATTTAAGAGACCCCTAGAGACATCTACAGACCCCTGCAGACCTTTAAGAGACCCCTGCAGATGTCCATGGACCACTACAGGCACATGCAGACTCTTGCAGACCCCTGCATACCCCTAAAGACCTCTCCACACTTCTACAGACCTCTCCAGACCCTTAAAAGGCACCGACAGACCTCTGCAGATGTTAAAGTGACCCCTAGAGACTCACAGAGACTTCCATTAACTTCTAGAGACCCACCTAAAGACCCCTAGAGACACTTCTAGACACCAACAGACTCCCACAGACCTTTAAGAGTCCTACAGAGACCTCTACAGACACCTGCAGGCCCCTCAAGACCTTAACAGACATCTGCAGATCCCTACAGACCTCTACTGAACTCACACAGATCCATAGATACCTCTAAAGACCCCTGCAGAGCTCTAAAGACCTTTACACACTACTACAGACCCCTCCAGACCCCTGCAGACTCCTCCAGCTCCAGGCACATTCCTAGAGACATGCACAGACCACTATGGACCCATGTAGTGACCTGAAGACCCTTTCAGACCTTTGCAGACCCCTAAAGACACAGACAGATCCCCTACAGAGCTCCAGACCCCTTCAGGCCCCTCCAGATGTTTAGCAGGCCCCTGCACATGTCTACAGACCCCTGTTGCCCCCTACAGAGCCCTGCAGACCTCTCCCATGCCTGGAGACCCTCAAGGAGAGGCTGGACAGGGCTGTGAGAAACCTGCTCTAGTGGAGGATGTCCCTGCTGAGAGCAGAGGCTGGGCTGAGCTCTGGAGGTTCCTTCCAGCCTAAACCATTCAATGATTCTGTGACCAGCCCAGCACTGCCAGGTCACCACTAACTTCAGCACCACAGGCTTGAAACCCCTCCAGCGATGGAGACTCCATCACTGCCCTGGGCAGCCTGGGACAGACCTTGAGAACCCTTTGAGGGCAGAAATGTTTCCCCACGTCCAACCCAGGCCTCCCCTGGGGCAACTTGAGGCTGCTGCTTCTTGTTTCTGGCCCCTGCCAGCCGCACACCTCACCCTGCCTGTGCTCTGGCCCTCAGGGCCAGCCCGGAGCGCAGCGAGCGTTGCCTGCCCGCTTTAAGCAGGAGCCTGGGGCAGGGCCCGGCGCAGCCTTAACACAGCCGCTGGCTCCATCTGGCTTCCAGCGCCGGCAAAGTGCATTTCCATCCTCTCCCGGCTCTAGCAGACCCCTCCTGGGCAGCCGTGCCGGGGCTGCCCGGTGTGCTGCAGCCGCCCCCGCCGCGCCCACAGGCCCTGGCTTGGGGGTTAGAAGTGCGGAGGTCGCGGCCTGCGCGGCCCCAACTCGGAGGGCACCGGAGGGGTCTGGGGTGAAGCTCGGGGGCAGGGGGAGCGGCCCGGGCGGAGCAGGCAGTGGCTTAGGCCACATGGAGCCTCTCTGGTTCCCTCCGCCGCTCCAGTTGGATCTGGAGCCCAGGACCCCGGGCTCAGGCTGAGCCTGGGCCTGGTCGCGGTCCCGACCTGCCGCCTCCGTCTCCATGGTAACGGGCGGCTGGAGGCACCGCCCCCTGGCGGCGGGAGGCCGCGCGGTGCCCGCTGCGCGTGGAGCTCCCCAGGGGCGAGCACCGGCAGCGCCTCCGGCAGCCTGCCCCAGCCCCCAGGGGCGAGCACCGGCAGCGCCTCCGGGAGCCTGCCCCGGCCCCCAGGGGCGAGCACCGGCAGCGCCTCCGGGAGCCTGCCCCGGCCCCCAGGGGCGAGCACCGGCAGCGCCTCCGGGAGCCTGCCCCAGCCTCCCGTAGCCTCATCACACGATGCTGCCTTCTGCCCAGCCTGCCCACCCTCTGCCAGGGCACATCGTGGCCCTGTTGCAGCAGGGCCAGAGGAGGCCACAGCAGTGCCGGCAGGGTGGAAGCTCTGCTCTCAGGCCAGGCTGGCAGAGCTGGGGGTGTTCAGCCTGGAGAGGAGAAGGCTCCATGGAGACCTCCTGGTGGCCTTGCAGTGCTTCAAGGGGCCATGAGAGAGCTGGGGGCAGAGTTTTGAGCAGGGCCTGTGGTGGCAGGCCAAGGGGGGGTGGTTTGAACTGCAAGAGGGAGATTGAGAGTGGAGAGAAGGGAGAAAGGTTTGACCCTGAGGGTGGGGACAGCCTGACTCTCCCAGTGGGAGCTGCCCCATGGCTGGCATCACTGCAGGTCAGGTTGTGTGAGGCTGTGAGCAGCCTGCGAGCAGCCTGCTCTAATTGGAGATGTCCCTGCAGGAGGTTGGACTGGATGAGCTTGAAAGGTCCTTCCAACCAACCCAGCCTGTGAGTCTAAATGCATCTCCCCTTCTGCTATCAGAGACCCTGGTGACAATAATCCTCTCTCCATTGCTCTTACAAGTCCCTTGACATCTGGACAGGCTGCAAGATTGTCTTCAGGCTGAAGACCTCCACCTCTTCCAGCCTATCTCCAAAGCAGAGGTTCTTTCAACCCTCTCACCATTTTCATGGTCTAACGTGGACCCACTCTGACGGGTCCAAGGTCCAGTCTTGTGCCAGGCTCCTACAGCTGGATATGTCCTTCAGGGGGGTCTGACACGAGTCTGAGGGGACGTTCACCTCCCTTGATCTGCTCAAGTCACTTCTTGTGCTGCAACTCAGGAGGTGATGGCTTTGCTGAAGTCACTGCTGCCTCCTGTCCCATTTGTCATCCCCCAAGCACCTTCAGGTGCTTTCCTGTGGGACTGAGGGTGGCTGGGGCAGGCAGGGAGACATTGGCAGCAGGCAGCACAGGTGGTCATGGGCATGTAGCAGAGGCTCTCCTGCTGGCCCTGTGCAGCTCCCAGAGGCTTTCCTTTCCCCCCCAGATCGCTGAGTCCTCAGGGATGTCCTCACCTCCCCTCTCCAACCAACCTGGCCAGGCTACTGCTGCTGCTGACACACTTCCACATGGCCACCTGGGCCACCACAGTGGTCACTAGCATCCCCAAAAGCTGCTGGCTCCCTGGCTGCCTTTCTCATGGATGCTGGGCATCTTTGCCAGCAGCTGCCCAACCCTTTGGCCACCGCTTTCAGATCCCCATCTCCTGCACATGGGAACTGTGCAAAATGAAGTGTCTGAAGAGGTGAGGAGCAGGAGGAGCAGATGTGTGGGCAGTAAGCACTAGGCAGAGACCATCTCCACTGGGAAAGTCTTTCCAGGAGGCAGCATGGTTCCTGCAGGTGTCCCCAGGAGAGCAGCACAGCTCTGGGATGCTAGTGTCACTCATCCTGCTTCTCTTGGGCAGCAGCAGGGTTGGCACATTTTGGCCTGGGCTGAGGAGCAGCAGTGCTGGTTGCCTTGGCAATGGGAGAAGTTCTCCTCCAGACAGGGACAATGTTTGGCAAGATCTGCTAAAAATACTTCCCAAGCTGTGACAACACCACCCCGGCACAGCCCTGCCCCCTCCTGGCACAGCCCTGCCCTCCCCGGGGCTCAGGATGGGGCAGTGCTGGCCTGAGGCACTCACCTGAGATGAGGGGAATGGACCAGGAAGCTCTCCATGCCCAACCAACCTCCTTGGATACAGCGCACCTGACAATGCCACCAGCTCAGGATCCTCCCCATCTCCAGCACTCCCGGCAGTGCCACCAGCACAAGACCTTCCCCATCTATAGCACACCTGGCACAGGACCCTCCCTGGCTTGGCCAGCCCACACAGCTGGGGACAGAACAGGGAGCCAGGGCCAGCTGGTGGCATTTGCCCAGGCAGGCTGGGACCAGGGTCTTGCAGCAGGCAATGGTTCCTCCGAGTTCAGGAGAGGTTTTTTCCTGCTCTTGCTGCTTTTCCTCTAACCCCATTGCAGCCTTCCCCATGGCAACCAGGTGGGACTGCTCAGACTTTGGTCCCAGCCAAGGAGATTAGCTACCAGAGCTGGAATAATGGCGGGGGGGGGGACCAGCTGGGGAGGTCCACGCTGGCTAAGGCTGTGGTTGTTGCAGTGCACAGGAAGCTGGTGTGAGGTTCTAAGGCTGAGTGCTATGGTGTCTGAGCTTTCCCTGGGGAGTGTCTGGAGGAAAGACCTTCAAGGAGGTTCAGAGCTGGAGGTGTAGATCACTCCTTGCTCCCGTTCTGCGTTGTAGCCACCTTGGGAAAGGGTTTGAGTTATTTTGCACTCTGGTCCTCTACCCATGTGAGATTTGCCCTCAAAGAGGGCTGCTGGAGGCAAAGATAAACCCTGCTGGTGGTGCTGCCAGGTGTGCTCTTGACGGGGTGGGTCCTGTGCTGGTGGCCCTGCTGGAGCCAGGGGCACTGGTATGCCATGAGGTGCTCCCTGGTTCATCCCCCAGCCCTAGGAGAAAGGGCCCGAAGCTGCTGCCAGCTGCAGGCAGGGGCTGGCTGAGGTGTGCCCAGGAGCTAGGCTGGATTTTGACTGTCCAGGCCCTGCTGGTTCAGCTCTTTCAGCCTGCAGATTGATTTGACCTTGTGTCAATATGTGTCCTGCAGGTCCTGCTCCTGCTCCACAACTTCCCAGAAGAGAGGATAAAAATAGAGGGGGAGGAGAGCACCACACGGGGCCAAAAAGCCCAGGAGAAAGCAGTGCTTGTGGGAAAGTTGGGCTGTCTCCAGCACCTCTTCTCTTGGACATGGTCCTGCTTTGGCCACTGAGAAGGTTGATTAAAAGTGCCCAGGTTAGGTGGTGCAGAGCTGAGACAAGACTTCTGGAGATGCCAAGGGGATGGATGAAGTGAGAACATGGTAGAGGTGCCCATGGCTTGAGCAGGGGGCTGGTGGTAGTGGTGGAGAACATCCCCGCTCCACCTCAGTGTCCAGCATGTGGGGAAGAAGTGCTGGAAAGAGCTTGGGCACCATCAGGAGATGCCCATTCCTGGAAGTGTGGGGGTGAAGGGTGCCAGGCCTGTCCTAGTGCACCTTCAAGAAGGCATGGGGCTACCAGGTCATCCTCAGGAAGGGTTGGTGCAGCTGCAAGGGCTGCCAGGACAGGGCCACCAGGACAATACCAGGAAGGGTTGGCCATGGCTGGTTGATCCAGCAGTTGCTGCCCCCCAGGCTCCTGCTCTCCCTGGGTCAGAACTGAGTTTAATTATTGTTTGGGGGCAGGTTTTTTATTTTTTTTCCTTTTTGTTTTTCCTTTCCTAGAAATTGGTAAAAGGTTCAGCAGAAGCCACGTTGGACACTGCTGGGGAAACGGCCTGGGACACAGAACAAGGTCACAGTCCCCCCTGGGGTGGTTTTGCTGAGCTGCCAGCTGGAGAGGGTGATGAGCCACCAGACCTGGGGCATCATTCGCTGTCATCCGACCATACAGAGTGGGCTGGCAGAGGAGCCAAGGGCTGGGAGAGCTTCCCAGCGGTTTCCTCACTGATGGGATCCAAGCTTTGCTCTCTGCTTTGGCTGAGCAGCAGGGAGCTGAGCAGCCTGTGGTGCTTCCAGCACCATCCCCACCCCTGAGGCAGAGACACCCACAGGAGGGGGCTGCAGGTTCGGCCCCGAGGCTTCCAGTGCCACCTGGAGATGAGCTTTGTCCCCATTTCCCACCTCCACTCCCGCCACCGCATGCTCTGGGGTGTCTCAGCCCACTCCACCTCTACCCCTCTGTGTCATGGGGGTGCCGCAAGCCCCAGCCCGTGTTTATTGAGGGTTCCAACGCTGAGTGAGGACAGGCAGAGAAGGCTCAGAGCTGCTCCTCAAGAATCTCCAGGGCACAGCTGTACCACCAGACCGCTCCACCCATCCCTCCATGCTCACCGCCCACACAAAGCCCATCTCCAGCAGGACCACCCTACCCGAGGACCCCCACCACAGCCTGTCCTCCTGGGCATCTCCCTCGCCCGAGCTGCCGCGAAGGCAGTGACAGGGCAGGGGGAGGGAAGGCAGGAGCCCACGGCAGGTGACAAGGGCTGAGTGTCCCCTGCCAGCAGCGGCGGGGTTAACGCCGGCCGGGCGGCTGGCCAGGCGGCAAGGTGCTTGCTCCATCCTGCAGTCGGCGGGGCGCTGGCAGCCCAGAGGGAGCGCAGCCCTGCCTGCCACCATGAGCACGGGCAAAGGTAAGCCTGGGGACCCTGCCTGCTGCCCCGGCCCTGCGCGGACAGGACTGGCACGGGGACGGGAGGAGACTCCGAACCTCTGCCGGAGCTCCGCAAGCGACTCGCCCTTTGCTTTGCTGCCCCTTCCGCTGCTCCCAAGACATTTCGGAGATGTGCCCCGGGGTACTTGAAGGCACCTCTGGGCAATGCCCTGGGCGGGAGGGGTCTGCAGGGGGCTGTAGCATGAAGACACTCGCTCCAAGATCAACTTGATGTGGGGTGGGTGGGGAGGAAGAAGAAGAGTGGGCTGGGACCTTTCCCCGTGGAAGGGAGAAGCTGCTGCAAGAGAAGATAAAGAATTTGGGGGGGGTCTGAGCTGTGGCAGGGGTCTAAGGGCAATCCCAAATCCCACAGCCTCTCCTAAGGGCAGATCCAGCTCCTTACCTCTTCCGCAGCTCGCCTGCAACGACCTCTCCCCCCCGCCCCAGCAACGCAGGCACCCGGTCGGGGGTCCCGGAAGGGTTCCCTAGAGCAGCCATGGTCCCCCCGGCTTACCACCTCCCCTCTCCTCTGCACCCCGCAGTGGGCATCACCTTCTCGCTCGCGCTGGCCCTGCTGCTGGCCACCGCCTCCCAAGCCCCTGAGGGGGACAGCCCGAAGGAGCAGGGGGACGCAGAGCCCTCTCGTTGCCCCAGCCCCTGCGCCTGCAGCCTGGACGAGTACAGCGAGGAGGAGCTCAACGTCTTCTGCAGCGCCCGCAACCTGACGAGGCTGCCCCCCGACCTGCCCCCCAACGCCAAAGCCCTGTGGCTGGACGGCAACAACTTCACCCTGCTGCCGGCTGCCGCCTTCAGGAACCTCTCGGGGCTGGACTTTCTGGACCTGCAGAGCTGCCAGCTGGCCAGCGTGGAGCAGCACGCCTTCCACGGGCTCCGCAGCCTCTACCACCTCCACCTGGAACGCAACCGCCTCAAGCACCTGGCCCCACACACCTTCCTACACACCCAGAACCTGGTCTCCCTCAGCCTCAACAACAACCACTTCAGCAAGGTGGAGGAAGGGCTCTTTGCTGGGCTCTCCAACCTCTGGTACCTGAACCTGGGCTGGAACTCCCTGGTGGTCCTGCCCGATAAGGTCTTCCATGACTTGCCCAACTTGAGGGAGCTGATCCTGGCTGGGAACAAGCTTCCCTACCTTCAGCATCAGCTCTTCTGCAGCCTCACCGAGCTGAAGGAGCTGGACCTGAGCGGCAACGCGCTCAAGGGCATCAAGATCAACATCTTTGTCAAGCTGCAGAAGCTGCAGAAGCTCTACCTGAACCACAACCAGATCAATGCCATTGCCCCCCGTGCCTTCATGGGCATGAAGTCCCTGCGCTGGCTGGACCTCTCCCACAACAGGCTGGTCTCTCTCTTCGAGGACACCTTCCTGGGCCTCCTCAGCCTGCACGTCCTCCGCCTGTCCACCAACTCCATCACCAGCCTGAGGCCCAGGACCTTCAAAGATCTCCAGTTCCTGGAGGAGCTGCAGCTGGGGCACAACAGGATCCAGAGCCTGGCAGAAAGGACCTTCGATGGGCTGGGCCAGCTGGAGGTGCTCAGCCTCAACAACAACCAGCTGCAGGACATCAGGGTGGGGGCCTTCCTGGGGCTGTACAACGTGGCGGTGATGCACCTGTCCGCCAACTGCATCAAGGTCCTCCCTGACTACGTCTTCAAGGGGGTCACCAAGCTGCACAGCCTGCACCTGGAGCACAGCTGCCTCAGCAGGGTGCGGGCAAAGACCTTCTCTGGCCTCTCCAGCCTGCGGAGACTCTTCCTGCAGCACAACTCCATCGCCGCCATTGAGGACCAAAGCTTCGCCGACCTGCACGAGCTGCTGGAGCTTGACCTCAAGCACAACAGGCTGAGCCACCTCTCCCCCCAGCTCTTCGTGGGGCTCAGCAACCTGGAGTATCTCTTCCTCTCCTCCAACCAGCTCTTAGAGATCTCCCAGGACACCTTCAGGCCACTCCAGAGACTCTTCTGGCTTGATCTCTCCCACAACCAGCTGGAGACGCTGGAGCCCGACGTCATCTCCCCCCTGGCCAACCTGCGGTACCTCAGCCTGAGAAACAACTCGCTGGAGACCTTCTCAGTGGGCTTCCTTTGTCCTTCCTTCACTCTAGAGCAGCTCTGGCTGGGGGGCAACAACTGGCACTGCAACTGCTCCCTGAAGGGCTTGAGGGACTTCTCCCTGCAGCACCCCGTGGTGGTCCCACGCTTCATGCAGTCCGTGGCTGAAGGGGATGATGCCCACGTCCCCATCTACACCTACAACAACCTCACATGCCTCCACCCCCCAGCCATGGCAGGCTTGGACCTCCGTGACACCACTGAGGACAGCTTTGCTCACTGCTGAGCAGCTCTTATTCCCCCCGGGGACTCATTTCTTCCCTGCTGTGGACCCTCCACCTGCCACCTCCCTGTCTCTGGTTCCCCCAGGGCAGCAGCAGGAGCTCTATGGCCACCCCAGTTTAACGCAGTTTGCCGCCACCTCCAGATGCCCATCTTGGTGGTGCAGCAGCAGGGAGAGGTGTGCCTGGACAATGCTGGTGGGCACCAGCTCCCCATGCTGCAAACTGAAACGGTTTAGCCCTTGACATTGAAAGAGCTGATCCCGGAGCTGCATGCCTGCTCCCGGGCTCCCAGCAGGAGCAGGAGCAGCAGCAGCTCTTGAGCCTCCAGGACCACAGAATGGTAGGGATTGGAAGGGACCTCTGAAGATCACCCCTCTGCCAAGGTAGATTCACCTCAAGCAGATCACACAGGAGCACAACCAGGTGGCTTTGGAAGCTCTCCAGAGATGCAGACTGCACTTCTCAGGGCAGCCTGCTCCAGGGCTCTGCCAGCCTCACAGTACAGAAGTTCCTCCTCACATTCAGATGGGACTTCTTGTGCTCAGGTTTGTGCTCATTGCCTCTTGTCCTGTCACTGGTGACCACTGAGAAGAGTCTGGCCCCAGCCTCCTGACAACCACCCCTTCGATATTTGTAAGCAGTCACGGGACCCCCCTCAGCCTCCTCTCTTCCAGGCTGCCCAGCCCCAGCTCCCTCAGCCTCTCCTCAGGTGAGAGCTGTTGCAGTGCCCTCAGCACCTCAGTGGCCCTGTGCTGGACTCTCCAGTAGTTCTTTGTCCTTCTTGAGCTGAGGAGCCCAGATCTAGGCACAGTTCTCCAGATGAAGTCTGAGGATGAGCAAATGCTGCATCCCCAGCCTGGTGGGACATCCCTGCCGGGGGCCCCGGACTCATCAGCAGGACAAAGCCAATGCATCTCCCTGCTACACAGCAACAAAGAAGTCCTCAAAGCCCCTTGGGTAGGGGTAGAAAAGGGAGCAGCTGAGTTGCTGTGCTGGTTCCTTGCACTAGTAGGTGTCAGCAGGGCACAGAAAGCTGCTCCCACGTCACTGATAAATGGCAGCAGACAAATAAACCTTTGGAGCTCTTGCAACCCCTCCTGGCAGTTATCTTTGTTCCAAAGCACACGCTGGGGACACACACACCCCCCCCAGGCAGAGCCCCTCAGGGCCTGCAGCAGACACAGGGCAAGGAGCTCAGGCTCCTCAGGGTGCTGCTGGGGAAGCCTACAGCAAGTTGCCTGCAAGCCCTGGTAGCTGGTGTGTGCCCAGGGAGGAAATGAGGTTCCTCAGCTGTCCCACAGCCTGCTCGGGCTCCAGCACCTCTGTCCAGCTCTCCAGATCCCAAGAGTGGCCAAAGGTCAGGAAAGTTGTACAGAGCAGGGGGAAAAAGTCCTCTTGGTGAGTCAGTGCTGTGGGTACAGCAGAAGCAGGGACAGATGCTCCTCCTGCTCTCCTCCAGTTTGATTACTGGGAATCTGAGTTTCACCTCTGGTCCTGCACCTTCCTCTTCCCAAAAGAGCTCTGTGAGGGTGAGTTCTGAGCAAGGAGAGGGCAGGAGGGGCTAAGTTCAGAAGGGAGGGAGATAA
This sequence comes from Tricholaema leucomelas, assembly GCA_013400475.1. Taxonomy (NCBI): domain Eukaryota; kingdom Metazoa; phylum Chordata; class Aves; order Piciformes; family Lybiidae; genus Tricholaema lacrymosa; species Tricholaema leucomelas. The sequence continues at coordinate 582,732 of WAAF01002583.1, forward strand.
GATGCAAGCAGACACCACCTTCATTTGCTTACACTGAAGCCTGCATGAGGAGGGCAGGACCCACGGAGCAGCAGCTTCTGGAAAAGAGGTTGCCTGGGAATGGGACACTTGGAGCAACCAGGCAGGAACCACCTGGGGATAATGAGGAGCCCAAGGCAGGGCAGGGGTGTGGAGAACAGCAGTAGCAAAGCATGTGGCAAAGGCTGGGGCCAGCTTTCAGCAAGGCAAGGGACTGGCTGGAGCTGGAAGCTGCTATAGAAGCTGAACCCAGCAAGGAGCAGCAGGAAACACCCAGTAAAGGATCGACTCAGAGCTACTCAGAGGCCTGAAGCTGTGGAACACCAGAAGCCACAGACCTGGATTTGAAGTATTTACTGCCTGAAACCTCCAAACGCTCCAGAGTGATGACCCCCAGCAGTCCACAGAGGTTTTGTCTCCAGCACAGCAGGATGCAGCCCTCGCAGGGGTGGTGGCTCCCCTGGGTAGCACTCTCCCTGTGTCAGGATCAGCGAGCTCAGCTGTCACAGCAGGTGCCCTGCCTTGGGTCCCTGTCAGTGCACCACCAGCTGCTGAACCAAGCACAGGACATGGCAGGAGGCAGCAGTGGCACATTGAGCCACCATCCAGATGACCTCCAGGAGCATTGCGCTGACACAACCCAGAGATCCTCCAGCAGCCACACAAGAGCTGGCTGGGGAGGAAGGTGCAGGAAGAGCAGCACTGGGCTGAGCAGCACCACGCTGAGAAGGCAAGAGGCTGTGCAGGCAGCAGTCCCCACACAGCAGCTCTGCAGATGCAGGGGTATGGAGCAGCACTTCCCTTTCTGGGCAGCACCGTGAGCAGCACTGATGCTGTGCTTCCCTTACCCTCCATCACCCCTCACTGTGACAGCTTTGTAGTGAAACAGCTTCTGGAGTTCCCTTCCCTGCTGGAACTGGCTTAGGTGGGCTAGGCCAGCTCCACAACCTCCTCAGCAGCTCTGCTGTGATGCTCTAGCCAATACCTGCTGAGCAATATGAGCCAAGGCAGAGAAGGCAGAGCTCTTGGGAAACTCCTGGATAAAGTCTCTGCCTTCTTCTGAGCTCTGGCTGAGTTGGGGGTCCAGGGGAACACAACCTGTGCAACAAGGAGGAAGGGGGAGAGGGACTGGTCAGTGTAAGTAAACACCTTCAGGAGAAGTGAGAGGCACTGAACCTCCCTGCCCTCACTGGGCTTTCCAGGAGCTACTTAGCACCTGCAGTGGCTCCCCCTGGGCCCGACCTTACCACACCACAGGGCTCCATGAGAGACCCTTTCCCCCTGATCCTAGCTGTCTGGGGGGCTTGGTTCAGCCCTCACCCCCCCCCACTTCTCAGGGAGGCATTTCAGGATAGCTCTCACACAGCTTCATGTCTGCTTGCTCTGTCACTACCACATCAGCAGGCTGCTGCTCATCACCACCTCTGCCCCAGCAGGGCCAGCTGCCTTCTGAACAGTTTGAACGACAGAGAAGCGAAGCAAGACCCAGACCTCATCTCCAAGCAGATGCCAGAGGCTCATGGAGAGTGGAGCCCAGCCCACGTGCCCCTGTGATGCTGCATCTCTGCCCTCAAGCACCACCTCCAAGCAGACAGAGCTCTGCCCAGCAGCCCACTCACCCAGGAACGGGACCCCGGCGTGCTTGGCCAGCTCCTCACCTCCCCCCTTGGAGAAGATATTTGTGCACTCCTGAAGGAGGAAGGGCAAAAGCTGTTGAGTCCAAATTCACCCAGCCCTGCTGCACAGGGCAGCTCCCATCCAGCCTCCAGCCCCAGGGCCCTGCCCCTGCCTCCTCCAGCTCTGCAGGGCAACAGAGCCAGCGACTCCTTCCAAAGCTGACACCCAGCAGCTTCTCCTCTGCCCAGCTGCTCACAGCACTGCTGCTCTGCCAGAGCTGACACCCAGCAGCCTTTCCTCTGCCTGAGGCAGCACATCCTGCACCACTAGGTGAAGAGGAGCCTGCCAACTCACCGAGCAGTGGGGGCAGACAAAGCCACTCATGTTCTCCACGATGCCCAGCACCTGCAGGCCTGTCTTCCTGCAGAAGGTCAGCTCCCGTCTCACATCTCCCACAGACACAGCCTGCAGCAGACACCAGCAGAGGGTGGGGGTCTCCAGCTGCCCAAATCAGCTGCGAGGCTGCAGCAGGTGTGTAGAGGACAGGCAGACATCTAGAACAAGGAGCCATGGACAGGTATGGACAAATACCCACCTGGGCTCCATATTCTCACCCACTAACCATGCCTGAAGGCAGAAGCCTGTCCAGAAGCTCCAGCTGAGTCCCAGCCAAGCTGCCCTACCTGGGGTGTTGTAACCAGGACTGCGCCAAGTGGCTTGTAGGGCCTCAACGCCTCCATGGTGGAGATGTGCTCATCTGATGTGCCTGGTGGTGTGTCCACGATGAGGAAGTCGAGGTCCCCCCAGGCCACATCAGCAACAAACTGTTTGATCAAAGCTACAGAAATAGAGGGCAGAAAAAAAACCAACTCAGAAGATGCTTCAGCAGGTGGCCTGGAAGATGTGGGACAGGGGTCTGGTAGCACCCCGAGTGACAAGGGCCTGGAGCTACCTGTCAGCACCACAGGTGCTGTGCTCTGCCCATCCAAGTGATCTGAACCCACTCCTGCAGACCAGGAGGCTTGTTCCTCCAAGGAACGACCTGTCCAGAAGAGCCTGGTCCCAGTGGGAGCCAGCAGCACTTCCTGGAGACTTCCCAGAAGGTTCCTCACAAGGGAAATCCTGGTCCCCACTAGGAGCCAGCAGCACTTGCTGGAGGGTTCTCACAAGGTTCCTCACTCTGGAGGAGCCTGGGTCCAGGAGGAACCAGCAACACTTGCTGAAGGCATCCCAAAAGGCTGGGAGACAGCCAGCAGGAGCAGAAGCCAAACCATACCATTTTTCTTGGGTCCTCTCCACACCACAGCATCATCTGGTTTCTCCAGCAGGAAGCCAATGGACATGAGGGAGATGCTCCTGTCCTGGTCCACAAAGACAGGGACCCAGCCACTGTCACACTGGTGAACGTCGCTGTCCTGCACCCGCAGCATGCGGGGGATGCTGGGGCCACACAGGTCCACATCCAGGATCCCCACCTGTGGGCCAAGAGGCAGAGCCCTTCAGATGGGATGAGCAGAGCAGCAGCACCCAGCTGGGATCCTTCCCTGGGCTGGGGGCAGGCAACATCTGGATTCCAGCCACTCACAGTATTTCAGCAGCCAGACGTGAAACACAAAGAACTGCTTTGAACTTGGACACCCTCCTGGGTCTCCTGCCCTTCAAAGAGCACCTCCTGGGTATCTCCAGGCACTTCAGGGAGACCTTTCTTGTATTTGCTCAGAGGAGACCTTCTTGGAGCTTTTCAGAGCTTAGAGAGGCCTACAGTAAAGATGAGGACAGCCCCAGCCTGTCCTGGGCTGATGCCCAGCAGTGTGGGCAGCAGGGGCAGGGAGGGCCCCTTGGTTGTGCCTGATGAGACCTCCCCCCCTGCAGTGCTGGGGCAGCTCTGGAGTGCTCAGCACAGCACAGACAGGGACCTGTTGCAGCAGGGCCAGAGGAGGCCACAGCAGTGCTGGCAGGGTGGAAGCTCTGCTCTCAGGCCAGGCTGGCAGAGTTGGAGGTGTTCAGCCTGGAGAGGAGAAGGCTCCATGGAGACCTCCTGGTGGCCTTGCAGTGCTTCAAGGGGCCAGAAGAGAGCTGGGCATAGAGTTTTGAGCAGGGCCTGTGGTGGCAGGCCGAGGGGGGATGGTTTGAACTGCAAGAGGGAGATTGAGAGTAAGGTTTGGCACTGGTGTGAGGAGAGTCTGGCCCAGGCTGCCCAGAGAGATGGTAGCTGCCCCATGGGTGGCACCACTGCAGGTCAGGTTGTGTGGGGCTGTGAGCAACCTGCTGTGGTTGGGAATGTCCCTGCTGAGTTCCTTCCAACCCAAAGCAGTCTGTGATTGCGTAAACCTTTACAGAGATGGCTGCCAGGGTCCCAGTGGCGTGGGAATCCATCCCAGTTCACAGCCACACACCTCCCTCTCTGTCCACTAGCTCACTCACTTCCCCTGACATGGGAGCCTATGTTACACCACAAACCAGCACAGGCCTCTCTAAGTGCTCGTTTCAGAACCAACAACAAATCCTGGGGTACTTTACTCTCTTGGCTGAAAAGGACACAAGCTGCAGCTCCCTGCCCGGCATCAAGCAGACACAGAGAAAAGAGTCACTGGAACCACCACCGGCAGCGTTTTCACACACAGAACCCACACACATAAAAGAGGAGTAAATCCCAACCCAGCTGGAGGTGAGGAAGACGGAGCTCAACACCTCACAGACCCTCACTGACCTTCTTGCCCGAGTGCCTCAGGGCCAGAGCCAGCTGGGTGGAGATGGTGCTCTTGCCAACACCGCCCTTCCCGGAGAGCACCAGCAGGATGTGCCGCACCCCGGCCAGGTTGTTTCTCTCTGAGGGGAATAAGGACGCATCAAAAGTCTCTTCTGAGGCAAGGCAGCAGCACCCACCAGGTCAGCACAAAGGCAGAGGTCTCCAGTGAGGGTGACGGTGCCTCTGACAAGGCAGGCGGGTGCAGGAGAGCAAGGGAAAGCAGAGGAGGAGGTGCCACAGTCCTTTTGCCATCAGGAAAAGGACAACAGGAGCAATGGCAGTGAACAGCCTGTGGGGAGGAAAGGCTTTATCCTATGACCTCAGTGACAACTGGGCAACAGAGCAATAACCACCCACGGGGCCCCGTCACGCAGTGACTGTGCCAGGCTAGTCTCGAGTCCTGCCGGGGAACGGCCCGGAGGCTCTCGGTGAGGTCAGGCCATTGGCGTTTCCTTCCTCCCCGCCACATCTCCCCGCGTCCCAGCTCCCCTCCAGCCTCCAAGCCGTTCCTCGCTGCCAGCGCTGCTCGGGTTTCCATTTTGGGCTCTATCACCACAGGCATCGCAGAGTCCAGAGCGGGGAACACTCGGGGCAGCGTTCCTCGGCCCGGGGCTGCAACGGCGGCGGAGGGTAGGAGAGGGCGCTCCAGCCGCAGCCGAACAAGCAGCACCCACCCACCACGACCCGCGTTCCCGGGCTCCCCGTCACCACCACCGGTCACTGACTCACCACGCCAGACCTTGCCCGCCCCAGCGTCGCTCCGGCATCACACCGGCACCGAGACCAGCACCGGCGGCATGGAGCCCGCCCGCAGCATGGCAGACCTTATCCGCACCTCCACCGACGGTAACGATTCTCGGCCCCGAGAATGGGGAGGGAGGGAAGAAGGGGAGCCGGGGGGTGGGGGAGATGGAGCCCCGCAGTAAAGTGCTCCCAATGGCATCGGCAGCCCCGAGCCGGCTCCGATTACTCAGACCAGGCTTCTGGCAGGGACCACTACGACTCCCAATGCGGTAACCAGGCTCCGTCGCCTCAAAGCCTCTCTGGCCAGAAACAGAGCGGAGCTGTCCTCACTAGGAGTCGGGGCTCATCGCCGCGTCACGCACTCGGGCCCCATCACCTCAGAACTTCCCACGAACCGGGCCCGACCCACCGTGAGATGCGGATAGGTGGGACGTCCCCAGCGAGGTGGGCTGGAGTCTCTCACCATATCCCGCAGCTTGGGGTCACCTACAGATCTCCCCTCCCCACAGAGGACCGATTCCCCGCTGGTTCCAGCCGCCGGGAACAACCCCACTGCCGCTCACCCCCAGCCGCCGTTGCCTCCATGCTGCCGCCAGGCTCCATCCGCTTCCGCCGTCTTAAGGTCCCGCCCCCGCGGACTGGCAGGCTCTATCTCCAATCCAGAACAGGCCGTTTACGGAGTGCTCTGCCCCCTCGGGGCTCCGCAGCCAATCCAGCCCTGACAGTCTAGTCTCCACCAGCCAATAGGATGAGTGTTATCCCTCCGCGACCCTCTCTCACCCTTCACAGTGCCCACCCAATGGCGCGGCTCTCCGAAGATTGACGCACAGCAGAGCCAGTGGTTCTGCGGTCCCCTCAGGCACCGCCTCCTTCTGCTCAGGGCGCTCAGCCAATGGCAAAGCGGTGCGGCGCAGACGCAGCCAATAGATGGCTGAAGGGCGGTACCGAGAGAGAATTGTTTATGTCCCGGGAGGGGAAAGTAGGTCAGAGCGCAGCAGCGCGGCCGGACCGGAGCGGGTCGGGTCGGGCCGGGCAGGTGGGCGGGCCGGGTCCGGGACGCGGGTTGGAGCCGAGGGCCGCAGTGGGTTGAGAGGGCTGCGCGGGCCAAGTGCAATGGCCTGGCCAAGCCAGGCCACGCCAGGCCTGGTCCGGTGCGGCCGCGTCTCAACCGAGGGACGAGCGGAGTTCCGGTGCCCGCCTTCCGGCCGAGCCGTCTGCAGATGGGCCAAGCCGAGAGAGCGGGGCTGGGCCGCCACCCTCTTGGGCCGCCTGGTTTCCCGCCGCCTTCTGTGCTGCTCTATGCCTGGGGAAGCGCTGCCCTGCGAGCGGGGCTGGCCGGGGTGAGGTAGCTCTAGTGTCCGGGCGCGCAGCGCTGTCACGGCAGCTCCCCGGGTTGTCCGTTGTGCTCAGCCCCTGAGCCGGAGCGCAGAGGAGCGGGTAGGAAGCGGCTGACTGGGGCAGTGGGTGCTGTGCGGCCCAGGGTCTGCAGCCTTCCGTTTCGGATCCAGAAGGGGCCTCAGCAGCCCCGGGTCCTCTCCGGGGTGAAAGCCTGATCGTGCCGCGCTACAGGCTGTGGCTGACACCGGGCAGTGCCGCCTGTGCCCCGTGAGCCCCGGTCATACCGAGGTGCTGGGAGAGCAGATTGGTGATTAGCGACTGTGGGTGCTCTTCGAAGCAGGAGAAGGGGCGATCTGGTGTGGTTTTTTGGTGCTTTCCCAGCATGGCTGTTCTTGGAAACGGCAGTTGAGGACATGGTTCAACGGTGGTGATGTTAGGCTGGGGGTTGGGCTCGACCTTGGAGATCTTTTCCAAGTGAAACAACTCTGTAGTTTTGTGATCTTGGCAGATGGGATGCCCACAGCCCTGCAAAACATCCATTGGCTCCTGCACAACTGCCTGCCCGCTGGTAACAGAGGTGGAGGAGGAAGGGGCCCGGGGCCATGTGGCAGGCATTGGGATGGGGCTGCTTCTCCACAGGTTTGCAGGGGTTGTGCTTGGGGCAGGTCAAGGAAGCATTAGAGCTGGTGTAGGTGTGCAGAGCAGCTGTCCCTGGCACAGAAGCTGGGCAAAGGGAGCAGATTTGAGGGATGGGAGAAGGGTTACAGCCCTACAGGTGCCTCTTGTTGAGTTTTCTGCAAAGATAAACTTCAGGACAACTGAGTTCCCTGTCCCATTGTGTGCAATGTGTGGGGGCAGGGAGTTGGTGTGGTCTGTCAGAAGCCTGTGGAAATCTCTCCCTGCTTGAGCTGGAGACAGGCAGCTGCTTCATGTCTGCTTGTTGGTTGGTCTTGGGCAAGCTGGGAAACAGGCCATGAAAAGGCTGCTTTTACTTCAGTGAGCCCCACACAGGTGGTCTCTCCTCAGCCCCAAATACTGAGACCAAGGTCCTTCAGCATTGGTGGTGACCAAACAGCCTTCCCTGCAGTCAAGGACCACAGTGGTGGCCATGGCATGACAGATGTCCAGAGCAGGCATGGGGGAGGCCATGCCTTGGTCTCTGACCATCCTGATGCTTCCATGGCTAATGGTGTATGGGGGATGCTGGATCTGTGCACTGTGGAATGGGCACCATGGTCTTGGGATTGTTTCTAGGGACAGTTTAAACACCTGGGCTTGGGGAGTAGTCCCTCTGTGGAGAAAGAGCTTGAAGAAAGTTCCAGGGAGACCTTAGAGCAGCATTTCAATGTCTGAATGGACTCCAAGACAGCTGGGGAGGGACTTTGGACAAGGGCTGGGAGTGCCAGGATGAGGGACAATGGCTTTGAGCTGGGAGAGGGGAAACTGAGAGTAGAGATGAGCAAGAAATTGTTTGCAGTGAGGGTAGGGAGAGGCTAGCATAGAATCACAGGGTGTGATTCTGTGATCCACAACCTCCCTGGAGGTGTTGAAGTCCAGGCTGGATGAGGCCTTGAGCATCCTGGGCTGGTGGGAAGAGTCCCTGCCCATGGTAGTGGGTTGGCACTGGATGATCTTGAAGTTCCCTTCCAAGTCAACCCATCCTGTAATCACTCACCTGTGCCACTTTATGAGTTCCCGGAGGCTGTGCAGACACAGTTTGTGCCAATCCATTCCCGGGGGTGCCTGTGGTGACTTGCGGGAGGTTGGCACAGAGGGCAAAGGCTGTTGAGAGGAGGGTGTGAGCAGGACGTGGCTGCAGTGTGTAACCCCCTGTCCCTTCTCCCCCCAGCCTACCTGTCTGGCAGCAGCATGGCACGGCGTACCCGCAGCAGCAGAGCCTGGCACTTTGTGCTCAGCGGGGTGCGGCGTGAGGCCGACAGCCGGGCGGGCACCTTGGCACAGCGTGGCTGGGGCTACGCCTCCGATGGGCAGGTAGGCTGGGGCTTGGGAGGCTGTGAGGTGACACGAGGGACCGTGCTCCTGGGAGCTCTGAGCATCCTGCTCTAGTTGCAAGTGTCCTTGTGGAGTGCAGGGGCTTGGACTGGGTGGGCTTGAAAGGCCCCTTCCACTCAAAGCTATCAGTGGCTGGCACAGCTCCT